>OX376373.1:62139308-62739308 GCA_947369275.1 Nemotelus nigrinus
TGCTCGAAGTTGGTAGCACTGACAAAGACATGAGTGATAAATTGTTTGTTTAGAACTTTGTTAAAAATAATTACTCTACCGACATTGCTTTGTAACACTAGTTAAAGGGATTTCGAAAACGATTTACGTGTAATTGGATCAGGTATGAAGCCGACTAATGAAATTTTCAGTTTACTTACCGTTGCTTGTGTGTGGGGTGTGTATGGAGCATAGGCTTGTTGCGGCAACGGTGCTGTATATCTATATGCTTGTTGAGCAGCCGCTGCAGCGGCTGGGGCATAACCTTGTGGCGTCCACGTAGCACCTCTGTAGGGAGCAGCTAAACCACCAGCTGGACTAGTCATAGCTGGCCTTTGGGCCCCTTTTAATGAGACCGGGGCTGGGGGCGGAGCTCCCGGGTAAGCAGTACGGGGCGCTGCTGCTGTGCTGCCCTAAAAATATAGAAAAACAGAGAAGAAATTATTGATTTGTAAGAAGATTATGATTAAAAGTCACAACAAGTATATTGAAAGACACGAATAAGTTTCAAGCAACTGAATAAATGTCCAGATAGGATAGAATTACATAGTAGCAGGAAAAAAACCTGAAAAATATATATTGACCTGAAAAAATTATAATCAGAAGTTGTGTTTTTGTTCATTGATGAGTAGTGTTGATACGAGCTAAGCATTCAGCGACAAAGAAAAGTTTAAGTTACAAGCAAGTTGTCAAGCATTTATGTACCGCTTTGAAAAATAGTGCGGCCAATGCTAAACACAATTTCATAATGTAGATAACTGCCTGGTTGTAAGTTATCTATTGGTATAGTAAGCTATCCAAATAATTAATCTTCAAAGTAAAATGAATAATTTATTAACTGAAAGGGTTCTTGTTGTACCAATCAAGGAGTCTGAAACTCGCAATTCAAAATTAAATTTTTATTTATTCAAGTGAAATCGCATGGTAGTTTGAGAAAATGAACGGCTGTGGTTTCTGAATCGACTTGTATTGGGCTGAGGAACATGGCATTTTGGACCTAGTTGCCTTTATTGGCGGTAAAGCCGAAGAGACATCTGAGCGCGAACGGGTTCAAACTACTGTCATATTGTCTGCGTCCGAGGACGTCCAAATCATCCGAATGCTTCCAAAGTTCGTACATCCGTACGTTGGTTCGTAGTTCGAGTACGCTGATCTGGCTTGAGCACCAGATAACAAATAAATAATCTACGCACACGAACAGAGATAACAGCTCTGAGAAGGGATCCAACTGATCTAAAATTACAAATTAAAAAACTATTTCGCTTCACTACTAGCGGAAAAACAGGGAGCCAGAGAAACGACGGTAACAGAGCCACATGGGACAGCCGTGTCCATCGGAAAACTCGCCTTTTCGAAGACTGAAAGTCCAAAGGACTCCTCCTTCTATGCCAAACGTTCTCTGACGAATCGATGGAGTGATTAACTCTTCCCACGCAAATTATTTGTGTGAGAGAATGAACAAAGGGGATAGCAATAGCTCCAAGCAGCCTCTGGAATTCGTCAGTGCAAATCTCCCCGAAGATGGAATACAGCCAGCGCGAGCGGATCGCCAAAAAGGATATTCTAATTAAATGGAAACGGATCTTCCGTAAAATGCTGCAGGCTGTAACCATCCAGTATATTATTTCGCACCATGTAAGGGATGGCATACTCCAAGTTAAGGAAGTTTTCGAGGTTATACCCGTCTACCCAACTAACTCGCAAAAGGCGAGGATAAAATATCCGCAGACGCATTTGCTGCACCATTTTTCTAAAGTGGAGTCACCTGCAGTGGTCAAGAGTGTCACTGGCTAAGTGAAACCCGAGATATAAACAGGTAGTTGAATTGAGCTCTAAAGAAAACAGAAAATCAAGCCAAGAACAGAAGCTGTGACTTGGAAAATTGTGGTGACAGTGGCGCAGAAGAAGTGGAGGAAGAAGTGGAGAAGTGGAGACAAAGACACCCGCTAAGGAATAGGAGAGGCGGTGAAAAATACGCCACAAAAGGAGAAACCCAAAAAGCAGAAGAAGCGTGGGGAAAAAGCAATAGCCAAAAGCAAAGGAAAAAAGTGAAGGGCTGTGATGGTGAAACCAGCTTTAGGTAAAAGCTACGCAGAGGTTATAGGAGCGACTCTCAAAAGAATCCAGCACACAAATACGTAGAGTGAGCAAAAGGAGGGGATGAAACCGCGAGGTGTGACAATCGCTTGAAACTTTAGATTCATCCGGATCGTCGTCGAAGGTCTAAAGACATGAAACTTACGATTACTAGAGCTAAACCGAGGTGGACATTGATGGCGGCCATGATGCGTGATCTGGAGGACGGCGAGTTGGTGAAGTAAAAACCACTTTATTTCCTCTTATTAAGACGGACCAGAAGAAGGCATTGGGAGACATGGACGAAGCGCTAGTCCTCATAATCTTTGCGACCAGTAGACACACGCCTGAGTAAAAAAGTGGGCAGAGGTAGGACGATGCTACCGATGTATGAGCTATGATCCCACCACAAGACCCAGAGCATACTGGTAGCTGGTAGACATATGGTACGACAAACTATTTTGCAGAGCCCACATCATGGACTCGAGTGCTTGTTAAGTGTTTAAGGACACACTTGACGCCAAGAAGAGGTAGCTGGGGGGAAAATTTTTGAAGGGTATCTGCTGTACTGCAGAGGAGCTGATGCGACTTGTCTGCGAAAATAAGGCTCTAAGCGTCCTGATCAGTGAGCCTGATAGGAAAATGAACTCATTCGCCGCGTAGTCGCCATTTCTTTCGATGCACGTAGTGAGACGAGAGATCATTTTTTATGCCTTGGTCAAAGAACTCTGCCGCCACTTCTTCTTCTTTTCTTCTTTGCCCCCTTGCCCACCTTCCCCTTCAATTACTCGTCAGTTGTACATTTTTTCGCACCACTATGCATTCTCAAATATATCCCATCCGAACGACTCCAACAATTTGTTTAGTTGCATTGGCTTTGTGGAGTCTGGGATTGTCATGCAGAAGGCAAATTCCCTTCTGCAGCAGTTTCCAATACTTAGCAACATGGAATTTTTCGCCATGTGATGAAATTCAATCCAAATGATCCCTTTGTGGTCCTAAAACACTGTGGCTATTATTTTTTTTGGTTCAAATCGTGGTTTTTAATTTTTTGACTCAGGTAGATGCGAAATTTATTTTTTGTTTTCGTAGGTATAGTAGGCAAGCCAAGTTTCGGGCCTTGTAGCAATATGGAGGAGAAAATCATCATCTTCAAATTCACAATGCTCCAAAAACTGTTTGGAGGTTGCCACTCGATTCAATTTGTCCTGATCTGTCAGCAGTTTTGGAACCCACCTTGTACACAGTTTATGATATCCGAGAGTTTTTGTGATTGTTTCGAGCAGCAGAGATCTGAAGATTTGTGGAAATCGAAATGTGGAATCGAAAGTTTATCTGAAACAATCTACGGTTGCCACGAGCAGCTTCTTCAATTTTTTAAACAAGCGAACCAGTCAATATCGACGGTTTTTTACTCGTCGTCGTTGCTTATAGGAAAACGAACCCGTCTACTTGGTTTTGGATAACACAGGCTACGCGCAGATACCCATGACTGCGGCTATGATGACGGCCACGTGTGAATCAAAAATGGAGAAATAGCTTTCGTTAGTTGTGACTTTTCTCCAACAGATTGAAATAAGCTCAGTTCTCAAGCCTCTTACATTTACGTAATAGAAAGTTAAGTGTCTTATCTATTTAGCTGCCGGCGATGTTAAAACATTCCGGTTGTTGCGCGTGAAGTCTTTAACGATTTGTCATGGAGACAAAAGATGTTTGACCCAATGAGCAAATCAGCTGGTTTTTTAGTCCGTTTTTTGTTAATTTGTGGGTTTTTCGAGCCAATTCAAGGTTATTAACAGCAAGTTCCATGAGCTTATTTGGCTCAATCTTATGGTCACGACTCGAAATAAAAATCTGTTTAAGAGGAACACCAACACATAAACGGGGTAGCTTGCTTGCTGCAGGCTGAGAATTTAGTCACAGGGTGATACACTGTTGTTGTTGGTGCAAATGTTGAGGCGAATATTGACCTTCTTCCGATTGTCGATGCTGGTAGTTCTGAATGTTTAGTTTATGTTTTTTCGGTAATTACTTGTGCAGCCAGAAAGATTGAAATAGGCGTAGTTGGTCTAATCATTTCAATAAGTTCTATTTTAAAAATTTCAGTTGCTGTTTTGATTATATTTTCCCAAAAATATTTTCAACTTCTTAATTTGATAAGAGTTTTCTCGCTCTTAGCAATGCTAGCTGCTTTCTCTTAGTAAACAATCTTCCCATACCTTAAACCATTCTTAACGACATCATATCGACCAAACACTAGTTCTATGCTGGAAACTTTTCAACTTCACTTTCCACGCAATCAACTTAACCGCAATATACTAAAAGTATCAACGAGAAGAAAACAAGCAACAAAGTTATTGATTAGTCAAGTTATGGAACTAATTTCATATTCCCTAAAACTCACAACAATCGTTATTTATGTAAATCATGAAGCAATGAAAAAATATGTATATTAGCTATATATACCACATATATATGTATATATTGCGATCGTCATAGCATGAAACCTGTACGTACTAGTGGGCGTGTAACATGTTTGTATTTGACAAAATGTAGCTAGTATGCATTTTAGTAAGTAAGTAGTGAAGCAAGTATGAGAGAAACTAACTCTCTGTAGAATTATTGAAGTCATTAAGCATGAAATTAATATGCGTACTTCATTTCACGTTATTTTTTGTGCACATAGTACATAGTTTGATAAGCATGTTTTCGTTTTGAATTTTTGTTCCTTATGTTTGAAATGGTATTGTGTCATGGTCAAGGTATTGTGATAATTAATGGTAATGGGATTTGGTGCAAAAATATTCAAAATATGCTTTAGCTAGTTTCATGTTAAAAAAGCCATTTTTTTTATATTTTGGAGAATGAAACACAAAGCATAAAACTTCTCTTCTACGATGATGATTTTGACATATCACTAAAGTAATGTTATATGAGCGTTACGACACATTATTTTCATGTTGAAAAGTTACCTCACTCAATTTTATTGAAACCAATTCAATTTTATTGATTCATGCATTACATCGATAGAATAACTGTTAATTGGGAAATTGAAAGGATTGGGCCAATGAACGAACTTAAATAAATCCTTATAGCTGCGATTTGCCAAGGTATATATGATATTAGATTTACGTTTGTTTTTAATTCTAATTTAGTTACAACAAGCGAAAACAGAAACCAAAACACCCATAATCAAAACTATTGCGAAAAAGATGCAAAAGTCATCTAATAATTTTCTAAGCGTAAAATATCGTACCAGATAGTATTGTTTTTACCAAAGAAATATACAACCATAAGGGTACAATTTGCGAAGGACCGGAGACCGAAATTGTTCTTTTCTGCCAAACACTGCCAACAAAATACAGTTTACTATTAGCACAGTCACAAATGATGGAGGAGCATTTATGGTTTCGACTTCTTTACCGTACTATGGCGAAAGACAAACTTATCTTGTAGAGGACTATTGCGATCAGCACCACTGTGTAAAAATACTTGAGGAGGTCATGCAACCATTTACCGAAGACGAAATAAAAAAGTCTCCAGCAACAAAATTACCCCTAGCATACACTCAAAAAAATTTTGGTTGAATTTTACCCTTATAATAGTAGGAAACTGGTTTCCTACTATTAAAGATGTAAATTTACAAAAGCGCGTAAAGAGAATTTTTTTTTACGACCAAATGGTGTAATTTTACCCTAAATAATGATGCTATTTTATGGCTTTGGCGCAAAGGTGAATAGCAAACTAGTAAATTTACACTCTTTTTGCTTCAAGTTACAAAAAGCTGTGTATTATTCAGCTGATATGACGTAAAAGCAAAAAATGCACATCGAATGTGTAAAAAAATTTGTGATTCGTTATTTTAAACGAAAAAATCAATATATTACCTATTATCAAAGTATTAATTATAGACTCACTTTTTAGAGTGTACATACTAAAGAGCCAATTAATAGTTTGAATAACATAAAGTGAAGGTAATGTGTTGGCACCGTTTACAGATTTAAATCCAATCGAAAACCTGTGAGCTGATATAAATGAATCTACATGAAAAAAGTCAAGAATACGACGAAACTATGGATCGTGTACTGCGAAATAGCTGCTATTCGAAAAAATACTATGATATTCTCTACCAATCGCAATAGAATAGCAATTGTTTCTACGTTTTTTATCTAGCATTGTAGTAACTGCTATTTTAGTGACATTTTTTTAAAATAAATTTTGTTTCAAATTTAAATTTTCAGAAGTCATATTAGGCTTTATTGATATTAAAGAATATGAGGAATAAAAATAAAACTTTTTCGAAGGTACAATAAAAAAACAACATTGAATCGTTCCAGAATTAATCGCCGTCTACCTTACTATTTTAAACTATGTACTTCACTTTCTTAAATCATGACCTTTTTACCCTTTTTACAGCATTTTGACGCAGAATATGAATATTTTGTGTTTCCAGATTATTTAAAAATATGAAAGCCTTTCTTCACTTTTTTTATAGAAGAAACTTCTCAAAACGCTGAATAATTTTTATGTTTTTTTTTTTTAGAGAAAGAGCAGCATATTGAACTTCAAATCACTAGCAGCTTTCTTGTCGCATATCAATGGTGCAGCTGCCACTCTTTTTTCCCATTTTCCAATATTCAAACACGTACATTATCTACAATTCAAAGTGAGCTTTCTAGCTTTAAAAAATGGTGAGACTTGCATTTTCGTTATTAAATTAACCAACTGTTTTTCCAGAATGTTTGAGGCTGAGTTCACCGAAAAAAATCCACATGCCGCCCAGAGCTATGTAACATAGCGCATTATTTATGGTCCCATATTCTATGTTCATAGTACTCTGAGCTATGCAATATGGCTCCCAGCGCCATAATGTCAGAATCTGCATAGCGCGTGGTCCTATGTAACATGGCGCAGCATTTATGGTCCCACACGCTATGTGCATAGTATCCTGAGCTATACATTATGGCTCCCAGCGCCATAATTACATGGCGCAGAAATTATGGCCCCACACGCTATATGACATAGTACCATGAGCCATGTAATATGGTTTCAGTTGTCATACCGATTCGGATAAATTGAGGTAAGTGCTTTGTTTTGAAGTCGAGCTTCTATTTTACTGTAATAAAATAATTCTTTTCAATTTGGAATCTAACCCAGGGACATCCGGGAGGCTAGTTAAATAATTAGCTTAAGCAAGAATCTAGCTCACAATTTATTTATTTCATAAGTTACGTTTGAAAAAAATCGATAAGTTTTGTTAGGGGGAAAATAACGATTCTTTCTCGAGTAATGTTATATGCTAATATCATTGTTATATTACATCTGCGTTCTAGTTACACTGAAAAAACACATAGTGCCAGACGTCATAGTTTATGTACTATAATACATGGCGTGGAGGACCATAGTACATGGCATGGAGGACAATAGTACATGGCGTGGAGAACTATAGTACATGACGTGGAGGGCTATAAGCATAGCGCCTACTCCTAGGTACTTTTCGCCATGTACTATGGCGTGTGGCGCTATATATTATCACAATCCCGAAATTAAAAAGCTGCCAAGCCAATTTTTAAGCTTTTTGTCCAACACGTTACATAAAAATGGTAATTTTCGAGTGAAGGTGGCACGCCTCTTTCTGCCCTCTTATTTTCAAAACTTTAGAAGTTAGGAGCCATTGCAGGCCACTAATCAACAACTTTCCAAAGTTTCATCACAATCGAAAGAAGGATAAAGACTTCTACGGCGAATATATAAAAGAGTAAAGCAATTCCACGACAACCCTTGTACGGGTCGAGGGATTGAAGCTGGTAGAGAGCTTCATTACAATTTTTTGTTTAATCATTGTGGATACGAGTGTGGAGTGATTAGTTCCACGACTCACTTTACCCCTGATTTAAATCAGGTACCTAATCAGAGCTAGGTGAACTCAAAGCTTGGTGCGCGGACCCTCGTCCGAACCTGGATTCGAACCAGGGACCCCACACGCAAGAAGCCAGTGCTCTACCCACTAGGCTACTCAAGCTATATATAGATATACACATTCATTCCTATATGCACTTGCAACTAATAAGATCGAGCTACTCTAATTTTGGTTCGTTTTGGTCTGATTGCGTTTCCACATTGTACACACGTCTTCGTTTTCACTTCTTTGTTACATTGCATGTAATGTTAAATCGGATGGCCCGTGAAGGTTCAAATACGATTGCTTGTTGTTGCGCTGTTGAAAGTGGAGGATCATAGCTTATATTAACTGTCTGAGGAGTTAAGATAAGTTCATTCGCACTGTCTGGCTATTGTTCTGTGAAGAGGCGAAGTTGTGGACAGTCACAAATAGTCTCGGCAATTAACTTCTTCAAACACTTCCAATTCCCTGGTTTGGATGGGATGTCATGCTCCAGAGGACGCCATATCCTGCCTTACACAACGGTTGCCTAGTTCTAAGTCATGTGTTTTTAGCCTGGAGGACAGCTTAAGTCGTATTTGCACCCAAAGCAGATGAAAGCAGCCATGCGTATCCGAAAGAATCTAAGCCAATCATAAGCCTGAGCTACTTTCTTCTCAATGTATTCGAAAGACTTGCGATTCTCCGTATCAAGGAGAGACCAGGATCTCAAACTCAATCCAGAGTCAAATATGCGTTCAATAAAAGGCATTCTGTTGAGTGTTGAGATGGCTCTCTACAGTGTAGTTCTTGATATACAATAGATTGCGCACTATAAAGTGTACGCCTTGAACAAAGACTCATATCAATGGAATGGACGGAAGCGCAAATCATACGGATGGGATACAATAACAGGGGTAGAATCTATGGGAGAGGTCTAGCTCCTCTTTAGCTAAACCTGGTGACAAACAGCATTTTAAACCAACTGGAGAGTGCGGCGTATGCCGATAACGTTGCGAGCCATCATAATCTCGTGTAGATTCTCACACACTCTTAGTCAGGTCATTTAGTGGAGTGCCGTGAATAATTATAGACTCAAACGTATTTTTAGGTCTCCCATAATAACAGAAAATTATTTCCAATAACTGTGTATTTTCTTGTATAATATACCTTTAAGAAAATTTAGTTGGGATAAAAAGATGATCATAGTCTTTGCTCAAATACAGTACAAAAAGAGAAATTATAAAATTTCGAATTAAAGTTTATGAAAAATTATAAACTCTGTAGAATGTTTTAAACAGGCGCTATTTAAACATTTAATATTCTGTCTGATATCTTGAACCACGCTGCTATTACTCTTTGCTTCAGTTTTGCAACATTTTCAACGGATGGCTTCTACTAATTGTACTTTTTTCACCAGATTCGCCACTAATTTTCGGCAGATTTCAGGTCGGGACTCAACGCTGGTCATGGCAATTATTTGATTCCGTAATCCTGAACCAACATTTTGAAGAAGGCAACCGTATGGATGCATTATCCTGCTTGAAGATAATGTTTTCGTCTTCAGCTAGTGTCACACAAGGCAGCAGATGTTTCTCTAGTAACTTCTGATAATCGACAACATTAATTCGAGCATCGACGAAGGCTATTTCGTTCTTAGCATTTTTTGAAAGCTGTCCAAACCATAACAGATCTACCTCACTGTGCTCTTCTTACCATAACTCTTCTTTTCTTCCGTAAATTGCGCTAGCATTAATCCATCTAGTCCATCAAGATTGCATTTATTTTCATTGATGAAGTTGAAATTACCCCAAATGTTTTTGTTTTTGTATGAAATTTTCGGTGAATTTAAGTCTAATCTTGAAATGACGTTTCACCGATTCGGGTTTTTGCAAACATTTTCGATATTTAAACATTTAGAGAATGTAGTTTATTTTCTATCTAAGCAAGTTCAAATCGTAGTACGCGAACAGACCTATTATATGAAGTTGAGTTTTGTCATGCTTTCAAGTATAGGTATGTTCGCGTACCTGAATCTATTATAATATATTATAATAGATTCGCAGAAAGTCGTTTTTGTACTCTTGCTGCAAGCCAAATTTTGCAGCAAAAAGAAGCCAGCTGCCAAATTCTGTTACTGCTGCAGTTTGCTGAAGTACGCGAACAGACCTTATGTTAAAATAAAATCTGCTTTTAGATAGTACAGTTTGAAAGCATATCAAGTACCGAATATTTTCGCACTTGCGAGTATTTTATTCAAATATTCAAAAAGTTTTTAGGGCAAAAGTAGCTGAAATAGGCCAATTTTGGGTTAGAGTGGTTTCGGAGATAACGGGCCAAGACCTATGGCTGTGATACAAAAATTTAGGTTTTGTAGGGGAGTAAGGGGTTTTTTGGCCATAGTTTGGCAAAAACTGCCTTTACGGCGCTTTCAATAATTGAAAGTGGTCGGGGAGTACAATAGTGATATTTATAGGACGAAAAAAATTTTTCATTGGGAACATTGGGCAAAAATGTCCAATTTTTCCAAAAATTGTTTTTTGGTCTAGCATGAATTCGGGGACCTTTCTGAGTAGTTTCGGGCGAAATTTCCATATAAGTATGGGAAAAGTGGCCTAGTTTCGAAGATACGGCAAAATGCACAGCTGGAGAGGCCAACTATCGAACCAAAAAGGATCTGAACCTTTTCCTACTTAGCACTTTTAGTGATACTTTCAGTTTTTCCGGACGGTTTTCCAGCGTCTTCTCTTATGTGCTAATTAATAAAGTTGGAATGCAAATCGCGCAAGAACTACATTAAAATTATGTATATATATTTTTTTTTGTATAGTGCTTCCCAGGGACAGCAAAAACATTTTTTCTCGGTGCCAACGACACGCGGTATTCCCAAGCGGTCCCCCATCCAAGTACTAACCGCGCAAAACACAGCTTAACTTCGGAGATCTGATGAAAACCGGTTGTTCCAGTGTGGTTTTACCGTATTTAATCTGACATTTCAAAAAAAGTTGCCTTATTATTTTTCAATGGGAAAAGCGACTTTTTGCAAGGGAAATTTGTATTATATCGGGCAACTCTACTTCATTAAAGAATAAATTACGAAAGTTTGATGATCATTCGCGATTTGCTTAAGGGGGCAAGATGGTTTCCGAGGCCGGAGAAAAGCCGATTTTTGCGATTTTTTTTCTCAGCTTTGAGTGAAAATAATTACTAATTTTTTATAAAACATTAAAGAACAATATTTTGAGAGTATGTAAGAATTATTTTATAAAGAAATATTAATTATTTATCCCGTGGTGGCAGTAGATCAAAGGCGCTTCGAAAAAAAAGGCGTCGTGCGGTGCGTAAAACCTGGCCTGAGAGTGTCATCTGAAATCCAAAAATCGAAGTGATTTACTTAATATATTAGTTTTTTTCGCGGATGAACGAAATTATATTGAAAAATATGCGATTTCCGATGTTTGGTGCGGTTTTTAATTTGGATGTACCATTTTCACATATAAAATCAGCCTATGATTGCCTTTAAAAAATAGTAAAAAAAAAATTTAAAAAAAAAATCATCGTTCATCCGCGAGTATCTATCATATTAAAGATGTCCGGCAAATTTCATTCAGATCGGTGTATTAATTTTTGAGTTATGTTACGCACCGACTTCAAAAATGTAGTTCCGAGTTTCGAGCTAGACTATTTCGGTTTCTCGTGGAAATATACCTGGCAACACGATCATAAAATAACCGGTATCTCTGGGAGTTTTAGTCCGATTGCCTTGAAATTTTCAAAGGATATTTCTGAGATGTTGTACTTCCATATAAAAAAATAATTGAAATTTGGTTTTTGTTTAAGTTGTAAACCATCCTGCCCCCTTAATGATTGATAATTTGGTCATTTAGTGGTGATTAGTTCAAATTAGCATATGACACACGGCACTTCAATGATCATTTACGACAAATTATCATTTAGACTGCGCTCTCTGTCTAGGGTCTAAATATACTACAAATTGTACGAAATATTCTAGTAGTTGAAGCGAACTTTGGCTCTTGCAGTCCTAAACAACTGTATTAATGTGCATCTTAGCTGAATGAATTTTTGTGTGGTTACATTTGATATGTTCAAAAATAACGGAGAAAACCTTTTATTTGAATGAATTGCAATGTTTTTTTATATTATTATTTATAGTTACAGTACCTCGAACCAAATACACTTTTGGGAACTTTTTGATACATTTTTACCAATATTGATACACTTTTTGAAGGAATTTGATACGGCGGTAAATTTGGGAGTGGGAACACTGCTCAGATCTTACTGAAATTTACTGAGAGAGGGGAAATTTTCAGTTTTCAGTAAAATGGCGTATGGGAACGGCTTCATTGCAATTTGGCAATTAATCGTAGTACGTAATTGTAGTACGAGAACAAACCTAATATGATCGGTTTTATATTTTCTATGTTTGTTGTTTCCAGGTATCTTCTTCTGCCAATAATACCTGCGTTTTTTTTCCAACTAGAGTGGAGTAGGTAATCGTTTTGCACAAAAAACAATACGGAGTAGCATGCAACTTTATTTTTATTTGGTTGGCAGCATGGTGTTTATTAGACATTTGCCTGTTCGAAGTTCAAATTTTGAAGTAACAAAGGTCTAGCTACAAATTTAAAATCAGGTTAGCTTCTTTTTCAAACATGATCGAAAAAATCAAAGAAATGTTAAATAAATCTGTGGACAGCATTGATTGTTTAACCATACTCATCCGATTTAATCCACAAGAATTCGTACTCTGGATGTTGTTGTTGTTTCACGTGCATCACTGCTATCATACTCTAGCCTGGATGCAAAGTATCGCAGCTAATATAGAGGTGCTTACTAGAGATGGGCAAAATGCCTCATGACACACCACTGATCGCTCTTTTTTTAGAGTATTTTACAGTATTACGCCGTACTCTCAGTACACTGTTCGCTTCGTATTTCATTAAGTTTATTCAAACGAAAGCTTTCGCTCATAGACTATGCTGTGCTTTTTTCAGGCGCTGCACTGTAAGAAAGAGCTATGCCTCACGTGTCATGAGGCATTTTGCCCATCTCTAGTACTTACGACTTCACTGAAAAATCCGCTGCCACCAAAGGGTTAACCATATGTTAGTGTAACCTAAAAACAGCCAAAACATCTGCTTAGAATTTGCGCTTCGTCGCATAATGCCATCCTTATTGTTGTTTACATATTGATTTTAAGGCAAAATAATTTAAATGCAATTTCATTCGAAAATGACTACAAACGACTACTACAAAAAAAAAGATTTGTAATTTTCATCTATTAAACCTAAGCTTCTCTGTCGTTTTTCTCTTCGCTCTATTTCGTCCTAATGAACAACGCTGACTCTACACTAAAATACAATTGGACATTTTCTTTCATTCAGCTCATAGATTTCGGTTCCTTTAATGGTTCCTCAATGGAGCTCCGAAGCATAGAATAAGCACAAGAAGCACGTAGGCAGTGGTAAGGAAAGGTTCGCGAGGAAGGTTCACCCGGAAAGGATGCAGCACTTAATTAGGGTAACATGAAAGAAACAAAAGAAGTACCGACCAGCTTTGAGTGGTTGTGGTTTGTTGCCGAGAAAGTATTGTTCTAATTGAAATAGAAGTAGAGAAGGAGAAAAAAATTTGTCATTAAAAAAGTTCTAAAATCTGTGATTTCATAACTTAATGGAATATTTTTCAAATAACATCATAGTTTATGCAAGGATTAAAATTTCGAAGCAAGAAGACTTGAATAACAGAGCCAAGAAATATTTTTTTTGGTGCAAATTCGAATACGCAATTGCTTCATAAAATATTACAGCAGACTTTATAAATTTGAAGAAAGTAGAGAATATTTTCAATACAACCGCAACGGCACTGAAAAAGATAACAATTAAATACGTTTTCACTGTCAGCCTTTGTGATTTCTGAGCAAGACTGGGGAGTCGAAGTCGAAGAGTCGGATACATTCTTGAGTAGTTTGAATTAATGAAAACTGCCCGTCTCCCAAGCCAACTCAGTAACCTAATTAGATTAAAGCAAAAAGCTAGTAAGTAGAAGATAAAATTTTATTTTATTTTTTTTAGCAAATTATTCTTACTGTTGTATGTATATTCAAAAGGACACCAGATAAATCAAGTCTATTTAATTTTTCGGTTACTGAAGATGGTTACTATTTTGTGTGTCCGCGCATGATGGATAAAGAGACTAACAGTGATGATAATGGATAACTCTGGAAAAGTAAGTAAAGTAAGAAGTTATAGTAACAACCATATTATTTGGATGAAGCTCTTGATGATATTGCTAGGGGGCATCAAAATTTCGCCACATTAAACACATGTGCCGTGCAACTGGCTGTAAGGGATGGCTTCAAAGAATGATGCATGGATATCTTTGAAACTATCCCTCAGGGGAAGTCGCGGCAGACAGCAGAGTTGCATTTAGAGCACAAAAAGTTAACGCTATTATTAGAAGGGCTAGAAATTAGCCTTCCTAGTCCGAGTAACTCGCTGGGGGAGCACATACTTGATGGCAGAAAGGTTGCTAGGAATAAGAGCAGTGTTAGAAGATATTGACAATCCTGCAATATCAGAAAGTGAAACACAGTGGAAGTAAGCAACAAGTTTGGAAAAGCTCTTCTTTTTTCCATTTGCAACAACGAAAAACTACTAGCTGAAGAATTGACTGTTGGATTGTTTTCGTTTCAATGGAAAACATCCTTGTCAAATTATGTCTGTCAAATTACAATGTCAAATTATCCAAATTTAACGAAGCATTGGACGAAATAAAGAAGTAAAATCGTAAATGCACATTATTTTTGGAAGAACTTATTCAGGGTTATTCATAAATCATGAGATAGGTAACTAATACAATTATTAAAAGAAACAAAATGACATAGCTATAACCACAAAGACATTCAAAACTTTAAAATTATCGTGATGATTCAATTTGTAGTGATGAAATACCATTTTGTTTGATATATAACAAAATGATATAAGAATATTTCCTGCTATTATTTACAAGCAGGACTCGGACGTTTTAAATTTCCAGAAGCCGGAGTAAGGATCAAGTTACCGGTTCTCCAGCTCTGCTTCTGCGGTACATTTAGGCTTTCAGCTAGCAATTTTTTCCTTTAATATTTTATGGAATTGTCGCAGCCCTAGTTTTCAGTGGCGCAAGCTCTTTTATGCACTTTATGGTGGAAAGCCACTTATTTTTATTTACTCAAATGTAATTATTGAACACATTTTGTGGTTTTATTTTGTGGATAGAACATTTTTAATTCACTTTACAGATGACGAGCTCTGATTTGCTTGAGGGATAACAATTTTGAAAAATTCAAAAAATCCATTTTTTTTTATTTTCGTCTAATAATACAATATGTCCCGAAAATATTCTTAATGCTTCAAGTCAATCAAAGTAAAAGTTTAGTAGAGAGAGCCTTTTGAAATCTCCTTTTATGATTATTCTGGAAAAGTTTTAAATGTAGTTATTTGTGAAAATCTTATATTATAAATTATATGAGAATTAGAAGAAACAACTAGATGCGGAAGAATGTGAAGAGTGGAAAGGGGATCATTTAGAAAAAATGAGGAATGCAGTGCCAATCACCAAAGACCCGTTAAGTCCTGAGTTACATCAATTATATTGAAGATGGGGACTCCAGAATTTATTCCGGACTTCTTGATTCTAAACCGCATGCTGAATATTCTAAGTCAATAAAAAAGAATGCATTGGACACGTGCAAAAGAAAATGGATACCCGTTTACGCCATTTAGCAAAACAAAAATTTTTGATGAGAACAAATCAAAGCTGGAACGATTAGAAAAAAAACCTTGTTTGGCAAAACAAGCCTACTGGTATATCGGACTGTAAAGTAGCTCGTGCGGTTTATTTATTTATTTATTTATTCATCAAACAAGGTTCGAAATCACATAAAATATCAAATTAATAATAAAATGGAAAAGTAAAGTAAAGGAAAATAGAAAACCAAACAAGTTAAATAAGCAACAAACAAATTAAAAAAGTAACAAATAAATTAATAAATAACAATCAATAAGTAAAACATTAACCTATAAGCTTTAGTTTAAGGTTTAGGGGTACGGATGGCATGAAAAAGAGAGGATTTGAAGGATTATTTGGAAATCGCAGGGGAATCTAAATTGCTTATGCTGTTGAATACTCTGCAGCATCTATTTACTGGCTCATTAGCTCCATATGTGGTCGAATGAGAATATTCTTTTAGGAAACGATTGGACCTGGTGTTCCTCAGAGGGATATTTATCAAAATTTTATTATTCAGGAATTCTACATTAATAGCGCCTCTAATGACGTCGAATGTGAAGCAGACCGATATCACCATTCTTCTGGAGGCTAGTGTCGATAAGTTTAAATGACCCAGTCGAAACTCATAAGGGGGTAGGCTATTAAAATCATAAGGGTTGTACAGTTCTCTCAAGGCGAAAAGTAAAAATTGCTTTTGTATTGACTCGAGTCAGTCACTGTGGGTTTCAAAAGCAGGATTCCAGCTAATGCAAGCGTATTCGAGAATAGGACGTACAAGTGAAGTTTATAAGGATCTTGTGACCCACAAGTTACGCAATTCTTTGGCATGTCTTTTGATGAACCCGAGCTGTTTGTTTGCACGAGAAAGTATTTTATCATAGTGTAAGGTGAAGCGGAGAATTTCATCTGAGATAACACCAAGGTCAGCAATGTTTTCAACTCGTGCTAGCATATTATTGCCGAGGCAGTACGTATTGTGTGTGACTGTGCATTTTCTGGAAAAACTAAACCTGGCATTTATCAATGTTGAGAGAGAGCACCAATGATCAAGTGAATCAAGCTTGGATTGGAGAAAGAGGGCATCCGATTTCGATTCAATGGTCTGATAAACTTTGAGATCGTCTGCGTAAAGTAAATGAGGTATGTTTGCAAGGACGCCAGATAGGTCGGAAATAAATATATTGAAAAGAAGTGGTACACCAGCAGTAATGTTTTTCGATAAAAGTCATTGAAATTTTACACATTGCTTTCGATTGCGAAGGTAGGAAGTCAGCCATCTAAGTAAAAACCCGGCAATACAGAATTTCTGCAGCTTAAGAATTAAGGTAGAATGGGCAACTCTGTCAAATACCTTACTGAAGTCTGTGTAGACTGCGTCAATTCGGTATCCTTTTTCTATTTTGCATAGGACGTCTGAGATAAGGATTGTCAAATTCGTGGTAGTTGAGCGACCTTTTCTAAAGCCATGTTGTTGCTCGTTCAGACGGGAATCAACTAGGGGAGAAAGTTTGTCGTGTACCACCTTTTCGAAAAGTTTTGGAATCGAAGACAAAATGGCAATGCCTCTATAATTTTCAATACAGCGTCGATCACCGTTCTTGAATATGGGTGTGACGTACGAAATCTTCCAACAAGATGGGTAGAACACTGGTTCCTGGCGTGTGAGGTTCTACGGACGGGGGATGCGCACCGAGCTTTGGGCGAACCTGGCTTTGAGTACGTACCTGAGCCAAATCAGGGAAAAAGTGGGCGTGCAACTAATCATTTCACACTCTTGAAGTTTCGATTATGAAAATGGGGCCTATACCATTTCCACTCCCCAATACCTTAAATGAGTTGTAGTGTGACAACTTTACGGACTGACAATAAGAAGAAATTGTGTTTCACTTCAAAACTTCAAGGATGTTATTTGGGCAACTTACATACGTTATCGCTCTTCGTTCCAAAACCCACAGCACCAAAAATGCCCAAGCGTCCCTGATTCATGGTGCGTTTGGCAGCGTGCCTTAACTTAGAAGAATTAAAGCATGATTATACTCCCATTGGCAAATGATGTTTTATCAGCTATCGAGACTATTTAATATGCTTGAGTAAGAGCTGAAAAATAATTGAGACTAGGACTCGAGAAATTAGAATTGAAGAAAATTGGGCATTGCAAATGAAGCAAGATTTTTGATTTATGGAGCTGGAATCGACAATTATAAGCATTTTATGAAAAATGTTTCTTCGTTTTATTCCCACACTTATTTGAAACCGGCGGGCACGATTTCTCAGAAACTGGAACTCAATTCTTATTGACATTTTACACACCTATTCAAAATATAAATGGCTAGGGATTCAAAGTGATTACAGTTAATTTTTCAAGGCCGTACGTAGTGCAAATTATACCAAAAATTGTACATAAAACTTCAAAATCAATTCAAATTTCAATTTTTTAAAATCCTTGTTCAGGCACGAGCTAGCTATATTTTCTAATAAAATTTTGGTTTTTTGTTTCTAAATCCAGATAAAGTTAGTACGACCACCACGAGAACCTTTTTTTAGAGGTTTTCGACTGCGTTCCACCGGCTCAACTTTTCATATTTTTTAGTTAAAACTTCACCGAATTTTTTTTTTCTAATGATGCTTTTTAATATCCTTAAAGTTTTAAATAAAATTATTTTTGCTTCTATAAAAAAAAAGATTAAATGCTTTTTGAAACTTTCAAAACCTGTATAGCGATTTAGCTAGGATGGTGATAGCTATTTATATATTTTGGAATAAGAGAATACTAGAAAAATATTAAGGTGTACAAGGCAAAACTACCAAAGCATTATTAACAACACTACCAAAGCATTTACAAAAAGATATATACAGCTGTGTTTGGGCTTTGCAAAATGCCTTTAAATATCACTATTTCCGCAAAGACTGGGATTTTATAGAATTAAATTTCATATTTTACTTTATTTCTTTCATTTGTTTTAAAACTTTTCTTTTGGGGAATTTTATTTCATTTATTTTGAGAAAAACAATTCAAATACTTCTGGGCGTAATTGTAGAAAAATGGCGTGAAACCTGCTTGCGTCTGAAGTCCTACATACCTCCGAGGGAAAATCACTGCCATAATGGTTGAAAGACGAAAAATTAGCAGATTTTATGATGATGAATCGCCTCAACATCGAATAAAAAAATTCATCATTTTGAATGTATGAGTGTGAGTTTATATGCCGCTTGAAGATAAATTATGGCTCATGCAGTACGCGTACTCAGCCGTATCTGCCTTTCTCGTAGTAATTTTTCATTCCGGTCACACGACCACAATCGATTTGATATTTTACATTTTTTACAAGCACACTAAACTCTAATAATTCCATCTCAATTGAGATGCCGGGTCACGAACGGCAAATTGTCGTTCGTGATAAGCCTAATACACTGGTGCTTGATTAAAAGTTAATTTCGCCAGTGGAATGATAACGTTCCAGTTTACATACCAAAGTCTGTCGGATTACAGATAGGAACATAGTGGAACGAGTAAAGAACCTAATATATTATCGATTACAGCGCAATGATGCTCTCGAGTTAAATTATGTCTGGTGCTCCAAGTCTTAAGTACCTAAATTATTCATAATTATCCTGGTATTACACTATCTTATTCTGCCGCTAAGCTGCTCCGCTTGCTTCCGGCTACAAAGCTCTTCCCCCCGTTGTTCTCCGTTTAGCTCGTAAGCACTTCGGCATAAAGTAACTACACAGGACGTTGCATCTAATGCACTATCGCTACTTGACTACTCGAATAGTCTGGGCATGCACATATATACCTCAAGCCTATACCTACCAGCGAAAAGAATCTAAACATCTGTTTCAAATCAGAATATCGTCACGGCAAAAATGGATGACACTTGTTTCTAGCATACAATGACAAGATATTAGCAAGCTTTGCGAATTTCGATCCATGACGCCTACAACTAATGCACTTTCGACGTCAAATCATCGCGAAGAGGATATGACGTCAACACACTGCGATGGTTCTCCAGCGAAACAATGAGACAAAATGACATTTCAAGCACAGACACTTACAAAAAGACCGAAACACACACGTCCGTACCACACACTTGCACACACCGCACCACAGCTTCCAACGGCGGCGATGGTTTTTCTGTTTCTACAAATTTCCGTGCGTTCGTTCGAGGCCAGTATTTGTGGCTTTAGGCGCTGCGAGGATTCAATTTTACTGTCCAACTGTTCACCAGACACCACTATTCGCGAACTAAAACAACGCTTCCGATAATTATTGGGCGCAGCGGATAGTTTGATTTCAATCGGGACTGAACTATAGAATGAAATTCTATTTCAGGAAAATTCGGCAGGAGATCAAGAGCACTGTGCAAGCGGCGGCCACGACAAAAACCGGAAAATCGAACCTTACGGTACAACGTGGCGACGTTCGAATCCTTAACGCCCCAAAAGCTCATATCGAATATGGGACTTAATGGGTGGTTGGGTCACGCGCACTGTTCTGACCCGGCTAGTGCGCATAACCCATGCAAATGACGTCATAGATGCTCAGGTTCTCGCCCTGTGTGCCGATAGTGGAAATGCCGAAGGGTAGTTGTAGATGTGGGTGTACAGTGGGAGACCGAAAAATTCCACTATCGTTCGATGGCTTTCGAATTTTCTCGGAACAGAGGATGTCTCGGGCGGGATTACCGATTAATTATTTTATGCCATTTTAAAAAAAACATTCTTCTCCAAAAGAAAAGCTAGGGTTTCCACTGATTTCGCTCCTACGTTCAATCTTCATTCGAATAATAGTTAGCATTGAACGCTACCGACTGCGCCTATCCAAAAAAAAAACTAAACTAACTGTAGATGCCACCACCACGGCAGCGCCCTTTTATTGAAAAACGCTTTTGGCTGCAAACCGTTCCTACGAATTCCACCCGATATTGTGAGCCGGAACAGTACCCGGCATTCTTTGGTGAGAGTTCATTTCACCGTCTAATATGCGCGCGTCAAAATACTTCCTGAAACGGAATACGGGCGACAGGCTTACCTTACACGTGTAATCACAGTTCTATTGAAATCCTTGTTTGTTATTATATAACTGACGTAACAGCCGGAGAGCAATGACGTCACATAAATGAGATGCAAGGGTTACGGGTGGTTCGAGACGATGATGGAGAGTGGCTTGCGTTGGAATGCCAGAAAAAATACAATAGCTGTGGTACCGCCGTGTAAAGCTTCATGCCAACGAGCTGTGAAACCTTTAATATGATGGTTAGTTCCACATTTCTGTACGATAGTTCTTTCGAATCGTGCGATAAGGAGAACTTACTGACGATGGCCCAGGCGAAGTGAAAAAAATTCGCAAATTATCTACCAGACGAAACTTTACAACTTTCGCCTAAAGCACACTACTCCCTTGGGCCTGAAGATTTTTTCACCTGCTTCCACGAAATCCATTCATATTACGCAGAAATTTATCTGTGATCTGAGAGGATTACCTCTAATTCCCTGACATGCCAGTTTCTACATCGCCAACCTCCACTTGTACCTTATACTCATAGGGGCTAGTACAAACAAGATTTTCGTCAGTGTGTGGATGGGTAACGGAGCGTAAGGAGCAGAAAATATCTTTAAGGTTAGGCATAATGGCGGTTTATGGTCAACTTTGCCGGAATTCCGCACGGCACTTGATGGGCACGATGGTCGTAAACAGACAAAATACGGTGTCGGTGAGCGATACGGCCTCGACCCGCTCCAGGCAAAAACTCCGCTTTGATTGGCAGATGGCTTTTGTTATGTTGACAAAAACGGTTGACCCGGCTTTTTGCACGTCCTTTTTTACGACACCCGACCATTTTTGCAACGAATCGGCTAGTCGTACGAAGAGTATTGTTTGTTCCAAAGACCACAAGATAGTACACATGTATCTACGAGTATGTAAGTATTGGACCCGAGCAATTCGATGATTGATGAGTGACCATATGTATGACTGTACGTGAAGGGAATTCGAAACAATTTAAGAATGATGAAAATGTTAATGGAGACCTTCCGTTAGGAGTATGTATGAACCTGTATGTATATGCATCGCGATTTGTGTCGTTGAAAGTGTTCAACGTACATTAAATTTAAATAAGAGGAATATGGCGGTCGATGTCGTTAAGTGGAGAAGGAAGTATAGATGGGGATATAATTGAGCGTGCTGCGGAGTAAGCCTTTATGTGAAACGTACCGGAGTTAATGCACAACGGGGACTTTATTGTAGGGAAAATGTGCCGTATTTATGCGATACACACCCTTTTGCGTATTGATTTCAATTCGCAAGATGATTGCGAGGAAGGTTTTGAGTTTATTTCTAGGGTAAATAATGCATTTGATGGAACCATTGAAAATTCTTCGAAGTGCTTGTAAGAAGCTGTAATGGTGCAACTTTGGGTATGAATGATGAGAAGCTTTTTAAAAGCAAATTTGATACACACATGCATTGAAGTATGAAGCTTTTTGTATTTTCGAGAGCATAAGAAACATCGAATCGTATTTACCATCAATGCAAATACATACATATGCTATCCGCCGAAGCATTTTTTATTAATAACTATTATTTTTTTTTCTTTAAATAATAAAGTCAAGGTATTTACAAATCATAAAAATTTAAGGATTTCGACTCCAAATGAACAATTTTCGTTGACTGGAGTAACTAGCTAGCTAACTAACTACCTAACACTGGGCCCATTGCTGCGGGTTCGATGCATTTTCTCCTGATGCTCATATCCACATAAATTAAGAGTTTGCGAATTCACACTTGTATTCGAACCAGAGTCGGAATATTATCGGACAAATAATTAGCAAGCTAGGTAAAAAAGCTTGATTTTGATATATTTGAAAATTTCAACTGTGAAATAATATTGCAATGATTTTCTTACATAAAATAAGTACACTAAAACAGTAATTGTGGGTGGCGCCCAGCGTGGGTAATATCCCATACATTTTCTAATGAGCTCAAACTTGAGAAACTTTCTGCCTTACAAATAATATGAAAAAAATATAATCTAAAAAGGCTCCAGTTCAAACGAATTGCTAGAAAGATTTATTTTCAAAGAAACGCGTTAGAATCGTACACTGAAAGAAAAAGTCGTGGTTGATTTAACTATTATTGATAGTAATGCAACAATTCATTCAAATTTGTCGAATGAACAACGGAAAAAGGTTCTTTCTACTCTGCTAAAATAGTTCATTTGACCATACAAAAGTATTTAACTTTGCTGATACAAAAAATATGGAAACAATCGAGGATTAACACAGTTGAATCCTCGAGTTCATATTAGGTTGCTGCAGATGAATTGGCCGATTTATTAATAAATTTTTAAACAGTTGTAAATTTTTATAAAGACAATTTATTTAATCAAAATAGATACCAATAGATGCAACACACTTTTTTCAACGAGATACAAGTACATTCATTCCAGTTTTGTAGAAGTCCGAGTTTCTGATTCGAAGAAACTCCTCGAAGGCATTTTTGACAGCAGCTTCATTATGAAATCTTTTTCCTGTCAAAATGTGATCCAAATGTTTAAAGAAATGGTAATCTGTTTGTGAGAGGTCTGGTGAATGTGGAGGGTGAGAAAGAGTCTCATAGCACAGCTCGTTTAATTTTTGGACCGTTGTTCTCGATACATGACGTCGTGTGTTACCATAGAGCAGTATCACTCCATTCCTGTTGACAAGCCTAGCATTGATGGTTTCGCCAGGTTGCAGGAACGAATAGTGGATAACTCCACCTACAGACCAAAAAAGAGTTACCATTATTTTCTTTGGATGAAGGCTTGGTTTCGGCATGTGTCTTGGCGCTTCATCGGCATCTAGCCATTGGGCCAATCGGCGACGATTATCGTATAAAATCCACTTTTCATCGCAAGTTACAATTCGGTGCAAGAACAGTTCCTGTTTGTTGCGGGAGAATAGAGAACTTGAAATCTCCATTCGACACGTCATGTTTTGCTCGGTAAGACCATGCGGAACCCATTTGTCAAGCTTTTTCACTTTTCGAAGTTGTTGCAAGTGGCGGCAAAGTGTCGAATTTTGAACGCCTAATTTCTCGGCAAGATCCCTTATGATTTGGCGGGGGTCAGACTCCACTAATGCACGCAGCTCGTCATTATCGATCGATGGTCCTGGATAACCACGTGGCTCACTTCCAAGGTCCATATCTCCGGATCGAAATTTTTCGAGCCACCGCCAAGTGGTTCGTGCGCTAACTGTATCAGGCCTAAATACGCTGTTGATATTCTTCGCTGCTTCCGTTGCGTTGTGCTCTAATTTAAATTCGTATAGTAAAAGTAGCCGTTTTGGATTCACTTTCATGTTCACTTTCTCTTTCTGTTTTTACGATCACTATGAAGTGCAAAACAGAAATGACTCCATAAACCAAAGTAGCAGTATTTTAATAAAAAAAACCGATTTTTCCTTTTGAAGCTAGATATATTTTAATTTTGTGACACAAAATTAAAATATATCTAGCTTCAAAAGGAAAAATCGGTTTTTTTATTAAAATATTTTTTTGAGCTAGGAAAAAATTGGTACACATTAAATAAAATTACAATCAAAGTAGCAGTATTTATACTTCAATATGTCATATCGTTTGCGCCGCCTTGTGCCAACATAATACACTAAAATTGCAGCCAAATTTATGTCATAGCAGCCAACTTTATGTCAACCTAATAATTACGATAAATAGTTGATCTGCAGGAAAATAAGCACCAATTCATTTAACACTACAAAATATTGAATTATCAACCATTTTCATAGTAAGCGAACCACTCTACAATTGTTAAATTCAACAAACATAATTCCACACCATAGACTATAGTCATTTACTATTTCGTACTATGTATATTGTTGGAATACCATTGTTGGTGGTTGCTTACTTTTTTTGCACCACGGACGTTGTTTATTAACCACGCGTTATGGTACATAAAAGTAATCAACAATTTTCTTATAGTTGTTTTAACTATAGCCCGGAGTTGACGCAGAAACAACTAAGGAAAATTGTTGATTTTACCAAGATTTTTCTTTCAGTGTAACATTTTCTTTTTCATTCTTATAACCGGATCATCAAGTTGGGTATTTAGCGTATGGAACTTAATGCTAACAATTCTCAGAAAAAGTTGACGAATCGCTCAATTATCGTAATCAAAAGTATATTAGACCAGCTTCATTTCGTAATCAACCTCCCCTGTGGGCTTTGTTTTCATCTGCATCAGAAGTTATAGAAGAAGACTTTAAGGGTTACTATCCGCAAAAGATCTAAAATTTTAACAGCTGAATGCAATTGCTTGTTTTTGTTATGGGGTGTTATGGGGTGTCATAAAAATATCTTGAAATGTCTATCCGACTTGTTTCTGCAAAGTAACCTACTCTCCGAATTTTATTTTGATCTGATGACTTCGTCGGAAGTTATAGTTGCAGAAAGATATTAAGGATTATCCCCGCAAAATATAGAAAATTCAGGAAATTTTTTGTGTTACCTGCCGAAGATGCATATTTGATGCAAAAAAGTTTACTGTATTGGCAATCCCTATCTTAATTTTGTAGCCAAATATTTTCCAGATTTACTTTTCAGCAAGGATCACATATCCTTAGAATTTTGGGTTGATTCAATATCTGCAATGGAAGTTATAGGGCAGTGAGCTTTTATTGCCACTTCTACCACAGGATTGTCAGCATATATATTCAACTTCTGTTAGATCTCAGGATCAATGCACCCTCAAATTTTATATGGATCTGATGACCCGATCATGAGTTTCGCGACCATACAAATGAGCTAAAAAAAAAGTTGCTAATTTTATGAAGGGTCACCGTTCCGATATGAAGAGTAATTTTGTACATTTCAAATTTTTTTTCCTAAAAAATATATTGGAAAATTTGCGGAAAATTCGATAATTGAAGAGTTTCTCTTTACTTGCTTGCCGTTACTACAAAAAAACCGACAATACTTTATTGAAAATTATTCCAGCAATATATTATTATATCTTTCCATAATTTTTTTTTTTTTTTTGGTTTTTCCATTATTTCAGTTAGTTTATTTTTAGGATAAAGTTTATTTTAGGAAATGCCATTATTCTACCCAAAGCTAGGCTCACTTCACGACTTTGGGAAGACATAATGGGTAGTTTGGGAAATATTACCTCCTCTCAGTGTTAATGTCGCGTTAGCGTTGGGAGGAAATAATGTTTATCATAGGATTTAGAAGTATCTGTAGAATTATTATCTTTTTGAACAGTTGATGATACTTTTAGCTTTGATTACACCCAGACTATAGAATTAAGTTTTATATACAGGAGTCACCCATCCAGCGGAGGGTAATCAAAGTGCCGAGAGCATTAGCTGCAGTAAAATAGAATACCCCAGTTATGTACCGGAATTATTGCTTTCTTCTAAACTTTCGCTTTCTAGTTTAACTTTTGTTTAGATAAGGAGTAGAAAAAGTAGTTTTCTTTAATCGAATTGGTTTTATTTTCTATCTTTTTGGCTCAGTTGGATGCGACCTCTGGGTCTGGGCCATCCCCAAGGTTGTTATGAAGCAGTGCCTGCTGCCAGACACATAATCATATGATACATTAGGCTCGGCGACGGATTCACTGGCTTTCAAGCAGCTGATTTGCACTGTAAATGCCGACTCGGCTCTGTTGGCGGTAGCGAAGTTTTTACGTTAATGCAGTTGGAAGTCACTCATCACGAGGACGATTAGATTTTAATTTTTTTTTCATTATCGTGAGACGATTGACTTCTTCCTACAAAGTTATTTTTCGGTAACTGGAAAAAACAGTAGACGAGTTAGGAAAGCGTATGGAAGTGATATATATATATATATATATATATATATATATATATATATATATATATATATATATATATATATATATATATATATATATATATATATATATATATATATATATATATATATATATATATATATATATATATCTCTTTGCTTTATCGTTCGAACTATTCACCGCGAGCTAGGAAGAACCTTCCTGTGTATTGTGCAAAAAACTTTTGTTATGTTTTCTTGTATTTATTTAGCTTATGCATTTTCACAGCCAAATGGGAAATTAGGAACCAGTTGCAGTCAAAACAAATTAAGACTATTTTGTAGGCATTATTTTCAAAAATACACAAGCAACAATTTTTGTCCTCAAAAGTTATAAGAAAGAACGTTTTGGTGCAGTCCAGGTAACATGTATACGAACGTTAACAAGAAATGAGCTGAGAGATTCAATTTGGCTTATATTTGCCAACAAAGATTTGCCAAACACAATGAACAGAGCCAAAATAACCGAGAAGGCTTGCATTCACTGGGGCATCGCAGTTCATACATTCAAGTGACGTGTGCAGCATCGACCGGTTGTTCAATCAACTATCATTCAATTTCAATCGCTTAAATTTTAAAACAGTCAAATATAAACAAAAAATAAAATAAATTAAATATAAAATGAAAAATAAGGATATAAATGATTTTCAGCAACACTGAATTCACCAAAACAGTCGACCATCGTCCCAGAATTCGGTGAATAGAGTTTAGTTTTTTTTCTTCTATTGCTATAATTTGTTTCCGAATTTTCTTGCATTTGCGTTTATTTGATTTTGGAATATGCATTAATTTGGATTGATGAACATTTAATTTCTTTATAATTTGCATCGATTATCAAATTGTAAAGGTAGCTATTGTTTTTTTTTTGTCTAAAAACGATTAAATGCTTTCGACCAAAACCAGCCTCATTGTATTGCCATATGTCTCCCTTCCTGTATTTTCTTTCTACCCCTAAATGTATGTCTCTCTATGTGCGTAGCACGAATGGACAGTTCGTTTCAAAACCCTCGGCTGGCTGAGCTAGCTGGGGGATCTAGCACGCTTTACGCATCAGTATGCGATCTAAATATTGTAAAACCTGACCCGATTCATGTAACATATATGTATATATTTAAAAGAAACATAGACTTTTTTGTCGTGATTCTTTTATTTGAAAGACCCTGACCCTGACTTTCGAATCATAGTTTTTTTTTAAAGTAAACCAACTGAAATTGGCAAATTAATGTAAATAAGGGCTATGACAATAAGAAAAATAATTTAATTTCGTTTAAAACTTTAAAAAATAATTCATTCATAGCTATCGATGGACGATCGATTAATTTTAAATTACATAGCTTCCGATATAAAATCACTCATCCAATTCAGGGAAACCAGCTAGAAGCTTCAAGGGCAACTATCATCTCTGATTAAAGCTGCGGTGAAATATGAGTGAATCAATCATTCAAAAAGCGAAAGACGTATTCACCAGCCACTGTTGAATAGTGATGGGCTCAAAAAAGCCAAACAGTTTAAAAAAAAACGTTTGGCTACAAAAAACGAACGAACAGTTTTTCCAAATAGCGACAAACAGTTTAAAACAGTTTTAAAACGAACAGCATTTCAAAAACAAACCGTTTTTCTACAACGAATAGTTTTTATAAAACAAATCGTTTTCCATCGTTTTTCGTTTTTTTAAACGAACCGTTTTTTAAAAACGAACTGTTTTTTAAAAACGAACTGTTTTTTTAAAAACGAACTGTTTTTTAAAAACGTATTTTTTAAATACGAATCGTTTTTCATCGTTTTTCGTTTTTTTCCAAACCAACCGTTTTTCGTTTGTTAAAACGAAGTAATTGGCAGTGGAAAACTGTTTAGCTGCGGAAAACAGTATTTTCGTACTTGCGTGTGTTTTCGTACATGCAAGTATTTTATTCAAATATTCAAAAAGTTTTTAAGACAAAAGGAGCTAAAATCGGACAAAATCGGCCAATTTTGGGTTAGAGTGGTTTGGGACATAACGGGCCAAGACCTATTTTTGTGATATAAAACTTTCGGTTTTGTAGGGGAGTAAGGGGTTTTTTGGCCATAGTTTGGCAAAAACGGCCTTTACGGCGCTTTAGATGAGTGGAAGTGGTCGGGGAGCATATAAGTGATATTTTAAGGGCAAAAAAATTTTGATAGGGGAAATTGGGCAAAAACGTCAATTTTTTTCCAAAAAATTTTTCTTATCTACCATGAATTCGGGGACCTTTCTGAGTTGTTTCGGGCGAAATATCCATACAAGTTTGAAAAAAGCATCCTAGTTTCGAAGATACGGCAAACTGAAATCGGGCGGAGCACTAAAAGTGCCAAGGAGGAAAAGGTTGAGATCCTTTTTGGCTCATCAGTTGGCGCCTCCAGGTGTGCTGAGGCCTTCCTCGTGACTGCAGGTCGCCACGAGGGTGTCTTAATACCTACCGGGGTTGTAAAATTTACGAGATCACGGGAGGTAAGGTTCCCTTGGACTCATGCCCAGCCTTATGGAAGAGGTTGGCCCCCTAGTGGGTGCATGTTTAATACATTTATTTTTACTTTTTAATAAAAACTTCATGCTTCAGTGAGGCGAAGTGGACATCCGACTGATTTAGATTAGCCAGGAAAAGTTTGGTATCAGAGATCCCTCGATGAAAAGTCATATAGATGACAACAGGATTAGTTGGTCCTATCTTAGTAATTTTTTTACCTTTGTCATTTGAACGAATACATTAGGTGTTTTTTGCATATAATAAAATGAAAAACAAATTAAATTTATTGAATTTGATCGTTTTTCTTTAGATGGCCCCTAGATTGGAGAAAGACTTGCCAAACAAATGACCGACCATTTGAAAGTTTCGGAAAAGCTGCACAGACTAATGACTCGGTATTCTTTGAAGGTCATCTTGCACCATCACCATTCTAGCTTGGGAACGTTGTGCCTGGAGAGTGGAGGAGGGCATAATAGTCTGTTTCCCTACATTACTGCGAATCGTATGCATTGTATGTATATATGTACATAATAGAGCACTGCACGAGTAAGTAAAAAGTAATCGGATAAATAATCGCCGAGTACACGACTGAACGATGCGAGTACATACTCGGCATCGTTTCGCCAATGCATCGCCGATTATATTTCCTTTACGATTACGAGTAATATTCGCCAGAACCGCATCGTAGCATCGTGCAGTGTTGCGAGTAGGCATCGTGAATAGTCGTCGAGCTTTTTTGGCAAGTCGGAACAGGACTTTTAGGTATCGAAATCAACAGTACATATGTAATTGAAAGAAAAAATGCTCAATATCATAAATGAAATAAAACCAATAAACTTATTTTTTTTTTTGACAGATTTGTAGTTTTTCTTTTTCGGTATTTTCATTTTATGAAGGATAGTTGAGAGTTTCTATTCCGCAGGAAAGGGTTAACAAAAAAACCAAATAAACAGTGGAAGACAAGTTATATATAATCTTTACTTATGTTTGAAATATCAAAGACCATTTCTTTTAATTCAAGACTGTACACCTTTCTTTTTATAAGCATTATTTTGTGTAGAATAGACTGCATAGTGCATACTAGAAAATATTTTTTTTGTTATATTCTGTTTTAATCTAATAAAGTGAATTTTCTGTTTATGTCTAAAGTTCCATTTTTCACCTTCCTATGGATGTCTCGTATAATGTTATACATTCCTTAAGCATAAGCAAAATCTCGGCGATGCCGATGCCAAATACGATTACACTCGCCGATGCCGATTACTTTTGTACTCGCCGATGCCGATGCCGATGCGGAACGATGCGAGTACTGAATTGCATGGCGAGTACGAGTACACACGAGGTAATCGTGTTAATCGTGTGATGAGTATTCGTACTCGTAATCGTACGATGCTGTACGTACTCGTGCAGTGCTCTAGTACATAATTCAAACAGGTGTTTGGAACAGATATTTGGAACAGGTATTTTTTCGTACTCGTACTAGTTATACTTAGCATGTGAAAATCCTAGTACGCCCCACCTCTAATTGTCGTACAGCATAAAATTTGTTTCTTTTCTTTAATTCAAACTGCTTTTTTTTCAAACAGTTTTAAAAACCAGTTGTTTTTGAAAAAAACAGTTCGTTTTCGTTTTTTGAAAACAACAGAAACGCCCATCACTATTGTTGAAACGATATTTTAATTTCAATCGTAAAGTAAAAAGAGAATTTCGTACATTAGAAGTCCAAGGTGTGGGACGTGATTGTATGTTTGAAAGCGATTTATTTTCTGTAGATAATTTTGAATATTGAATAGTGCGAAGGGCATAAAATTGACCGTTTAACTTTCGCAAAAATTTAATGAACCCAATAACAGACATAGTTTTTTTTTGTTAACGTAAATTATTTGAAACTCTTTTAAATTGAAGAACGTTATAGCTAAAACGACCTTGACATAACTAATACTTGAAGTGAATAGTGCTTTTGTCGTCCTAATTTATCTCAGTAAACGACTGTGTGAATAAGAATATGCATATACTTTCAATTAAAGAGCCTTCTGCAACTATACATTTTGTGAAAAAGGTAGACATTATGTTCTTGTAAATAGTGCTATATTGTGCTTGAAACGTTTTTTTTTGTTTTACCAAACGCTCTTTATGAAAACACAAAAAAATTAACTTTTGGATAAATAAATCCCACAAAAAATCTTAGCAAAAACTTTTGTCGTAACGTCATAAATTACAATTGCATTATTTATTAGAATTTTTACATACTTTTCAACTTTCCAAGATTTACAGCCGTTATTTTGCCACCAGGTTCTATGCACAACAACTACCGAGTCGGACCATCGAAACAAATTTCCATAATAATTACAATGAGAGCAAACTCAAACAAATTCAAGAAACTTCACATTTTTCTGTTTCTGTAATTTTTCCTATACCTTGCCTTGTGCTGTCCAGCAGAAACCATCAACTGATTTGGCCTATACCGTTCTACAGCGACTCAACGAATATCAAGTCAAAAGTCAGCGAAGTACTTTAGCCGGTTAGTTTTCTAATTTAATATTCCTATCACTTTTCGCTTATTTCGCGTCTTATTTTTTCGCGTTTTCTTTTCTTTTTTGTTTTTTGAAATACAATTCAGACGGGATGAATTTCATTTCCTTGGCGTTGAAGTTCCTGCAAGTCAAGGAATTCTTGTTGCTTTAGCTGTGAAAGAATCAAAGAATTTTTCGTTTGAAGTAAAATCAGCGAAGAGGTTTCGAAGAAATCGGGAGGGATGGAAACACGACGAAGATTAAATGCAACGAAACAACCACTGAAATGAACAGCTGCAAGGAACATGGTTACTACGATAAGAGAGAAATAACTGAATGAACAAGAAAAGTTTATTGTTTCAGGAACAGGATATGAAATATAGTTTTATGTTTACATCTAATGAAACATGAAAGATATTTGAGTATTTTTACACCTGGTTGAAATTATTGATTTTTTTGTGCATTTGTGCATTAAATTTTGAAAAAAGTGGTTCTTTAGAAAATGAAGTTTATTTACAAATGATGATTAAAACTATTACTAAATGTATTCGATGTTCTGATTGACTGAATCTGCAAAATCGTTTTTTAATACTACATATCGTCGGGTGTACGCCAAAACCATGAATGTGCTAAAATGCTATTTCGAGTAAAATCAATTTGAAAATTTGACGTAATATTATAAATCAGTTTTAAAATGTAAGAAACATTTTTTTTTGAATTAAGGAAGATAATATTCTAATACTATTCCGTTACACTAAAACAATGAATCTGCACATTCATGATTTTGGTGTAACGCATTTGGCAAATACTTAGTTTTTAGGTAATTCATAAAATAGAAATTTTGACTTTGTGTAGGCATAAAATGGAATTTTACATTTCCGGTTTTGGCAAATTGTTTGTATAAAAATTCCGCGTACAGTGACACGAAAAACCAAAAATCACCAAAAAAGCACATTCATGGTTTTGGCGTACACCCGACGATATGTATTTGAAGTACAATTTTTCAAACTGAAATCTAAAAAGTAAGTCTAACTTCAATATATTTTTGAGCTTCTATCGATTTTCAAACATAGGCTATCGTCAGAGATAAAATACTTTTCTACATCTAACATTTCCTTTCCGAAAAACAATCTATTCGACGAAATGAGAAATAAAAATTATCGCTTTTCGCCTCCAGTTCAAGTTCTTTTTCTCTTTTGCTTTCATCTAAATTTATACATGTGTTTGAAGAATTTCAAATGCTGATTGTAATTGATTGTTTTGTTGACATCATCATCAACATCACCATTCGTACCGTATCATCATCATATCTTTTTCGAGTCGCCTCGAACCTTCATCCATTCAACGAACACAATATATCCGCATCTATCTACAGTCATACGGATGCGACTGTCATCAGTCTGAATGTGTGGTTGAATTCCCTCACAATATATTCCACATGTGCGAAAAATGCTAAACACGACTAGCTCACAGGTACATTTTGCAATCACGTAGTCATATCTCAACCCGCTCCATCGCATCGTATCGTATCCCCATCCCCACGACTAGTACAACACATGTGTATCTACTACGGGTACATGACGCGTGTGTAGATAAAATTATTGCAATTGTCACTTCAGCGTTTGCCACGACATTTATCAGCACGAAGATCGTTTCGTTTCGAGACCGGAATGGTATGAAGAGAATAGATCTGCATAATGTGAGCACGGCACAAAGTCATCGGAAGGTATTCACTCATTTCAACAGTTTTATCGAGAGTGGAGTTCGTTGGCTAAAAAGGAACGCCAGTGCGACGAAGAAGTATCTAATATCTATATGTCAACCAGGACAAGAACAATTCAATAGACAGGTCTGACCCGGTGAGTGATTGGATTCTTTCACGTTTCACTCAGGTATTATCTGAGAAATGGAAATAATATTCCGGAATGAAAGTCAGCGTATGTTTGAATTTGTGTGAATGTTCGATGAGTCGTAGGAACAAATTCAATTCTAGCTTGAGGATTTTTGGTATTATTCTTGGGTTTTTTAAGGTTATATGGATGTTACATTGGTTTTATTGGTTTCTTTATCCTTGTCTGTAAGCTACAGCTGAACTGGTATCAAAAACGGTCGATAATTTGCTGGAGGCTACTAGTGCTGTTTGCAAATATTACTTTCGGTTTGATGAGATGAGAGACATTTAAAGCCTAAAAGTAATGTGGAATCTTTCTAAACCATTGATTATGGCTTGTGATTGGAAATACGCTGGAAGTTGTATGGGCGTAGCATCGTAGGTTGAATTTTTTTAACATATTCACGAAATGCACAACTTTGGTGCGCTGGCTTATATCGATATTAATAGGTTTCATAGAATAAGAATCTGATAATCCCCCACAAGAAATAAAGAGAATGGCCAGTGTTTATGATGGTAGCAATCAAGAATCGAAGGGGCGAGAAGATGATGGTTTGGTATATCGTTCCACCAGCGCTTTTTCGTTCAGAAGTTACAAACTTTAATTTTTAAAATTTATTTGCATTGAAAGATATACTATTCTCTTTTTCATTCTTACGTAGATAAAAAGCTTGTGTCGCCGAATTCCCTAGGCAGCAGCTGTTAACCTGTTCGATTCTTAGTTCAAATCCGACCTTGGTGTCATACTAAGCATTGAGTTGATTTAGCTATCAGTAGATACCTGAGTCAAATCTAGTGATGGGCATTTCTGTTATTTTCAAAAAACGAAAACGAACTGTGTTTTTCAAAACAACAACTGTTTTTTAAAACTGTTTGAAAAAAAAACAGTTTGAATTAACGAAAAGAAACAAATTTTATGCTGTTCGACAATTAGAGTTGGGTCGTACTAGGATTTCCACATACTAGGTATAACTAGTACGAGTACGACAAAATACCTGTTCCAAATACCTGTTTGAGTTATGTACTCTACATACAATGCATACGATTTGTAGTGATGTAATGAAACGGACTGATATGCCCTCCCCCACCCTCCAGGAACAACATTCCCAAGCTAGAGTGGTGATGGTGCAAGATGACCTTCAAAGAATACCGCGTCATTAGTCAGTGCAGCTTGTCCGTAACTTTCCAATGGTCGGTCATTTATTCGGCAAGGCTTTCTCCAATCTAGGGGCCATCAAATTCAATCAATTTAATTTGTTTTTAATTTTATTATATGCAAAAAACACCTCCGGTATTCGTTCAAATGACCAAAGTAAAAATAAATACTACGATAGGACCAACTAATCCTGCTGTCATCTATATGACGTTTCAACGAGCGATCTCTGATACCAAACTTTTCCTGACTAATCTAAAACAGTCGCATTTCCACTTCGCCTCACTGAAGCATGAAGTTTGTCGAAAATTTTATTGAGAAATTATAAAAACAATGTTTCGTTTATTAAACATAACTTCTGTAAGGCTGGACATGAGTCCAAGGGCACCTTACTTCCCGCTGGCTCGTAAATTTTACAGCCCTGGTAAGGTTGGAGACAGCACACCCGGAGAAGCCAACTGGTGAACCAAAAAGGATCCCAACCTGTTCCTCCTTGGCACTTTTAGTGCTACTTTTAGTTTTTCCGCCGGATTTCATTTTGCTTCGAAACTAGGCCGTTTTTTCCCAGACTTGTATGGAAATTTCGCCCAAAGCAATTCAGAAAGGTCCCCGAATTCATGCTCGACAAAAAAAAAAACATTTTTGAAAATATGGACGTTTTTGCCCAATTTCTCCTATAAACAAATGTTTCGCCCTTGAAATATCACTATTGTACTCCCCGACCACTTTCAATCATCAAAAGCGCTGTTAAGTTAGTTTTTGCCAAACTATGGCCAAAAAACCCCTTACTCCCCTACAAAACCGAAATTTTTGTATCACCGCAATAGGTCTTGGCCCGTTATGTCCCAAATCACTCTAACTCAAAATTGGCAGATTTTGTCCGATTTCAGCTCCTTTTGCCCTTGCAGGTACGAAAATGCTCGCAAGTACGAAAATACTTTTTTCCACAGCTAATCAGTTTTCCACTGCCAAACAGTTCGTTTTAACAAACGAAAAACGGTTCGTTTGAAAAAAAACTAAAAATGGTTCGTTTAAAAAAACCAAGAAAAACAATTCGTTTTAAAAAAACAGTCCGTTTTAAAAAACCGATTCGTTTGAGAAAAACGAAAAACGATTCGTTTAAAAAAAAACAGTTCGTTTTAAAAAAAACAGTTCGTTTTAAAAAAACAGTTCGCTTAAAAAAAAACCATTAGTTTGAGAAAAACGAAAACGATTCGTTTAAAAAAAAAACAGTTCGTTTTATAAAAACGATTCGTTTTAGAAAAACGATTCGTTTTAGAAAAACGATTGGCTTTAGAAAAACTATTCGTTGTGGAATAGTTGGAATAATTGGTTTTAGAAATACTATTCGTTGTAGAAAAACGGTTCGTTTTAGAAAAACTGTTTGTCGCTATTTGGAAAACTGTTTTTCGTTTTTGAGCCCATCACTAGTCAAATCAGGGGTAAAATGAAGCGTGGAACTGATTCCTTCAAACTACGCAAACATTAACTATGAAAGAATTACCCAACTTTAATCCCCAAACACTACAAGACTATTCTTGAAAATATTTTTTCACTTTACTAGGTGGGAGATCCACATTATTCTTCGACCTCCTCCTGCATACCTATCCAACACATCTATAACTTCGGCACTGATCTGTTTATCTTAATAGCTGATTTTCTTGCGGATGAAAGCTGTGCTGACAACATTGATGTTTGCTGAATGAACTTGTTCATATAAAAACACCAGATCGTTTACGTTTTCATGAAAACAACCATTTGCACACCATCTTAATTCTATTTAGTCAAACAAGATGTAAATTTAATACGTACGTATAAATACGAAACAAGAAAAGGAAAAAAACTACAAATGAATACAATACGAATAATTAAAAAAAGGGTACAAATAAATAATGCTTAAATAAATAACTAAGTAACTAAATAAATAAGTTTGAAATAGCTAATAAATAAATAAAAATAATATAAATGAATAAAAATGAAAAACAATAATTACAAAAAGCTTAAATATTACGAGGTACAAATGGCTGGATAGTGGAGGATTTGAAGGATAGTTTCGAAGTCGTTGGGGAATAAAGTTGCTAAGCCATTGAAAATCCTGCAGCATCTATTTACCGGCTCATTAGCTGCATATATGGTGGAATGTGGATATTCCTGCAGATTGGACCTGGTGTTCCTTATGGGGATATTTATCACCATTTTACTAATCATTCTAACCTCATAGGGGGTAAATTTTCGAAGTCGTAAGGGTTGCACAGTTCTCTTAGAGCGAAAAGTAAAAATTGTTTTTGTATGGAATCGAGTATGTTACTGTGGATTTCAAAGGCTGGGTCCCAGATAATATAGGCGTATTCAAGAAGAGGGCGTACAAGTGCAGTGTATTGTGAGTTTGTGGCGCACAAGTTTTTTTAAATTCCTTGGCTCTTTGCTTAACCCTTTGGCCTACTCGCTATCTCTCATTTGCTCGGGCCATAGTCAGTAAGAAATCTGTAATCGGTCTATAGCCATAATAACAATAAGTTCCGAAAAGAGTGAATGCAATGAAAAATTACACATAACTAAAGTAAAAGAATATATGAAATCATGCTGCAGTTCGGAATCCCAGCAAAGTTGATACGACTGGTGAAAAATGACCATGACCGACTCCACGTCACAAGCGTAGGTTCATATGATTCATATGATTCAATATGACCAAATCGTTTTCGACGAATACAGGGCTAAAACAAGGGGATGGATTAGCTCCGGTACTCTTTAACTTAGCGATTGAGTATGTCATCAGAAAAATCCCCGTTGACACGAGAGGAACTTTATTATTTAAGTCGACACAGCTAGTAGCTTACGCTGATGACATCAATGTTAGGTCACGTTCCTTCAACGACGCCAAGGAAGTGTTTGTAGCTCTAGACGAAACCGCCAAGGAAGTTGGTCTTCAAATTAACGAACAAAAAACTAAAGTTATGACTCAATCAAGACTCAAAGTTATGACTCAAAAAGGACGCCAATAAGACAAAACATAACGATATGGGACTATGACCTTGAAAACGTAGACAACTTCGTGTACCTAGGGACGAACCTCTCGAAAGATGGGAATGAGCTTGACGAAATCAAATGACGGATTCAATTAGCCGATAAGACATTTTTTTCGGTGCTTCCAACTTTGAAATCTTGATGCGTACAGGGAAATACGAGGCTTCGCATCTGTAAAATAATTATTAGACCTGTGTTATGCTACGGAAGCGAAACCTGGACAATGACCCAGCCGTCTGCAAAAGCCTTGAATACGTTGGAAAGAAGGGTATTGCGAAGGATCCTCAGTCCAATACGGGAAGAAGATGGATGGCGAATGCGATACAACAACGAGCTGTATACCATATATGACGAGCCGGAAGTCGCTCCCATCATACGACTACAAAAACTACAATGAGCTGGCCACGTCGAACGAATGAGCGACAATCGAGTCCCCAAACGGTCTGTCAAGGGGGCGAGCGAGCGGAGCCATGTACTATAGCGTGTGGCGCTATATTTTATCACAATCCTGAAACCGACTATGTACATGGCGCCAGAAGTCTATAAATTATAGCGTCTGGCGCAATGTGTTTTTTTAGTGTAGGTTCTCGATGTTCAGCTGTTGGATTTTTGGATACAAAAATGTATTGAGCAAGTGTCGATATCGCACACCATTAACCGTAACGGTAGCTCCTTCCTCATTTCGAAAGAATTAAAGACCGATGATGCCGTTGGTGTGTATTCCCCAACAAACAGTCAATTTTAATGAATTTAATGGGGTCTCTAGATAATGTTTCGGATTGGTGTCACTCCATACACGGCAATTTTCCTTGTTCACGAACCCAATCAACAAAAAATGTGCCTCATTACTAAACAAAATTTTCTCTTTTTCATCACTAAACTGAGCTCTGATTTTGAAAATAAATTTCCACAATTTGGTAGCGTTGTTCAAGTGTCAATCTATTAGTGATTAAAATGACAAACTTTCATGAGCACAAAGAAAAAAAAACAACTGTCACTTTGACAAACGTCATTCAAAAGTTATCTATACCGCAAGTTCTCCTGCAGCCAGAAATGCGAATACTAGCATTACTATACTTAATATGCTATGCATCACGCTATGCATCAATGCGAATACTAGCATTACTATACTTAATTGAGAAAATCCCACTGACGTCAGAAGCAATATGGCGTCCGACAGGACTCATACGAAACTTAAAGCCTCAAATGTGGCATTTTGACAGTTTTCTGACAAGCTTTAGCTGGAGTGATCAGCGATAATCTAAGTCGACCATGTCTTTGCCAAAATGTTAGACTTAATGCTGATAAAGAAATTTGCTAGTATGTTTTTATACTGTCACTTACTTTTTAAGGATAGTAGTGAGCTTCATCATAATGTAAATCGCTTATATCTTTGTGTTAGTAATTTTCATTGCAGACGCGGATCCATTGAGAACTACTCGGCCGAATACTTCCTTTGCTTTTTTAAAGCAAAACCTACGAAGTTTACAGCCAACAACTTTTAAGGATTGGTACCATACTTGTATCTTTCGCTGTTGCGTCTAGAAGCTATCACTATTGTTTATGCATAGTGATTTGTGGATGATGGCGACACTAGGTGGATATGATTTGATGTTGCAAAGACAACGTGGCATTGAACTTGAAACCAAAACGGCAGTAATAACTACACAAGAAAGTTGATGGCAACACGGTCTAGTTAAATTTCAAATAGTAGTTTCTAAGTCAATTACCTTCCATTCAATGAAGATCATTACGTTGACTCGGAGGACTTTGTTTATCCAATCAATGATTTTCTCCTTCTGAAAGGTCATTTATCTAAACAGTTTTCAAGAAATTATAATTGCTCTACGTGGTCTTGAGAAACATCAGAAAGTTTATCAGCCATGGAAAATCTCTCCGGGCTATCAAACATCGTATACACTTCAAAATATTTTAGTATTTTGTATGCTAATTAGCTACGAATTCGGCTACTACCTACGCCAATGAATTCTTTGTTTCATTTATTTTTAACAACTGCAACTCATTTCCAGCCCATCCCCAAATTCTATTCCACGCTCTTCACGCTAGAAAATCCGATATCATATCATCAGCATTCTATATTTTTTTGTTATTTTTTAAAATACGCTATTTCGCTCACTAAACAATAGGCAGTATCAACGCCAAGCTGCTATAAAAAATTACGCAACGTTTTTATGCCCAGCTCCACTGCAAAAAACCAAAGAAATTTCTATTATAAATTGCCCGATTTTTTTTGCGTTATTTCTACATTCATGACTGTTTCATTTTTCTGTTTTTTTTTTCTATTTTTCTACCATCTTCTATATTTTCGCATCGCATTGTTTTTATACATAGTCATTTCAAGATTACTGAACTGGAAATTTTCGTGCCACTAAAAAGCGACTTCATTTTTCAGTTAGATATGCATTATAGTGCTCTCCTGTCTGGAGTTATGTACATACGAGTCTATGCTAACTAGAATGAATATAGAATTGTATTTGTTCGTTGCCTGCTTTAAAGTTTCATACAGCAAACCGAAAGCATGGAATGTCGAAAATCTAAAATGAATCTGAACAGGTAGATGGCAGTTGTTGCTTTTTCTAGATCACAACGATAATACGTTTCGTTCGAGCCTCATTCATTCACCTTCAAAATTTCCTGCTCGCTGGAGAGCATCACGGTTATCTATTGTCGGTGTCCTTTCAGTGGTTAGTTACCGTGTTCCGAGGTAGTAAATTTCGTGCCAGTGAATTTATTTCTTTTCAGAATATTGCTCTTTGTTGAATCCATACGAAATACAAGATTATCTATTTTTGTACAAAAAAAAAATCTATCTAATTCGTTTCTGCTTTATTGTAGATTAGTGATATTTCTTTGCAGCAATGAGGTTGTTTTCCATTCATAAAAGTTGTCATTGGCTGCATTTTCATGAATGTAATACTCGAAAATGCTATAGCTGAATAAGATACTTTTAAAAATGAAGATAGTTGGAATCGCGGGAATACGTTATGAGCTAGCATAATTTAAAGAACGAAAATTTGGCAGGCTTAGAGGGCAACGTAGCAACGACGTAGACAATTTGAGTACAGTGGGTAAAAAAAAGTTAAGGCACGAACACTTAGTAAGAACAAAAAACCTATTTTTAATGCGACTTTAATAATAAATGATGATGTTTTCGCATTTAATTAAAAGTTTTGCATGTTTACTTTAAGACCAATATAAAAAAAAAACCCCGGTAACGAAGCAAATTTCACAACATTAACGTAACATTTTTCACTGATGAACCAAAATATCGCAAAAAAGTTAAGGCACACGCAGTTTTATCTGAAATTATTTGTAATTCCTGGGAAAAAATACAGTTAAATGTACTTAAAATCATGCAAATATGATATTTCTATTCAGTCTAGCTTGAAAAGTGTTTTGAAAAAGTAATTTTATTGAGGGTTTTGTTAAAAATGAGTGTGAAAAGGAGATCGGTAGGTGCAGAAATCCATGAATGTTTTTTGCGACGTTGGAAAACATGAATGGCGTATTCTGAGATTGGAATAGTAATGGGAAAATCAAGCTATACAGTGAGAAATGTAAGAACAAAATATGAATCAACCAATTCGTTTAAAACAAAGCATCGGTCAGAAGAGACTAAAATCTTATCTGAGCGAAAAAGAAGGGGATTATCATAAAAATTAAGAAAAACCCTAAACTAAGTGTCTCAGTTTTACAAATTAAGGTGAAGAAACGAGTTGAAACTCAAACTCAAACAATTCGAAGTGTAATAAAGAAAGCGGGTTTTAAGAGTAGAATGTACCTAAGTAAACCTTATATTAGTACAAAAAATGAAATTGTTTAATTACGTTTTGCTGAAGAGTTCGTAAAAAAACCAAAATCATTCTGAAAGTCCATAATTTTTGTTTTAATTTTGATGGACGGCGATATGCTCGGCGAAAGCTTAATACAGAGCTTAGGAGGAATCATACTACTACCACTGTAAAACACAGCGGAGAGAACATTTTGCTATGGAACTGTATGGGGCCATCTGGTCCTGAAACTATAGATTTTGTGAACGGTATGATGGATCAAACCTGTTGCCTGGGTATTCTTAAAAGAAATATTAAATAAAATTGCTGAAAAATTAGGCACTTTCTACAATTTTGGCCTGTATCGGGACAACGATCCGAAGCACAATTTAGAGCAATGTCGGCTTTGGCCTATTTGTAACAGTCCAAATGCTATATAACACTTTTAATGAAATGCAAAAACACAATCATTTATTATTAAAGTCGCATTAAAAATAGGTTTTTTGTTCTTACTAAATGTTCGTGCCTTAACGTTTTTTACCCACTGAATATCAAAGAGCCTATTTACATATGTACCCACAAAAATAGGGCCAAATATATTAACAATCAAACTGACAAATCCAGATGATAAGTATCGAAAATATTCGTGAAAGTGTCAGCCGAATAGCATTACCAATGTGAAGTAGTGTAGCCCAATCGAACAACCCTAATTCAATCAACAACAAACAATATGTTTAGCGCAGAGGTTGGCCGATCTAATTGTGTAGCAAACTGAAAATGACTAATATGTTTACAATGAGTATAAATAGTTTCAACACTTTAATGAGAGGGGCAGGCTTTCACCTACGTTTATTTTTCAACAAAGAGACTAGAAAAATCAATTGTTTTTAACGCTCTGCCTCTCCCCCTCATCTTCCGATTACCTTCTTCTTTTGAATGTAACCACACTAACTTCCAATCCTGACTGGCTTCAAAGTAGTGCTTACGAACGTATGTATAGTACGTGTCGACATCGACATTGTTTGCGAGTTGTCTAGGCAGAAAGCAAGCGAACTGACAACATCAAATTTAATTTAATTCCATATAATACAGCAAACAAGACTAATGCAGCGGTTGGCAGTAGTAGCAGTCCAAACGATAGTATACATATTATAGAAAAGTTTGAAGACTGACATCTGCCTTTCTACCACATCGGCTCGGCATTTGTCGAGAAGAGACATACTTAGTTCGCTAAGTTTGGCCCTCATGAGGCCAAACGTCGGCCCCCACCGGGAATAATAGCAGAAAAACCAAGAGATTGCTCTCGAGGCTTACTTTTGTCGTAGATGGAGCTGAAAGACACACATCGAGTGTCATGTTGAACTAGACAGAATAGACAGCACATGTCGTACAAAGCCAGGGTGTGGTCCTTTGCAACGGCAAACAATTTTTCCCAGAGACAGAAAAGAAGGATTTCGAAGAAATCCAATAAGAATGTTAACCGGGGAAAATAGCAGTGAAAAAAAAAATGTTTACACCATGTCTAAAATCGAAAATAAATCTAGTTTTCAACTGATGACATTTTCTGATTTAACAACCGTCCCGAAGATGTCTTGTCTATTGTTGTAGTTCAAGGGGACGTTCTTGTTGACAGATGATGTATTTTCCGTGTTTAAGCGTGATTTCGTGGATACTGATTGTTTGAACTAAATCGATAGTTGATAAGCATTATTTTGATCTGTGAAAACATCACGTACATGAAAAGATTTATTGAGTACGAAAAAGTTTGTACACATGTAAGTGTACATGCATGTAAAAATCGGGTGTGCTGTCAAATTAGAGAAAGAAATTAAATATGTGCCTTGAAAAATAGATTTAAACTTAACATTTACACATTCTCTTCAGAAGATTTCATTAATTGCTTCATTGTTTTACGGTTGCATTTCCTGTATTTTCCTAGAACTTTTCACATTTCAAATAGCATAAGCAGTGAAACAGGTGTAAAATATGCGATTCGAAGATAAAAATCAGTAATCATTGCCCCAGAGTAAGTAAATCAATGAAAAGTTGTCGAATGAAATGTCCTAATTGCAAAGAGAAACAATTGGCTAATACTGGAAATTGTCAGAAACCTCGACAGAAAAAGAAATGAAATAGTGAAACGAAAAATTTAAACTACATAATTCAAAATTCAGATACGTGAACGCAACAAACAATTGAAAACTCTCAAGGAGAGATTACGAGATATTCAACGAAGAAAATAAGCTTGGATCCAAAAGCAAGATAATGCGTATTACTGTGTTGAAGATTGATATGAAGAAGAAAAAAGTTACTGTGCTACACTAAGCCACATCATTTGCTTTTCAAAAGAAAAATATGGTTGTATTGCTAGTAAAACATTTTGAAATCTATTTCAAAGACGCAGTTGAGCCGGATTCATATCTACAGGCGAACCAACTATCACTAGCCAAACGAAATTGATCAGGAATTTAGCCATAAGCAGGCGATGGAAAAATGTCTGGCATTCTATGTTCCATTATACGATCTATTTATAGACTTTAAGGCCACCAAGGCCAAGCTAGAAGTGCACAATGTCATGAGAGAATTCGGCATCACGAATAAACTGACACGATTGTGTAGGATGATTGTGCTCCACGTAACAAGCCAAGTAAAAATAGTTGGCTGATGATTCCCAGGTCTTCAGCTACGACAACTGGCTAGCGGACTTACTCATGCGCTTAGTTGTTAATTCTGAACAATTATATGCCTTACTCAGGTCAAATCGCAGCATGTGAAAGTTTCGTCCTTTCTTATTAGCGATAAGTTGGCAGCACTGGAAGCATCCTGCTACATTGTGCTTGTAAAGGACTCATTGATACGAGGCAATAGCTCAGCTCAGAGCAAACATATTTTATGATGCAAGGTCTATTAGCTCGAGTCCCTTTGTTCTGATTCCAATTTGTTTTATGTCACCACTCTCAAACAGTGTTCAACTCGGACCTGTCATCAGCGATTATCGTGCAATAGCAGGATAATGGTAGGCTAAAACGCGATGAAGCTTACATCTTATTTGACTCCTTACTTCGTTCGCCAACAAAAAAGTTCAAGGACCTGGTTTTGCACTCTGATTTGCGTAGCGATGATTACTACTAGAATAAAATTTTCAAATTGCAGCTTATGAGTCACAGCATATCATTTGCCTTTTGGAAACTTGGTTCAGATTTCCTGAGTTTTGAATTTTTTCTCTAAACTAGTTTCATATGATTCTGTACTTCTATTTGGTTGTGCTTATATCCACATTGGTTCTAGATCCACTTATTCTTATATTCCTACGTAAACTTCCCTTGCATAAATAACTTGAACGTTTACGATACTTACTTCAAGTTTTTTGGGGAACTTATAGCTTCGCATGCCTCGAAATTCATACTCTGTAGAGATTGGCGAACTGGCCTTCTTTTCCTAAGAGAATTAGAATGGGAAAATGGTTGGAAGAACATCTTCTTATCTCATTTCTCTCGCTTCAAATGTTAGTTCTTGCATGAATATTGACGACCTAGTGCAATTCAACAACATTTCAAATCGCATCGACAAAAAAGCAGACCTAATTTTTTTCTAATCGATCGTGACATTATGAGTGCCAGTGCCTATATATCTATATATTGTAGTTTATAGACACCATCTTTCTTTGAAAGTTTTGATAAGAGTAATGCCCCTCTAACTAGATACAAAAAACACCAGATTCAATTTCTTTAAACCAGACTATTATGGTCTAAATGCTTTCTTGTCATCTTTTGGTTGGTTCAACATTCTATTACGTATATTTGTTGACGATTCTCTTCAGTCTTTCTAGAATATACTGGTTTCTATCTTTCTACTATTTGTTTCTAATACCTTTCCCTGCAACTCTATAGTCCCACCTGCTGGAAAAAATCAAATCAAACAAACCCACGTAAAAATGTATCGTCATAAATTTAAATTAACAGCGCTTTCTGTACATGAGGATGCTTTTAATAAAATTGTTCGTCTTTCTTACATTTCGAAGAATAAACATTTTTTAAATTCTAGTGATCAAAAAAATTTTTAGGCACACTACAAATCCTACCATCAAATCATCTTCATACATAACATTTGGAGACCAAATTGCAAACACTCTCTTATTTGGCTGTGACCTTTTTGCTTGGATTTTCTGCACCCGAATCTAGCCCTATTCAATCTATTCGATCGGCTGCAAGGTACTCGATCTAATCTTCTCTCCAACCAGTTATTAGTATTTCGTTCCATGTCTCCACAGTTTATTGAATAATTGATGAATAATCTAAAGCCATCTCCTGTTTTTGGTTGCGAAGGTTTTCTTTCGATCTTGTTGAAGATTATAGTACATGCAATTCACTTTGTTTTCTCTCGTCATCGTCATTAATAATGAGCCTAAATGATTGCATGTTTGCCTTCTTCTTGGAAAAAAATTTACAGCGGTTCCCATCCAACTCTTGTCTTCTAATACCATTCTTCCTTCTTTCTCCCTTCCTGTTCCGAGATAACTGAAGGATATGTACAGGATTATATCAACAATGAATATAAAGTGAAAACGCAACATGGAATTCTCAAAAATTTGCTTTATGAACTTCGTATTACTTCCGACAGATCGTTTCAGCAGCGTGACTATCTGAAGAGACATCAGACCGAACTGGCAGAAAAAAAAGTGAACCCTACGCTAACCATTAAGTATAATAACCATTAATTACTATTGTCTTGTTCTCCTCGGGGTTAAAAAAAAACTATGCTGTTCGAGCTCAATCTCTTTCTATTACCAAAACAAACACGGATCTTACCAAAGCTTTTGAAAATAAATATTGAGCTCCTTTGATGTAAATTACGCAGCATTGGATCCTTTAGTGCTCTGCTTGATTGGTTATGTGACTGTCTATCTAATCGATCTCTTGTAGTAAATTTTAACCGAAACGTTTCTCGAAGTTTTGTCGTCTACTCCGGCATTCCTCAGTGCTCCTACCTGGGTCCATTGCTTTTCTTGTTATTCATCGAGGACATTTGGCAAGATTTGGCACAGTGGAATTTATACTTTTTGCTAATGGCTGCAAATTCTAGAAAGCTATACGTAGTCCTCAGGACATATTAACTGTTCAAAAAGCCATTGATGGTTTTTATCAATATTGCAGCAATAAATGCCGCTATATGTTCTTTCAAGATTCTAATATTACCTACTTCATACATGTGACTAAAATTAAACAATTAAATCAAATTCATCATTAAATTTCTCAGATAATGAAATAATATTGTAAACAAGTCACGCCGCGATATAGGATTTATTCTGAGAAACAGTGCACACTTTCTCCATGCTCTTAAGATGCTTTATTTTTCTCTAGTCAGAAAAAAACTATATTACGCTTCTATTCTGTGGAGCCCTTACCAAATCACGTTATGTACTTCGCTAGAAACTGTCCAGCGGATATTCATCCGTTTTCTGTTTGTTAGCTTTAAGGAGGAGTTCATGCAGGAAGTCTCGTTAGACAACAATCATATCATTAGTCCTAATCTTTGCTGTTAATTACTTTTAAAAATTCACTCAGGCAAATAATTTATTTCTTGTCATAGTAATTACTCTAAGTATTCACCACTAGGAAATACAATACCTACCGTTGCGGACATATTTCACATTATTTTGAACGTCTTATAAAGATGATTGTTGTCAGATATTTCATTAAATTATATTCTAATATCTCACGTCACAATCTAGCAATTTAATTTACTTTATCGCAGAATTGTGATTATTTGTTAATAGAGTGTTAAAGATTCATCTCATTACAATATTTTGACGTACATGCGATCCATACTGGCTTTTCCAAGGTCTTTGATCGTATTGACAACAATGTTTTTCTTAATAATCTGCAATATCTTGGGTTCGCTTGAGTACAACCAGTCTGACCGATTCTTGGATATCTGCTCCCTTTTAACAATGTACTGGTGTTCCCCAAGGGTCGATTCTCGGCCCATTCTTATTTTAAATTAACGATCTTCCTCTACTCCTTTCTTTTGTTATTTTTGAATACAAATAAATTTTCAACGATGAGCACGCGATGGGGGTATTGGTGGATATTGAAAAGCTCTTATAGCTATGGGTAGACACGAATGATATGGGGCACTGCTCTATTAGAGAGTTGATGCGAGGGATCTTTCTGGTTTTCGCGATGCTTTGGGACGTTCGAGTCCTCAACTTGATTTCAGGAGAAGAGATAAGGCTTGAATTTTACCCCTGATAACACTCAAGAATACGGAGCAAGATTGAACCATTTCGCTCGAATCATTAAGTTGCACCTGCTATAGGAACCGGGACACTGTGGTGTTGAAGAAAACACTATTTCTGATGCTTTTGTGGAGCAACGGTCAACTCTTCCACTTCAGGGTCCAGACCCTACCTTAGATGCACCGGCTGTATTAGCATATGCCGTTTTTTTGGAAGTGGGTAGTCGATAGAAGATAGAAGAGAGATGGGTAGCTTCTAATGTGCCCAGGCACATGAAGACCTTCCTTTCATGGGACTGCAGGAATTATAGGACTGCGGGATTCCGCCTCAACAAGAGTAGCAAGAATTTCAGAGCCATAACAGGCATACGCAGCTTTCTGTGATGCATATGTGTTACACAATATGATGTTTGCTCATCCTGCCAAGAAGAGGCGGACTTTGTGTAGCATTTGTAAAAAAAACTTTCACTATTTTCCAATATTTAGGGACACGACCAGGTAACAAGCAAAAATCAAAAAGAGTACAAGGGGAACATATGGGGCCCTATTCCGAGCTTCACCTCACGTGAGATTTCTCGTCACTTCGAAAGTCACGTCACTTAGGAACCGGTATTCTGAGAGTCACGTGAAGTGACTCTAGGTAAGGTGACTATGAATTCGTGTTTAAATGGCAACGCCTGCACATTGACGTTTGAAATTTACCACGTCCATAGCACACTGACATCAACCGGTTCCGTTCGATCACCGAAGAATAAAAAAAAATTAAAGTTCAAATAGAAGTAAGGAAAATCGAACGCAAACAGGAAATTCCCAGGGATAAGCAAATCATTAGTGAAATAAAAAAGAGGACGGTATTTACAAGTGGACAAGGCATAACAAAACTTCCTATACAATATTATAAATATAGTCATTATAAAAAAGTATTGGTGAATATTAAAAGTGGTTTTTATGTGCTCGCTGTGCAGTGTCAGGCTTTGTGAATGACTCTTCATCAGTTCCATAAGACTTTCGAATTGTCACTTGTTGGTTACCTTTTACCTTATAAAAAATAACAATTCAAGAAAAACACAACATGAGAAGACACCAGAAGACACACTAAAGAAAAACAACCAATCAAACATAAAACACCCCAAAAAATTAACACACAACAACGAAATTACAAACATACGAGCTAAAAATTTATCAGGAAAATCGTCTAACGGCTATGTCAGACCGCATTATTCAAATAAAAATATTTAATTATCATCAAAATAAGATTTGTTTACTTTTTTCACGATTCACGATCCAAACTTCGTTAAAATCTTTCTTCGTTTTATTCAAAATATAAATTTATATCACTTCTGTCCATAGTCACTTGATATTATCGAGTGACTGAAAATCTCACTTCGCGTGACTCTCGTCACTTCATATGACTCTCGGAATAGCCGACAGATCGAAAATCTCACTTGAGGTGAGATGAAGTCACCTCACGTGACTCTCAGAATACGAAATCAAGAGAGTCACTGCATTTGTCTCGTAAGGTGACTCTAGGGCCCACGATATTTTATGGGGTCACATAAGCAAAATTTATGGATGAGCAACAGATTCAATTGTCCTCTGCAAAAATCGAAAGTTCGAAACTGGACTGCAAGAAAATGTTGACATTGGGCGTATTATAAAAGGGACATCGGGCATATTAAAAAGGAATACCTGCTGTTGTTCCGATTCCGGAAAAAAATCGATCCTATTTTGAATGAAACGTAGAAAGTAGAATCAATCGTTCACACATATATAGTGTAGCGAACCAGGGGTTTTTAGCTTGACCCGAAGAGCATATGTTCTAGTTCGACTAGGTTTATTTGTCAGTGCAAAGTAAGACTTTGCAAATTTGGTGGGTAGTTGCATGACGTGGTCCAAAGTTAATGTCGCAAGAATATTTTTTATAGTCAAGTCTCAGAATATAGTATTCAGTGAAGAAATTTTTGAATGTTTCGGACTATTCTAAAATCTACTTCAAATGAAAGTATTATTTCTATTGCTCATTTTGGGCGATTGAACCAAACAGGGAAGATTTAAGCTTGAGAATAATCATTCAGCATTATATTTTTACAACTCAAAATATTTGGGACCAAGAAACTGCACTTTCTATCGGCCCTTGATGTTTATGTGCTCAAATATATCTGAAAATGATACTAATGCCATTTTCAAGTTTGGTATATTCGCAAAATCTCGTTCAGCAAATGATGTATATTTTATTACACAAAAGCGAAACTATATTCAAGTGACATAAGAGCAAAAATCAACCATTTAAAATAACTAATATACAATAAATCATTGCACTTCAACTTAGCTCCAACGAAAAATCCACAATGTCTCTGCAACGAACAGGCCGACATATACAAGCCGAAAGGTCAATTTTATTTAGCTTTCTTTCTAATCCATGCAAAAACGAAAAACACTTCAGCCAAATGCCTCGAAATAGACTTTAAGCCGTCGTCGCTAATCGACTTGGTCGTTTCGTTAGTTTTTATCGATGTGGTTTTCTACAAATATTGATTAGTATGTATTTCACTTAATTGACCGTATCCAGTTAAGTCGATGGAGCATTTAATCGAAAAGAAACTCTATATTTAGAAAGCCTACCCTTACACCACCATCGACACATCCACAAGAAAAACGACAACCAGATGTAGAAAAATAAGAAGAAGAAGAGGTGCTGCGGGAGAAATGAAGAAATGTAGGCTATTACTCGCTTGGGTGGTATGACGCAGCAGAAGATGGTTTTTGCGGCCTTGAGTCGAGTGCCTGGTTGACTTAGAAAACATATAGGTACACTATGCACGTAGACATTCGACGAAACCAGCTCCTATGCATATGCGACCCCGAAATATTCCGTACAACAATATGAAGAGATGGAGAGGCTTTTACAAAGTCCTAGATAGAGCAGGCATCACTAGTTATAGTGCTAAGTGTTTTCTTTTGATTTGATGAAGCGTGAAAATTTAGATCGGAAATCGATAGTACTGTGAAGTGTCATCGCAGAATATCGATTTGTTAAGAGTTTTTTTTCCCTCTCTCGAGTTGTCGGGGAGTGTGAACGGAAAAAAATAAATTTCGCATTGACCGACTGAATAAGTCCATTGAATTTCTCTAAAGCAATAGACAAATTGAAATATTTACAGTTAAGTGTTTCCGCTGACGAAAAAAGATTGATCTGATTTCAAAATTCAAAGATATTGTCATAATGCAGATTTAAAATTTCGGTAGGTTTGTTTTTTACTAATGTTCGAAGAAGAACATTAGTATTAAAATCACTTTGGCGAAAAATATATTTCTATGTATATATATATATATATATATATATATATATATATATATATATATATATATATATATATATATATATATATATATATACATATATATATATATATATATATATATATATATATATATATATATATATCATCAAAAAATTTCAGTGAAAAAATCTCAGGAACGCCCCATCCGATTGAACTGACATTTTCAGGACACATTGGTGTATATGCAGAATAGTGCCAGGTCTCACAAAAAGTTAATAATCTTTAACCCTTTGCCGCCGGCGGCCATTTTAGTAATATTTTTAACATACCTATTATTCCGTATACAAATAATTTTTGCGAAAATAAAGGTGACGAAATAAATTTCGAACGTGTTTTACATGTGAATCGGATAATGTTTTGGAAGTTGTTAACCCCATGTGTGCGCTGGGCGCCTAAAAAGAGAACGGGAAAACTTGAAAATTTTTAAATTGCGATAACTTTTGACAGAGCTATTGAATCATTACGAAATTTTCAGGACGTATTGGTATTATTTAGTTGCCGATTTGTGTAGCTTCTAATGAGCGTGCTGGCAATCCTGTAGCTAGGGCAGGCACTGAAAGTGAAAACCTCCAAATCATCTCTCATGAAAAAATGAAGCTTCTTCAAAAAAAAGCCACTCATATGTAAATCTTGTGCTTTGTTTACATAGACAAAAAAAAACTTTGATATGGTATAACGGGCACGCCCAATTTACCTATATTTTTAGCATCAAAAACTTCTGTTCACGGAAACTCGCGATCCAATAAGCAGAATTAATTGAAATTTGCAGAATGTATTGGTCTTAAATAGGACCAGGTCTGATAGAAGTGATTTTGAAATGCGGGCGATTCTATGCCAGTGGCGCCATCTTGAAAAATCACTAAAAAGATAACTGCTTTTATCCCTATAAATTCTGATTCAATCGTTCGATTTTAACGAAATTCACACAGTAGCTGCACCAAATTTCTACCAAACCACGTTTGGTAGAAATTTGGTCGAAAAATTCGGTTGGAACTGCCAGCTATGATAATTTTGGTGTCTTAAATTTGAAAAAATAAAAATTTGTAAGTGAAAACATTCAAACCATCGAATATCCTAAAAAAAATGTCCGTTTCTTACAATAAAACCAATCTGTATACAAATCTTATGCTTTATCTACACGTTCAAAGTAAAACTTTGGAAATTTCATGGCGGACAAGAACGGTAACCCTTTCCCAGCTGACCTATATTTTTAGCATCAAAAACTTCTGTTCACGGGAACTCACGAATCAATAATCAGATACAATTGAAATTTACAGAATGCATTGAACTTAAGTAGGACCGGGTCTAATAGAAGCGATTTGGAATTGTAGGCAACTCTGTGCCAGTGGTGCCATCTTGAAAAATTACAAAGAAAAAAAACTGCTTTTTGCCCTATGAAATGTGAATAAGTTACCAGATTTTCATGAAATTGACACAGTACCTGAACCTTACTCTAAACTCTGTTTGATAGAAATTTGGTTGAAAAATTCGATTGGTGCTGCCAGCTATGGTAGTTTTTGAATCTTTGGTTTTGAAAATTCGCTCAGGAAAATAAAAATTTTTCCCCTATAACTTCCAGTGCAGTTATGAAATCAATACGAAATTCATACAATTAATGGAACCTATTAGAAACATTATTCAGGCCAAATTTGGTTGAAAAGCCACGATAGGGTTGCCAGCTATTGTTGGTTTTGTGTTTAATTGCAATATCTTTATTAAGCGGTTTTATCGTAGAATTTTCAATTGGTAATGATATTGTAGTGAAAATAAACAGCAAATATTAAGCTTTCGATTATTTGAAAAAACTCGCTGTAGGCAACCCTAAATCTTTATACTCCTATAACTTCGAATGTAATTAAACAACGTGAAGCAGATGTGATATATTCTTGGCTTTGATACTGGCGAAAGGTTGCCAGCACGAGTCGGTTGTGTTACTTTTGTATCAATAAATGCTTACAGTTAGTATTCATACCGGAAATATTTACAATGAAAATAAATAACCAATGTGTCAATTCCCAAAGTTCTGCAAATTTTTCGGATCGCAGCCCCAAACACTAACTTCAGTTACAGTGCTGCAGGCACTGAGCATTTTCTTCATTGATATTATATGAGATGCTGCTTTCAAAATTTTGTGAAATAAGCAACTGATAACGAATATAATTAACCCGTGTTTTGCTCTCATAAACGTTGAAATTCATGCCAGTGGTAATATCTGAAACCTTCCACCATATGAGTTATAATGCATTCTTGAGACCAAAGTAAAACGTGGCGTTTGAAACAGTTTGGCCGTAATAAGCAGCTCATGTGGTGGAATAGGCACTCAAAACCTGCACGATTCTTCTACTGTTCTTCGAACATTAGTGTTTCTAGCGGTTCAGGTGCGCTAGAGTTTTTCTTTCTATTTTCGTAGATTCTTTCTCAACTTCGTTTCAATTACTTTTTGAGGGTTTCATCCTATTTGATCTAGAGGTTGACTAATTGATTTCATCGTTGCCAACAAATTAACACAATCACTACCAATCTTAGCGCCAATGTATTATCACATTCCATTAATTTTGTCACGCCACGTACTCAGCGATTTATAATAGTTTCTCACTTGCGCCTCACTCAAAGCCAACGATAGGTGATAGCTAATGAATAATTACCACAATTCTAATGACAAACCACATGATGTCATAACTAGTCAGTTCCGTCAAGCGTGAGCTGAGCCGGAATTCGTCACGTTTAATATACTGACGCCAACGGTGTTTTCGTGAATGTTTTTTTCCCCGAAAATCACTATTATTACGCTTGAAACAATACGATAAGGTTGATAGCAAAACTATTGTCTAATGTTTTTCGGCATTGAATGTGAAGGTTATTCTTTCAATTCTGAAAAAAAATTGTTGTCGGTGTTTCAGTTACAAATGAAAACACTTATCACCGCTATTGCAACTAAAAAGCTGCAAGTGCGTTAATTATATTAGCATTGAAGTTACAATCACAAGCCCATTTAGCGACAACTGAAACAGTGAAGTCGTACGAATATTGATGGTCGTGCTAGTAGTGTACGATGGGTTTGCTAATTTTAATGCAAGTTTTTATGCATTTTTTTTTGCTATTCGCTTTTTATGCCTGATTTTTTTTTTCTAGATAAAAGATATATTGAACACTTAAAGCGTGAAACTCGTTTATAAGTGTTTTTTGGAAGTGAAATGGGAGACGGTATCAGATGTAATATATGTTTTTTTTCAAAGGCGTGGAACGAATTTTCACAAGCGCTGTTGCAACATTTTTTTTTCTTAATATTTGCTTGATAATATATACATTGATGCAATACGAGAGGGTTGATCAATAAGTAATGATAATGAGTATAAGCCAAGATGATTAAACTTAAAAGATATATGTCTTTTTCAACATAGTCTCCTAACAAGCTAATACATTAGGTCCACCTTTTTTCCAAGTCCATGATTCTTTATCTTGACTCTCCCAAAATGCCTCAACAGCGGCCATCACTTCGTTATCATCTTCAAATTTCTTACCCCGAAGGTGTTCCTTGAGCCGAGGAAAGATGTAAAAGTCACTGGATGATGTAAAAAAAGTTTCCGTAGGAAAGATGTAAAAGTTCGAATCCTGGTTTTTTAAATTGCAGTCATCGAAACTGCAGTCAAGAATTGGCCCAAAAAATTTTGTATCAGTTTATATTCAGGCTCTAATCATTAAAATTTAATTTTTTGAGGGTGTGCAGGTATAAGTGATAGGCTCGAAAACGCCAAACAGTTTGAAAAAAAACGAACGAGCAGTTTTGCCAAATCGCGACAGTTTTTCTAAAACGAAATTTTTTTTCTAAAACGAACAGCATTTCTAAAACAAACCGTTTTTCTACAACGAATAGTTTTTCTAAAACCAATAATCCAACTATTCTACAACGAATAGTTTTTCTAAAACGGACCATTTTTCGCAAACGAACAGTTTTTCTAAAATGAATAGTTTTTACAAAACCAATCGTTTTTCTAAAACGGATCGTTTTTCGTTTTTCTAAAACGAACTGTTTTTCTAAAACGAATCGTTTTTTTTTTTAACGAATCGTTTTTTATCGTTTTTCGTTTTTTTAAACGAACCGTTCTTTAAAAACGAATGGTTTTTGTTTTTTTTTAAAACGAATCATTTTTCGTTTTTTTAAAACGAATCGTTTTTCGTTTTTTTTAAAGCAAATCGTTTTTCATCGTTTTTAGTTTTTTTTTTAAACGAACCGTTTTTTAAAAACGAATCGTTTTTCGTTTTTTTTTTAAATCATCCATCTTTTCATCCTTTTCCGTTTTTTCGTTTTTTTTTTAAACGAACCGTTTTTCGTTTGTTAAAACGAACTGTTTGGCAGTGGAAAACTGTTTAGCTATGGAAAACAGTATTTTCGTACTTGCGAGTATTTTCGTACTTGCAAGTATTCTATTCAAATATTGAAAAAACGTTAGGGCAAAAGGAGCTGAAATCGGAAAAAATCGGCCAATTTTGGGTTAGAGTGGTTTGGGACATAACGGGCCAAGACCTATTGCTGTGATACAAAAATTTCGATTTTGTAGGGGAGTAAGGGGTTTTTTGGCCATAGTTTGCCAAAAAACTAACTTTACGGCGCTTTCGATAATTGAAAGTGGTCGAGGAGTACAATTAGTGATGGGTTGCTAAATAGCAGACTGCTAGTTTTCAACTGCTATTTTCAAACAGCAATAGCAGCCTGCTGCTGTTTAGTCTGATAGCATGCTATTTATCTGGCATGCTATTGGAATAGCAACATAGCAAAGCAGACCACAACATCGACGAACAACGACAAACAGCAACAGCAATGTCAACAGCATTAAGCATAATGAAATAGATATTAAGGTATGTTGCTATACGTTAGCAATGGGCTATACGTTAGCAATGGGCATATTTCATATGATGTTAGCTTGCTATGCTATTGCTGTTTAATATGTAAGGTTTTCGTGATGCTAGTTTTTTACCATTCGTTGGTGTGCTGTAGCGAGTCTTTCGCTACCTGTACGCAGATTGTTTTTCGTGCATTGTCCGGCTAACTGGGTGCTACGAATTTATTGAATACGAAGATAATTTCGCATGCTATGTAATTGATTTATTATGCGTTTTCAGTTGGGGATTTTTGTTGAATGGATGGATTTTTGTTGAATGGAAGTTTTGTTAGTTTTTGATTTTGATATCTGTTTGCTTTTTGTATAAGTATTGCTATAGTTAGTAGATATGAAGCGTATATACTGGAACAGGTGTTTTTTTGTAACAGCCAGTACCTAGTACGAAATTCCAAAATACTAGGTACGAGTATTTTCAAATATTCAAAAAGTTTTTAAGACAAAATTATTCGAAATGGGGCAAAATCGGCCAATTTTGGGTTAGAGTGGTTTGGGTCATAACAGGCCAAGATCTATTGCTGTGATACAAAAATTTGGGTTTTGTAGGGGAGTAAGGGGTTTTTTTGGCAATAGTTTGGCAAAAACTGCCTTTACGGCGTTTTCGATGATTGAAAGTGGTCGGGGAGTACAATAGTGATATTTTAAGGCCGAAATTTTTTTTGATAGGGATCATTGGGCAAAAACGCCCCATTTTCCCAAATTTTTTTTTTTCATCTAGCATGAATTCGGGAACCTTTCTGATTTGTTTCGGGCGAAATTTTCATACAAGTCTAGGAAAAAGCGCCTTAGTTTCGAAGATACGGCAAAAGTAGCTGAAATCGGTCAATTTTGGGTTAGAGTGGTTTCGGTCGTAACGGGCCAAGACCTATTGCTGTGATACAAAAATTTGGGTTTTGTAGGGGAGTAAGGGGTTTTTTGGCAATAGTTTGGCAAAATCTGCCTTTACAGCGCTGTCGATGATTGAAAGTGGTCGGGGAGTACAATACTGTTATTTTAAGGGCGAAAAAATGTTTGATAGGGGAAATTGGGCAAAAATGTCCCTATATTACAAAAAAATTTTTTTGTCTAGCTTGAACTCGGGGACCATTTTGAGTTGTTTCGGGCGAAATTTCAATACTAGCTTGGGTCAAAGCGGCCTAGTTTCGAAGATACGGCAAAATGAAATCCGCCGGAAAACCGTCCGGAAAACCTGTCCGGAAATTTACGAGACCGCAGGAAATAAGGTGTTCCTGGACTCCTGTCCAGCCTTTCTAAAGAGGTTGGTCCCCTAGTAGGTGCATGTTTAAAAGCGAAACATTTTTTTTATCATTTCTTAATAAAATTTTCGAAAAATTTCATGCTTCAGTGAGGCCAAGTGGAAAACCGACTGTTTTAGATTAACTATGAAAAGTTTGGTATCAGAGATCGACCGATGAAAAGTCATATAGAAGGCAATAGGGTTAACTGGGCCTATCTTAATATATTTGTCGACATTGGTAATTTGAACGAATACAGGAGGTGTTTTGTGCATGTAATAAAATGAAAGTCAAATTAAACTGATTGAATTTGATTGTTTGCCCTTAAATGGCTCCTAGATTGGAGAAATACTTGACAAATAAGTGACCGACCATTGGAAAGTTACGGAAAAGATGCACGGACTAATCACATCTTGCACCATCACCATTATAGTCTGGGAACTTTGTGTCTGGTGGGTGGGAAAGGGCATGTCATACCGTTTCATTACTGCAAAGCGCATGTACTTGTATGTATATATGTACATACTTCAAAAAATACTAGCTGGTATTTTTGAAACAGGTATTTTTTTGTACTCGTACTAGGAATACCTAATATGTGAAAATCCTAGAACGATCCAACTGTATTCGCTACCTTAATTACGTATAATTCACCCACCTCATGGCCCTGTTAGCCGGATAAATTCTCCCTATTTCTTCCGACACAAATTTCAATACCATATTACTTTACATTCGCACGCTTGTACATATGTACATCATACATATGAGAGAAATGGATGAAATCTTCGCGCATTTTCGAAACCGCAATAGAAACATCGTGTAAAACAGGGAACCCAACAAACTGCAATTTGTATAGTACGTGAACCCGAGCCGGCGAGAAATCACATATGAAATAATATGTTGCACCCACTGAGATGTCGCACCGACATAACTAATAGCAGACTGCTGTTTTTTAGCTGCTATTTGAAGCTGCTATTTAGCAATAGCATAAGCAGTTGCTTTTGCTATTTGAAAACAGCAGTTTTGCCCATCACTAAGTACAATAGTGACATTTTACGGGCGAAAAACAATTTTTGTAGGGGAAAATGGGGAAAAACGTCAATTTTTCCAAAAAAAAATTCGGGGACCTTTTTGAATTGTTTTCGGGCGAAATTTCCATACAAGTCTGGGAAAAAGCAGCCTAGTTTCGAAGATACGGCAAAATGAAACCCGCCCGAAAAACTAAAAGTAGTACTAAAAGTGCCAAGGAGGAAAAGATTGAGATCCTTTTTGGTTCACCAGTTGGCGTCTCCGGGTGTGCTGAAACCCTCCTCGAGACTGCAGATCGCCACAAGGGTGTCTCCAACCCTACCGGGGTTGTAAAATTTACGAGACCGCGGGAGGTAAGGTGCCCCTGGACTCGTCCCCCAGCCTTACGGAAGAGGTTGGCCCCCTAGTGGGTTTATGTTCATTTCATTCTAATTTTCTTCACAAAATTTTCGGCAAATTTCATGCTTCAGTGAGGCGAAGTGGAAATCCGACTGTTTTAGATTAACCAGGAAAAGTTTGGTATCAGAGGTCGCTCGATGAAAAGTCATATAGATGACAATAGGATTAGTTGGTCCTATCTTAGTAATTTTTTTTACTTTCGTCATTTGAACGAATACAGGAGGTGTTTTCTGAACATAATAAAATGAAAAAAAAAATTAAATTTATTGAATTTGATCGTTTTCCTTTAGATGGCCTCTAGATTGGAGAAAGACTTGCCAAATAAATGAACGACCATTGGAAAGGTACGGACAAGCTGTACAGACTAATGACTCGATATCCTTTGAAGGTAATCTTGCACCATCACCATTCTAGCTTGGGAACAAAAAATAAAATTTTATAAGAACAATAAAGTGGATTTTGTTGGAAAACTTATGAACCCTCCCAATGCTCCAGAACTAAGGCTAAACAGAAGATCGTCAAAAAATATTAAAAAAGGAAGCTGTCAAATCGTTCAAAGGTAGTGATACGGTCAACGAAATAGCTGTGCAAAATTTAATGAAAGGCTTAAGAGCAAAAATTCAAAGCTTGTATAAAAATAATGTGAAAATTCCAGTAAATGTTAACCTTAGATATAAATTAATTAATTTATAGAAAAAAATTGAATATAACTTGCAGTAAAGTTTTTTTTTAAACAAAATTCACAGATACAAAACTTTTTTATCTTTCTATTTAAAGTGTAAGTGTCGTGCTTAAGTGAAAATTTAATAATCTAATATCTGGTGCTTTGTTGAAACGTTCATCTCAGATGCGTTTATGAAGTGGCTAAGTTCTAGTAGTGCTTCAGTTTCGTGGTCATGAAGCAATTAGGAGGACATTCTATATTGATTAAAGACATTACCATTGGATATGTTTTTGATATCGGACAGAGTTCCGATATTACCTTCAAATTCTTTGCTCCATCTACCAAGTAATGGACTTATTCTGGAAGGAAATGTTTCAATGGCGAAGAAGAAAAGGTTAAAAAGGTTGTACCACTATCAAAATTAGGTTGAAAACCTGCTCCACCATCCACCGACAACATATTCGTACCTCATTCCAAAGATTATGAAGAAATAGCTTCCAAACCTCTTTCTAGAAGCTTTAGAAACCAATCACAACGCGTCGGCATATATATTGGAGACAAATGCGTCCCGAATCCTTAGGAGATTAGCGAGCGTTCCTCCCGAGATATTGTCCAAAAAGGATAAAGAGGCACGTAAGTAGGAAAATTTAGGGACTGGATTTACAGCTCAGGCTCTACCAACATTGACTTCTCAAAAACAGCGAATGTCGACTAAGCAGATAAGTCAATCTTGCCACCAGGAGCCAAACAACGAAGGACTATTCTAATAGGAATAATTTGCCCGTTCAATGAAATGGCCAAGGAGATTCTGGAAAGGGTAATCATCCACAATAGTAAGGATGACGGGCGCAAACGGCGCTTTGAGTGGGGCTTCCAGAACATCGCGTTATTTGGGCATCAGGACAGTGGCATCAGGGCAGTGGCAACCTGCCAGTGTCAACGCTCTGCGAATTTATACAGGCTAGGAAGGAGCAAACTGGGGAAGTAAGGCCAGATGCGAAATTACAAGTGGTGCTAAAGCACCAGATTCCAAGCAGACCAAGAGCCAGAATGAGGAACCCCGCCGAGCCTTCGCCACTTGAAAAAATTGTATGAAACTCAGTAGCTGTGACGTACCAGTTAGAAATTGGAAGGTAGCCAAAGTCATCGACCTATTCGGCGACCGGCATCAAATCAACATCATCAATGAGGAATCGCTTCGCTACTTGAAGAGCCGTAATTATACGATCGGCTACGGATTCAACTTTGTTGATCTGAAAGTATAAAAAAGTCACCTGAATGCTTCATGCTGAAGGAACATGAACATTGTTTCATTTTTTTTTTTTACAAAATATGCGTAATATCATAATATGTGTATTTGGACAACAGACAATACCAGTCGGTAGTACTTACGCTCCAAATCTGAATCAGTCGTAGGCTTTCTCCATGGAAGATCTGGATGGCACTATAATCAAAATAGGTGAGGGTCCATCAAATTAATTTTTGGCGATTCTCGAAACGACCAATTGGCTCTTATGTAATCTAAGATTTGCGTGAATATTTTTATTTTCGCTGGCAGCCAAGCGACTGTAGAGTTACTTGCTGGAGTTTACAGCTCTTCGAAGCTAATCCTGAAGCGCCGCACGTCATTTGATGGTCCAGCTGTATTAGTGGCTATTAAGGAAAGATTTTGACACTGGTCGCACTAAAGAACTACTCTTACTAAGAAGGGGGTCGATACACACGGCGTTGGCTGTTTAAAGTGGACATTGTCTGTTGGGCAGGCACACAATGCGGATGGGTGATCCTTACAAAGACTTTTGCCAGAGTTTTTTTTAGCTGTTGTGTGAATTCTTGGCCCTTGCTGGAAGAAGGAAACAGTCCCTTGGCTCATACTTCATCGCAAGCCAAACCGGTTCAGTTTTGGTGTACTTAAGAGGATCTTTCACTTCATTGAAGACACGAGATAGTTCTCTGTTAAATAATGGGTGTACGCTAATGGCAATATGGTGCCACAATTAGCCCATGGTTTTTTAAATAAGCCTTCTCCGGAGTTTGCTCGGACGAGACAGCCACATATAGCTAAGACACAAAATATAATTCCTGGACTGCCTCAAACAAACTGATTATCTTGTTAAATCTTGAAGTTCACTGACAGACAAAATGATTTGTGGGGCCGATAAATGTCTTCCAATCATTTACATTGGAGCTGTGGCTCGTATAAGAAAAGTTATTTGATATTTGCGTAAGTTTCCGACTGAATATAGAAGCTATGAATTCAGCTGAAGAACTTTTTTAATTTTGAACATGAACATTGTTTCATTTTTTTTTTTACAAAATATTCGTAATATCATAATTATGTGACGTACATACATATGTGTATTTGGAACATACATATGTGTATTTGGACAACAGACAATACCAGTCGGTAGTACTTACGCTCCAAATCTGAATCAGTCGTAAGCTTTCTCCATGGAAGACACACTACGCTACATTTCATTACAAACAAACTTTATTGACTCTATAAATTTTTTGTACTGGCGTTAAAATCGCAAAATTTCTTGCATAATAATCTCACTCTCTTCTTTTTCTTCCGACTTTATCGTTATCCGGAACTTAATTAAATCTTTCGAAAAACTTCGCTGCAATGCAAATCGTGTCAAATCGTGCACTTAAAATTAATTACCATCTGAATGGAACCAGACAACCGATCTCGTGACGTACTTTACGTCCCATACAACAGTCTTCAACTCCACCATCAGCATCTATACAATTCATTACTCAATTTGTTCGCCTTTTGACTTGCATTTCAACTGTGAAATTGCAGCAGAAATGTCGAGAACTAGAGAAAAAATATTCAAACTTTGTCGAGTTGAAGCAGAATGCAAAAAAAAATTCTACCACTTGAGGATCTGAAAATTTCACTCCAGAAAACTATTTATTCCGTTCATCGCATTCCAAAGCAGTGATAATTTGACGTTATGCCGCGCTTGTTACTACTGCTCTCGGGAAACTATATGAAACACCATTTCGACCCCTTCATTCTGATGCTGGAAGAGCCGATGAGTGCTAAATTCCGAATAATGTTATCTTAACGCTAGTAGTAAATTCCATCGAAGGATAGGAATGAACGAAATGAGCTTGAAGTTTCCGTTTTAAATCCCTTCTCGACGAAAGTTCGCTTGATGATTCTCGACAGACAGATCTGTTCGTTTTCATTTGCCCGTCTATCTATTTGTCTGCTCTTCTTTTCAATCACCACGAAAAATTCATTTAAACGTTAAATAAATTTATCTGCTTTCAACGATATAAGTGTATGGGCGAGGCGGTGTATCCGCATGAAAGCGAACTGGATAGCTTTGCAAAGTTCAGACAATACAAAGATCATTCCGCATGCGGTAGAGTCTTTGATAAAAAGTTTAGTATTATGAGGTTTTGCAGCGATTTCCGAATGAAGAGTATTTGAATTAGTCATTTTGGGAGATACAAATGGAGCAGTCTCAGCCATTTCTTTCTTATAGTATGACAGTTTACAGCATAGGTGAGACATTGAAATTGTTAATGGGTAAAAATCTGATGGAAAGATTTGGCTCAATTCAAACACATTGACGTGTTTTTTTTACGGTAGAGTACATACAGGTGCAACAATTAACTTTTGAATATTAATTATTGAAAAATTTACTTATTTATTCCACTTTGTCGTGCTTCGCTAAAGAAAATTTGAACAGATCGAGAGCAAATAAAATTGAAAAATACTGTCCCTAATGCACGCTATATTTTTTTAAGTTGAAATAGCTGCATAAAATGACATTGAAAACAAAGAAAAGTCTACGTTTAGAGCCACTCAGTTACAAATAAAACTATAATATTGTCTCGATCTTGGGGAGAAATTAATTTCCAGTGAGGAGTAAACATATAAATATTTCATTGACCAGAATATCCTAGTGAGCGAGGCTAGCAACTGATTATTCTCTGAAATATTCGAGACAACCTGAAACAGTTAAGTATAAACTAGCGAATCATTCGAAGAACAGCTGATTATTTTTTTAATTGTGAAAGTTGTATTTACGAAAACGTTTTAATCAAAATAAATGCGTGTTAAGTTTCAAAAGTATACACTTTTGCCTAAGAAGTACAAAGAATTAAGAGCCCATGAGCTGTTTTCCAGGAAAAGCAAAACTATTGGTGTCAGAAGTGAGATTCTTTTGTGGGAGTCGATAAGTCCCTTTTCAAACTGTTAATTTTTGCAAACTTGAAAACTGTTGCAAACTTGAAAACTGTTGCAAACTGTTAATTTTTGAAACTTGAACATTTATGAAAAATGTACGAAATGAATTAGAAGAGATTAATATCACACACAGAATCAATTGTGAGTACTAGTGTTTATTCTGTGTTAAAGTTTTGAATTAGGGGAAAAATGCCAAAATTAGTAAGCTATTTAGGGCTCGCCAAGCTGAAAATAGGGTGCTGAAAACTCGAATTGTGATATTTTGAATGTGATTTTTCATAAATCGGGTAGAAAAAAACACGCTCAGGAAGAAAAAGGTAGTGTGGAAAAGAATCCGATAGTGAATTTGTTGCCCAAAATGGGTTTGGATATGAAACAAAAAGCTGTCAAACTGTATCAGAAACCTGACTAACAAGCCCAAAAATTTGACTAACAAGTGATTGGACCAGAAACTTGATCAACAAACTTTGAACATTAAGAAATAGCTGAAACAGTAGGTTAGGAAAAACATGCAATTGGGGATGGAAGTTAGGCAATAAAGGTTGCAGCTAGTTTTTTTTAGACAACGGAACTGAGGCAGCAGCTAAAACATAAGACTGTGCAAGTGAGACAGCTTTTCGACAAAGCGTAGGTTGGCAGTACTTGACGAAGAAATAGATCTGCTGGAATTGGAACTGGAGCGTACCAAAGCTATGAGTCCTGACCAACAGAATCAACTGGCACCAATTTTCTATGTACAGACATTCTTCTTTCATCTACAATAAGATATTTGAGGCAGATGCAGAGTAACATTTTTAAAGCGATGGAAAGCGTATGACAACATTAATTATATAACTAAGAGGAGCCACATCAAAAATTGTTCAGACTATCCCGACAGACCATTACTCCAACTAATCCAGCTCTACTATTGCTTTGCATATGAGATATAGCGAATATCATTTAAAAGAGGTTAATCGTTTGCAGCTGAAATACGTACACAGAAGCCAAAAGGAATGTTGCACCAGCTGGCTCAGGACAGTAAAAGATCGGTGACTTTATCTTATTCTATGTCAGCTCTTGAGCATCGAGATGAGAAAATTCAGTGGGTACTTCGACCGAGTAGGAAGTGCATAGTGAAAAATGACTGGGCATACACATTGACGTAGTAATCAGTAAAGTCGAATTGATATGTCGAATAGCGCGCTTTGAACGACATACTAAAGAATGAAGCCAATTTTTTTTCAATTTGAAAAAAAAATCAACTTTCGGTAAAACTCGACTACGTGCGATTAGACAAATTTAATATTTTTTTTGTGATTGTTTTTTTTCTTTTTGGGGATGTTTTTTTTGCTTGTTTGCTTGTTTATTTTTAGTTTGCTGTATTTTCATATATTTTTTGTACATTTTTATTCATTATTCTTCAATTTTCGAGCCCCGCTCGTCGTCTGGTGGTAGCAGGGACAAAAACTTGAAGAAAAATTCTCAAAAACGTACAAAAACTAGACTGAAGATAAACAAGCAAACAAATATCGCTTGTAATTACAAGTTTTAGACAAATTCATCTCTCATTATTTAGATTTATTACAGAATATTTAAATAAATAAATAGGTACAAGGAAAAGCAGGAAAACCCGGTACATGAAATTTGAATAGATTAAAACTTAAAGCCAACTCATGTTAACTTGCTCCTATTTAAAGTTAAATTATCCTTTTTCGAGCCAGTCATTACCTCACTTAGCTTAGTTTTTCACATATTATATAGGAGTGATAAAATAAGGGAGTTATAGCAATTACTGGACTTATCTAGAAAAAATCTTCACTGTTTCATCATGATATCCTTAATTCTTTTTGACTCCGTTATTATTGTGTTATTATTGTCAGAAGAATAAAAAGGTGTCTTACAAATAATCAGTTCTAAGCGATTTGAATTCGGTTTTGTGGCGTTTCGTGCAGGTGCCTCAAACTGAAGCTCCATATAAAGCAACAGATGACCAATCCGATTCGGAGGACCTAGATGTATATAAGGAGTAGGTGCATGGCTTGTTAGATTTAAAATCTATTTAACCCTTTTGCAGCGGCAGGCATTTTAGTGAATTTGCAGGTACCTACCCCTATATTTCGGTGCAAAGTACAATTTTGTTAAAAACAAGTATTGAAAATGAAAACTTGTTATGTTTTAAGTTTGTCCAAGATAAAAAATTGAAAATTTTGAGCCCTTTGTGGGCGCTGAGTGCCTAAAAGTAGGCAAGGTTTTTTCAAATTTTGATTTGCCATAGCTTCTGACGAGAACATTACATCATCATGAAAAACTGCAGAGCGTACTGGTGTTGATCCAAATTATAAACACATGCTTTTTCAAGACTATACAGTTAACTCTCTAGGTACGGCAGGCTCCTGAAAAAGTCATTCGAATCATCGACCCTCCGAAAAATGTTTGCTTCTTTATAAAAAATTTCAAATTTTTGATAAATTCTAAACTTTGACCACCATATCAATGTAAAATTTTCACAATTTCAGATTTTAACAAAGTTCACACAATATTTGAAATAACTCTAGGCCACATTTGGTAGAAATTTGGTTTAAAAATTAGGATAGGGTTGCCTGCTTTGGTAGTTTTTGAGACCTAAATTTTGTAAAATTCCTCTAGAAAATTAAGCTTTTCCCCCTATAACTTCCGATTCAGTCATGAAATAAAAACGGAATTCATGTAGTAAATGTTGTTGTAGGCCAGTTGTAGGAATTTCGTAGAAAAAGCATGAAAGGGCTGTCAGCTATGGTAATTTGTGTAATTTTTTGATATTTCTTTACTAAGCGATGTTGTCATTAAATTTTCAAATGAAAATAATCCTGCAATGACAATTAACAATAAATATTAAGGGTTCAAAAATTTGAAAAGTTTTGAGGGTGGTAGTCCTAAAATTTTATTTACCCCTATAACTTTCAGCGCAGTCATTCAATCGAAACGAAATTCACAGGGTGGGTTTAACTCAACATGAAGCAAAGTCGGTAAATTTTAGGTTATGGTGCTTACACATGATTGCCAGCACCAGGCAATTTCGTAAATAGGCATGTCTTTTCGCTCACCCTATCTATAACAGAACAATGCTATCTAATGCAGACGCATTGGGAGCAACAAAAACTCCCCCTTTCCATAACAGGAGTTGTTGCTGTTTCCAATGCGTCTGCACTGGTTAGCATTGTTCTGTTATGGATAAAGGGAGCAAAAAAACACGCCTAATATTGCACTAACAGATGCTGCCATTTTGTATTCATATGCGAAGTATTTAAATGAAATAAGCAATCAATGTTTAAATTTTCTGAGTTTTGGAAATTTTTCGGATGGCAGCCCCAGACATAGGTTAATCGCTAAAACTTTCGATGATATCCTTGGATGAAAACGAAATTCAGAGGATAGGTTGATTAAGTACGAGCATGTTATGGTAGGCTTATTGCTTCTGCGTTGGAGAACTGTTGCCAGCACCGAACATTTTCATTGTTTGTATTATAGGAGATGCTGTCAGAAAATGATATTTGTTACGTTGAGTAAGAAATGGTTGATATGATACTACAAAGAAGTGTATTACGTCTTTACACATTTTTAAGTCACTCAAAGATAATTTGTTCGAAAATCAGTTTTCTAGTGGTTCTGATGCGCTGGACTTTTTCAATTTCCAATGTCTTGTGCGAGCATTTCAAAAAGAGAGCAAATTATATGGGCGTTCGATGCCTGATTTTTTTCATGCACTTATGGAACATGCCCTTCTTTCATATGAAGAGTTGTTCGGATTTGTCAACATTATTTCGATTGTGCGGATTTCACGCGCTACAGCTGAATGAAATTTTTTTACACTTAAACGGATAAATCATGTTTACTGATTTCTATGATTATATCCCAGCTCGATTGAATAATTTTAGTTTATTTCCACTAAAAGAGGTTTTGTTAAGTAAATAAATAAATGTATGCTATCATTATTCATTTTTCAAAAAAATCACACTTTATTCGATTTAATATTTTCTCAAGTCGAATAGTGCGGCAAACTTTTACAACGACTTTATTCTCGATTTCCTCTCACAGCTGTTAAACTTTCGCGTCATTTCCAGGGTTATTCTATTAGAACAGCAGCCCCAAAGACATAATGCTCTTAAACACACACATTAGACATACAAATATAATTCGATTGTCATCAAGACTAATGGCAAGTTAACTCTACTTCAATCTTTCATTGGCCTCCACATAGTCATTTGAAGACTAATTTTTTGAACCGAGTCTGCACTTACTCTCTACAATGACTGGGCTCCTATACTAAGCCACATCTGTCATAAATCCAAACATTGCGAATTTCATCCATAATTTTGTAATAGTATTACTAAATTATTTCGACTGTACGAGATACAAAAGCCGTCTATCCATTAACCAATTTACGAAGAAGAAAGCTACTTGGCTTGTTTATTGTCACTCAATTTTCTTTATTCAATCTTAGACTTCATTCATATGTACGTATGCATACAATACGACAATAAGTCACAAATTTGCAAGTATGTTTGTTCCTGGTTAAAAGACTGTTTCTTGTCAATTAGCATTTTTTCACTACGATATGCGTACATCATAAACAAATTATTTTCACAGAAAACATGGACAAACAAATAAGTCATGTGTGGAATTTCAAAGATCTAATAACAGGTTCTTAGTGATCAATTCTTGATTATATTAGTGAGTTGTTAACATTTTGAAGATAAACAACACAACGTGACTCACTTGTTTCATATGAAAAGTAGTAATAGATAAATTCCACTCGCTAACATGAATTTTTTAATACAAACACGAATAGGTAGTGCTGCCAATTGAATCATAGTTAAGAAAAACTTAATTATTATGAATTGATTCAAGACATTTCATTGATTTCACTCGTCAACCAATCTGGCAATGGAGTCGCTACATTTAGAGAGACTATCGGATGTAATCAAATTAGTTATCCATGCAGCACACATGGCAACAGAATCCCACAGACTCTAAAAGTTTTCAGAGAAAACAATAAAAGGACGAGCTTGTGTTACGATGTAGAATCTCACAATTCAAAGGAGGAAGACTTCTTACCCATACCATCCATGAGCCACTGAATGCATTAAAAGCAGTAAATTAGACTGCACGGACGGCCCGTATTTCAAACTTGCAGGGAGACGAAAGACGAAAAACAGTTCACGAGCAAAACCCAACCGAACAGCCCCGAATACGGTGAACCTCCCTCCGTCACATCTAAAGTAATGTTCATCTAATACCGGCGTCCAAGAGATAAATCTCAAGTCCACCACTGAGCTTCAGACTCATAGTATCAGGATCAGAAATGTAACTAGTCCAAAAATTGTTCCACCCTCTGTTTGAAAAATTCTAATAAAGAAATATTTATTCATGGGTTTTCGCAAATGCAATATATATTTCGCATTGCACAACAAAAGCAATAGATATAATGCTCTCAAAGGACCCAAATATACAAAAAAAAAATAAGCAAACACAGATACCTTTATGTTCATACTCGCCTCCTTAATGTAAATATATTTGAATACATAAAAAGTAATTCATAGACCTAGTTTATGTGAGATCCCAATTTAATCCCGATTTGGGATTATACCAGTCAGAACGTCGTATAAACGATCAAATTCGGATTTCAGCTTAAACCCGAACAGTTGGGTTTACGCCCGATGGCTATGTGTGAGTGTGCATATGAAATGTGTAAATAAAAGTGATTTTTCAACATGGTGACTTTTGGTAAACGCTGTGCACTTGGTCTGTTATCCATTATCCTTTTTGTGGAATTCAGTCTTGATTTGGAACGAAGCCTCAGATAAAACAAAAACAAGTTAATAAAATGTTCAGCTTTCGCTAAATGTACGCTTCTTCGTAAGTTAACTGAAATGTTTAACGTAACCTAAACTTCCTATCTTGCCAGATTTATACAGAACAGTTTCTATTTGCGTGTAAGCAATTCCTCAAAACAAGTTTCTATGGATATACGCAATTCGAATTTCGGAAAATCCAAATTCCAGTTTTGCCCTTTTATACGACGCGATATTTGGGATAATCCCGAGTCGGGATTGAATTGGGATCTCGCATAAACTAAGTCATAGAAACCAAACGCGAATATACATAGTAACAATACAATGTCACCAACATAACTGGATAATGCTCGAGCTTAGAGGAACTAACTAGGAAGCTTGAGGAATGCTGATAACTCTTTTAAAAGCTGCGGTAAAACATGAGCGAACAATTTCTTCTAACTGCAATAGGTGCGTTTGGCAGCTATTGCTGAAACGATGGTTGAATCACGATAGTAGAGCAAAGGTGGTGTCAGAAGTAGGATTTTTATAAAAGTGAAAAAACAGTGAGATAAACGTACAAAAGCAGTGAGATAAAATTGAAAGATAGTAAAGTCAAGGACAGTATAAAAAGTCGTTTTGAATTTTTCCGGTTAAGCCATTCGAAATAGAGACGATCATCTGAATCAGATCTAAAAGACACAGCTTCATAGCCGGTGAACCCTCGCAACCAGGGGAAGCTCTATAGCAAGTCAGGTAGTAAATTGAAACGTTAGCACTATGAGCCAACCCCGCATATGGCCCAGAGAGACAAGAACCAGTTGGTGGATTCTTCTGATGTTGAGACTGTAACAGCAAGGCCACTTGAGTTGTGATTCCAGGCACTCCAAGCGATGCACAGCAAGATACAAGCAGAGGAATCAAACTGGACGGCCAGAAGTAACCGATTCATCTGGGGAAAAGGCAGGGAAGGCAGAAGGAATCAAATTCGAAAGTCAGAGGTTTCTCCACAGAATTGAAAACTCAAAAACCATAGCCATAGTCATATGCATACGGAATAATAAATAGAAAAGGCGGCATTGCCGTCTCCACAGGATAACTAACTGCAAACTCTACCACTATTTCGAGGGAAAAGACACAACCGCTGATGTACGATTGGTAATGAAGCTGCCGAAGGACGAGTACAAGAGGCGATTCGAGACGATCAGCTTGCAGACATGCCTTGAATAAAACGAAATGTCGGTGCGTGCACAGAGCTGTCGTGGAAAGCTATCAGATACAATAAACTCTCTGCAAATCAAAAGCGGAGTCCTGAAGCGAAATGGCAAACGGTAGATCATGTAGGATGGAAATCGTTTTTACCAAAAGCCGAATCAAAGATTTAACGAACAATTTGACGAAATCTTAAAGGAACATCTGAAAAAGGAGTCGAAGAGAAAATAGAGGCTGGGACCTACACATTTCGTTCAACAGGCTGCCTCTCAATAATCTTCGGAAACACAATCTGTTAATGAGCCGGTTTGATGTTTAAAGCAACTCCCCAGCAAACTCTAAGCGCTTCGGAGCCCGCAAGTAGCATAAGGCAACAATTAATCCAAATAAACCATATATTTTGAAGAATTCTATCAAGGTCACCGACCGAATGAAAATAAGGTATGAGTTAAGGGCTGATTCATCAGCGTTGCGATAGGACGACCTAGTCTGGTGGTACAACCTGCGACGTCAAAAGAGGTTTTGTATGACCGAAGCTACGTTGCAACCAGAATTATCAGTTGGATAAATGATATTTCACATCGCATACTGGAACACTGAAACCCGAGAGCAAAAGTGTTGGTGAAACATTTATTTATAAAATGGGGGTTGGGCTGCTTATTTATAAAATGGGGGTTGGGCTGCATGTCCAAAAATATACACGAACCACTGTCGATAGTCAGAATTAAACATGGGTAACGCAGCAAATTTTGAGGCGCTGATACACTGATACCGGCGCCAGCGCACTGCGCTGATACCATTGTGCTATGATACCATGATCTCATTCGCCTATGTGTGATACTCACTGCGTTTCTCGGACTCACATACAGCGCTGGCAGCATTGCGCTGATACCATGACGCTATGATACCACGATCGCATCGCTTTTCATAATGTTAACTTAGCGGTTCTTGCTTGAAGTACACATGCAGCCTGTAAAACTCAAGTGGCTTGAGTCGAACCGATCGGAAAAGAAAACATAAGCTGAAATGCTATTGATTTTCCGTTCGAGAAAAACTCTCATACAAAAATTTGACTGAATATGCTTTGGCAAGAATTTGACTCTGAGGTGAACTCATATCTTTGCGCCGCGCCGTAGCATAGCGCCAAGCCAAATGGTGTTGGCATTGCAAAGCGGCAGCGCCAACACCATTGATACCAAAGTGCGTTACTGAGCTATTAATATCGAAGTGCGTTACTGCGCTACTGATACCGACAATCGGTATCTGCGCAGTGGTATCAATTGCGCGGCGCAGCGCTGCGTTACCCATGTCTAGTCAGAATGCAATAGACAATGTAACAAAGAACTTGTATAGCTCGATTAAGCACTAGAAAATGTAGGACACCCAGCTAGAAGTTTTGCGGGCTACTAGCATCTGTTATAAAAGCTGCAATGAAACATGAGTGCATACCTGATTCGAACTGTGAAAATCGATCTGAATCGTCCAATATTAGACTTCATTACATTCTCAGCAGATAATTATTAACTGTGGCTTTCACCCTAATGACACCGCTATCGATTTAAAAAAAAAAACCACCCCGGGACTCGCATAATAGCTAATGGCCGATGTTGCCCGATATTGAGCGATTAGTTTGTTTTGATAATAGTGAAAATATATGGTTTCATTTGAATTATGGTACGTCGCATACTGTCCATGAAATCACTGTCTTGCTTGGGACTCGATTCAACGCCAAAATCGACACATTACTAATGAGGCAGAGCCCCGAATTCTCGACAGAGAGGCATTCAATCAAAAACAGCCTGGGAGGCTTTGTGCTAATTCGGGTTTAAAGTATAATATTATGAAACATTACTCGCTATGTATTTTTATACCAGATATATAATATTTGTATTTTAATACCAGAGGTTTTTATTAAAAAAAATAAAAAAAAAATGTCGCTCTTCTAAAAAAACCACTCAGTGCTTTAAAGTTGTTTTTTTTCGTCTTTCTTAAACAATATGTTTGCTAAAGCTACCAGAGGAATCATGCTGAAAAAATTTGATCTAAATAAATTGCAGATGTCTACAATTTCAAAACCACATTGCAAGATTTAATCAAAAACTGAGAAGAGAGAGATATAAAGAAATGAAAACAGCAGTGAGATTTGAAGCAATTTGCCTGATTCTGAGCGTTGGTAGTAGCGAAGGAAAACTATGCTCACTATGGGCAAATTTGACAGTTTTTTCCTCCGCGAACAGAAAGATAAAGATAATAGGCTGTGTGTACGCGAATTTGACAAGTTACAACCGAAAGCTCGTAGAACTTAGGTAGCGGAGAAACCTGAGGCAATATCTGAGGCAATAATTCTCTCGATTTATTCTATTTATAGATTTTATCTTTGTAGTAAAATTGCTTCACTAAATTTCGTATATGCATACGCTTGTTTCATTTCCTTAAGGGGGCAAGATGGTTTCCGAGGCCGAAGAAAAGCCGATTTTGGCGATTTTTTTTTCTCAGCTTTGAGTGAAAATAATTACTAATTATTAATAACACATTAAAGAACTATATTTTGAGAGCATGTAGGAATTATTGTAGAAAAAAATATTAATTATTTATCCCGTGGTGGCAGTAGATCACAGGCGCTTCGAACAAAAGGCGTCGTGCGGTGCATAAAACCTGGCCTGACAGTGTTATCTGAAATCCAAAAATCGAAGTGATTTACTTAATGTATTAGTTTTTTTCGCGGATGAACGAAATTATATTGCAAAATATGCGATTTCCGATTTTTGGTGCGTTTTTCAATTTGGAGGTACCATTTTCACATAAAAAATCAGCCTATGATTGCCTGTAAAAAAATAGTAAAAAATTTTGTTAAAAAAAACGATCGTTCATCCGCGAGTATTTATCATATAAAAGATGTCCGGCAAAGTTCATTGAGATAGGTGCATTAATTTTTGAGTTCTGTTACGCACCGACTTCAAAAATGTAGTTCGGAGTTTCGAGCTAGACTATTTCGGTTTCCCGTTGAAATATACCTGGCAACACGATCATAAAATAACCGGTATCTCTGCGAGTTTTAGTCCGATTGACTTGAAATTTTCAGAGGATATTCCTGAGATATTGTACTTTCATATAATATAATTGAATAAATTTTTTTGTTTAAGTTGGAAACCATCCTGCCCCCTTAAATCTGTGTTCTGAGATCAAAAATATCTTGTAAAACTGCCATTTAAAATGCACGTATTTAACAGAAAAACTTAAGGTGATATCCAATCAAACAAACAACGTATCAGTTATGTAAAAATATTCATAAAATCAATCATATTCTCTCACGAAAACTAAACTGATCGAAACTAATAGTAACCACCTTCGAGCAAACGGTGTTTTTCACAACCATGATAAATTACATTTTCTCAGAAAAAATGTTCCATAGCATCTTTACCCTGAAGGCCCTTACGAAAAACCGACAAAGAAATAAGACACTCGTGAAAATTAAAGTAATCTATCAAACGGGATAAGACACCACATTGTCCTTTATTAAAACCAGATGTTCGTGAGAAACACTAAGTGCTGTCATTTGACCATCAAAAATGATGAAAAGGAGAGGACACATTGTCCTTGGAAAATTTCAAACTGTCATAGAATCAAGATGTATAAACTTTTGTTAAAAAAAATCAGTCATGTAAAGTATTACCAACACGAAAAATCAATTCCTGCAAACTACTTCACGTTCCACTTTCCTTGAGAGCATACTGCAGCTAAGTCTTGCGGTGGAAATAAATCTCGTAGTGAATTATTAGCTTGCATTATTGTGATAGATAGAGATGTTATAAATATTGGAGAACTATCGAATATTTTGCATACCGTTCATTCACAATGGTGCATACAGGTATAATCCTGGTATAATCAATCGATACAATAATCTATTTCGAGCTCAGGTTGGAGAAATCGTAATAACGGTGGCAAATCTGGCTAGACGTTTTCACTAATCGCATTATACAATTTGTTTAATCACCATATCGAATTTCCGTTAGAAGCTCTAGGCAGCACTAGTGCATGTGTTATGAATGACTGGTGGTTAGTGGTGGCTACTGTTGTTATTTTTTCGTTCGTTTTACTCTTGATGTTGAGTGCAGTTCTATTAATAGAACTCATTTCGAAAACGTGATTTAATTTGATTTCGAAATCGATTTACGTGACTTTTTATAGAGGAATATTTGTTTACGATTCGTAACGCTATGTTAACTGTTTTAAATCAGTCAATAGAATAATCAATAGGACAGTAAGCAGAGCAATAAAATAAAATATTTTATCCTTGGTGGAAAATTTTTCAAAACATGTTCTCTTTTCAGGTATAAACTTATTTTTAGCGGATTGTTTTCAATGGAGCTTGAATTTTCATGGGTTGAAGTAAATAAACGCAATTGCATAGAAAAAAGCAATGCTTTAAGGGGGTAGTACCGGTTAGAATGCTAAAAAACAGCCAAATTTTCAATATTTTTTTTCGCCTCCTATATTTTGTATAAATTTTCAAATTTGCATAGGTAAAATACATGTTTTGAAGATTACAAAAAAAAAATATGTTATTTTTTTCATTTTTCTACTTATTTATAGAGGGCGCCAAATTTGACGTCTCGAAAAATGCCTCGTCATACTGCGGAACGATAATCTCAGGAATTAAGAATCCGAAACAAAAAAACCAAACCGCATTTTAAAGAGGAATGTTTCTTACGTGTTAGTCTACCCCTATATTTAAAAAAAAAATGATCGAAAAAATGGCGATTGTTTGAAAATATTTTTCGAAAAATCGTATTTTTTTTCACTTTGCCACTTTGCCAAATTTTTTTTTATTAACTTTTGGCCTATATTGTAGTAGATTGCCACACAAGATACTTGAATAAAGTAGTGCACCAAATTTGATTTAAATCGGTTCGGCCAATCCGGAGAATAAGTGTCCGCAGTTTGAAAAAACGTCATTTCGAGAAAAACGCGTTTAAAGTTTTTTCCCTCATTTATTTATTGAATATTATTTCAAAAATATGTTTTTATCACCTAGAATTGCTCAGTCTGCAATCTCTAGACCATACGTAAGTATTCTTGAATCCACATAAGCCAGGAGCTCTTGCAATTGGGCAGTATTTTTTTGTTCAAACGCGCTTCCTTTGCCCCTTTTTCTGCCAGACTTATGCGCTCTTCATCTTTTTTTTTCGCAGTGATTCAAAGCAGCGGTCTGCCATAAACTGCCGTAACTTCTTTATTTTTGGGAATATCTTAACAAAATTTTGAGACGTGATTTCTGAAAAATGCAAAAAACAAAAAAATGATTTTATTCAAAATTATAACCGGTACTACTCCCTTAATAAATTCCTGAAAAACGTATTTTCGTTCTCGATTGCAACTCGATCAAATTTGGTACTTATCCGAAAAAAAGACAAAATAATGAGAGCAGACAGTGATCATATTTTAAATAATTTAAACAGACGCAATGAAAATCCTTGAAAAGAATACATACGGAACTTTTATGAAAAATGGCTTGGCTGCCATGGTCTAAAATAAACCATTATAGCAGTTGAAATATTTCACGAATTCCGAGATATGCAGATTCTCCACACACTCAAAACTTTCTAAACTCTTTCTGTTGCAAGGTTTTCTCCTACCTAAATACCAACCGCAACAACAAACACCAACCTCTCTAACTTCGACTCGATAGTTGCGGTTAGATTCTAACATGCTCGCCATTCCCTTTGGGCTTGCGAAACCAGTCACAGACACAGGCTAACGCTCCCGAAAGAATTCACCCGTAATTTTCCGTTCTTTCTCGAGCTGTCGGAGCAAAACCGACAAGAACGCTCCATTCTATGCACACAATCTGGCAATTTCGCTTCGAATATGCAGCAGTCGAGAACTATCCTCGTACTACGTTATGGCATGTGAAAGTATTGCTCCTAGTGCTGCTGCATCATGTTTTCAAATTACGGCCAGACAACAACGACATTCGCCTTGCACTTTGGTCTTCTCAGCTTCAGCTTTCAGTAGTTCCTTCCTCAATTCTCATTCTTATTCTTACTGGGCGATGCCGGTTTTTTTCTTCTTATTTTCCTCCGTCGCATCGAAGCGTCGTCGTGAAAGTTTGCCAGCTTGGCCAAGAGACATTCCTTTAAACCCATCCACTACGTACGTTTTAATCGAAAAGTCCTTAAAGCAAGTTTCCAGTTCGCTTTCTTCGCATACAGCACATTACCGACCAAACGAAAGAACCATTCGCTATATTCCTTATCAGCCTTCAAGGCAGGCAGGCAACGAAGCAAGCATGCAGGCAGATCACATTATTTTGTCAGAAGCACAGAAGAAGGTTTCAAAAATTTAATTACACCGTATTCAGGAACTGTTGCAGGAAGTTTTAAGGCGAAATAAGGAGCAATGGTGATTTTTTGTCGTTCTTTAAAATATACGCTGGCTACTTGCAATTTGTTAGCAATTCATTGTGTTCTATGGCGTGAAAAGAAGATGGAGGAGGATACAACTGACTGAATGCCAAACGACCACTCGCAACAAACTACAGTCGACACTAATGAAAGCATTTAATGGAAACTGTCGCGAAGCTATGTGTCTTAAGTAAAAGACTACTTGATTGAGGGTTTTTTCAGAAGCCATTATTGAATTCCGAATGCAGTGAATAATTCTGAACGTTGAGAGATAACAGTTCCAAGGACCCAGGAGTATCTGCTTGGATGTAGCTGAGCATTTATTTTTCAGAAAAAACTGAGAAAGGTTTCAAATTTCAGTTTTCTATTGTCTGAAGAAATTGGGAAATAAAAATAAAAAAAGAAAGAAGTCAGTAGTCGCTTTTCGTCACCTCACCTTCTGAAAATTAGTGAAAATAATATAACAGAGTCTGGGTTGTTTGTGTTTTTTGCCACATGCAAAATCAAACATTATTATTTCGTACAAGTATGCTTCACAAGCGCATTTAAAGTCAGATGTGATCGGAATTTCACTGAAAAAAAAGTTAAAAATTTGTTGAAGAAAAAGCGAAGAACATAATTTTCCATTACATCAAGAATGAAGGTTCGTCCTTCCTAAATTCACGAAAAATATCATACAATTTCAAAATAAGTATAAAACACATTACTGACGATACCGTTAAAAAGACGTACATTCTGTTTGGATTGTTTTTCCGTTTGCAGAGTGTTCAAATCAGATTGGGGAAAAGGGAGCATGTTAAATATAATTTTCTACGAAAAAATTGAAGGACGTCAAATAAGTAAAATATAATCTATTTAAAAATAAGAAAAAAAAAATCAAACAACAAACAGAAAGGTAAGTGTGTCAACTGCGGTGAAGAGCATCTAGCCAGATATGAAGGATGCTCGCCCAAAACAAGAAAAAAATTACGTTCGTACAGCATACTACTTCGATATTCCAAGATAATTCCAAATGCAGAATATTAAATCATATACTCATCAGCATACCTGAGCAATTCTAAATTATCAGGAACATTTTGATGGCAAAAATAGTGGACACATTGGAAAACCATTTCGAGCCATATTTCTATATTTAAGTGGAATTTAAATTCTACCGAAACAAATGAAGCTTGTATCTCTGATGCAACTATTGTTTGCCTTCAAGGTTGATATAAGTATTTTTCACAAAATATTTCTGGAACTAACAGATTGCTTTCGCTTTCCCAACTATACTCAGTATAGACCATGAAAGTGGCACCACCATCATGTGGTGATCTATAGGTAATATATACCCATCACCACATCCCTATTCTGACTTAGACAACATCGAGGCCATAATAATCAGAAAGTGCACTTTATCATAGTTTTTTGCATAAAAATCATGCTCTAAGCTTTTTAGCTAAAAATGTCATGTCTTCATACTAGAATGCTTAAACTTCTCCTTTCTACCCTGGGGTGACAGGAGTACTAATCAGGCCACGCATTCCATATAAGCCTGCTTATTTCGGCATAACCTACAACCACGCCCTAAACTTAAGCTACTACATCTCCAACATAATGTGTAGACAACGTACATCTAAAAACAAGCCAATACTCTTTTTTAATAAATGACGTCTACGCAGACAATCTTATCCGTTACAAGAAAACAACCAATTGGCATACGTTCCATGACACCATACCAAACGAAAGCCGCCTACCAAGTGTTTGAATTTGCCGGCGATATTAATAGAGCAATAGGCGATCGATCATCCAGAATAGGGCCATTACGACTTCCCACGACGCATTAAAGCCATCATAAAAACCAGTGACCTTAGCATAAAAGAAAAGTGAACCAGCTGGCAAACATCATCAACTGTCAAATCTTATCGTTGAGCTTCTGATGATATTCAAATATTTTACGCCAAAGAACAAACCATCTGTGACAGCGATTTATGGCCCCAACGATTTTAAATATAAATATACCGAAAAAGCAGAAGCCGTCTATGTCTGGCATGAAGAATTTTTTGTCACAATGCTTGACATCTAAACTTTATTCGACCAAATGAAACTATTTGGATCATTTCTGAAGGGCAAAACTTTCTTCGCAGAATAAATGATCATTCCTTCAGCGCACGGACAATAGAAATCAGAGTCCCACGCGGACCACTTCTATCTCCACTATTGTATATTCGATGCAGATATACCAATGGTACCCACAGCAACTATAACGTCTGAGACGTATCTGGACTCAGCCTTGATTGCAAAAAGTGAAGGTTATTCATATTAATTTTCAGCAGCTACTCTGCTTGTCAAAGACAGGCGAGGAGCTAATTTTGATCCAAGAACCGTGGGCTTTAAAAAACCAGGGTCATATGCTACGTACTAATGGGTAAAGACTGATATCACCTGATAGCTTGAAGATACTGTGAGTCTGTATTTTTGCCAAGAATATCATTAATGTATCTGGCCTTGACAACAATTGTAATAAAGGATAACATGGCTCTTGTAGCGGAAATGCATCAGAGAGTCTGCTGGTTTTATTCTTCCTACATGGTTATGGTACAAATCATCCTTGTGACAGTGATGGCAGTCACACGGGTTTGTGTACCTCTTATTCTAGGAACTGACTCTAATGCTCAGTGTGTTTTTGGGGGAGCTGCAGCACGAACGTCCGAAGCCGACTTCATTTTGGTCTATAAAATGTTGTCATCAAACCGACTTTCTTCACCTGAATTCAGAGGGGTTCTTAGCGTTACCTTAGTCAATGGGGGGCACTTGCATATACTGCATGAGTTAGTAAATACATGGTTCTTGTAGCGGAAATACATCGGAGTATTTGACAAATGCATTTGTTACCCAGGAGTATTCGACAGGTGCATTTCTTCAAATGTGGGCGGCTGTAACTCTGCTGAGCAGATAGCCTTTGTAAACAAAAATAAAATGAATGGAATGAAGTTTCATTCAATGGTAATACGGGGTGTACCGATTCTTACAAGCGTCTGGATCATTACTAGTGCTCTTATTTCTGCAGCTAGCTGGCGCTTCTTTAGTCGAAATCACCGTCTTACGAAGAGAGCGCAGGAAAGAGTTAAACAACGTTAAAATAGCTAATGACTGGTCAATGTAAAAGACGAGTCTGACAGTTTTTAAGTTTATGGTCCGTACGTATGGCGAAAAAAGGCTCGTGGAGGCGCTTCTGTGGCAATACAGGAAGTACCAATGAGCCAAATCGCCTTCTAAGGGCCTTAAGCTCAATATAGGATCCATTCAGAGCCTTCGCGGACTCTGAACTAATTCTAGCTCTTCACACTTATGGAAATACATTTCCCGATGAATCATATTTATCCACGATACGCGATGCGTCAACCAGAACAGAGCATCAGCTTAATGACACTTGTTAGCATTTCTAATCCCCAACTAACGTGGACCATAAACTCTTTTAAATCTCCGTTTAAATCTCCGTGCCCTATTGGCAATTTTACGATCATAGCGGAAGCAGACGTACAATGAGAGCTTCCGCTTATCGTAGGTTGCGGTCAGCTAGCAAGAAACAGTAGTTGTGTTTATTTCTAAATCAGGGAAATTGTCGCATGTCAAACCTCGAGCCTATCGTACGACCTTTGTCGTGGTTAAGATTTTGGGAATCATTGGTTATTATTTCAAAAAGTTAATTGAGCACTTGTTAATCTTGAAGTCACAGCATGCATACATTATAGGTATATATGCTGGAATTGAACAAGTGAACAAAGTGAAATAAGCTTACCGCCTTCGAAGATTCTGAAGATTTTTAATCTCATCAAGTCTGACGGGATGGTTGAGAAACTCGTAACTTTTATTGAGAAGAATCCTCAAAGAAAAAGTGGCAATTTCTTCGTTAAGGAGTATTAACTTGCGTTTAAGGGTTTAAAAGGGCACACCTCAAAATGGTGTCCTCTCTCCGATGTTGTGGGAACATTACAGTAAATACTCTTCTAAGGAAGCTAGTACGTACCGGCTATAAAGTGGTTGCTTGTGCGGACGACATAGCCATAGTATGGGAAGAAAAGTATCTAGATAGAGGCCTGTTGTACAATCATACCATTTTCCTGTTTGCTCTTGAATCTTGAGGTGTAGCGGTGCGATTAAAGGTTTAGAAGGACCTCCATATACCTGTCGTTGGTGTGGAGCTTCTTGCTTCCGTAATCAGTAGATAGGTCATTCTTTGAAGCTTTTTGATCCTATTAGCTGAAGTTTTTAGTGTAATTTTCTTGGAAAACGCTGTTGATTTGCATAGGAGGATAAGTCTCATCATTTGTTTGTAGATAGCCCCCGGTTGCGTCCAAGCACTTGTTTTGCGCCCAAAGTTTCTTAGTAGCCCTTAGTGCCATTTTACTTAGATTACTGTCCCAAGTGAGCTGCTCATATAGGTCGAATCCTAAATATTTTACCTCTTTTCATAGACCCAGCTCTGTAACTTCAACTCTTAGGGCTCCTATTTCGAATTTCGTTTTCTTCGTGTTGGTTGGCACTATGTTGGTTTGTTGAAAATTTATGTGTACACCTTCTGCTTTGCTCAACGGTGTTGTTTCATTTAAGGTGTTTTGAATTGTGTACCTCAAAGTACCCGGTAGAAGCCTCTTACTAGTACCGTTATGTCAAACGCGTATCCGAGAGCGGATAAGCCCTTACTGTTGAGGGCTCCAAGAAGGTCATCAGCCAGTGGGAACCATAGCAGGAAGAAAACTCCCTTTACCTGCATACATCTTCTGCTAGTGTTCGCCTTTAGTATTGCTTCCCTGCACTCCGGCAATAAATCTCGGCACCTCAGTACATTATTCGTCTATTTCACTTCTTCTCTGGAGTGCATGGCACTGCAAGTCGGGTAGTTTTTAATAAGCATCTCTGTGGTCTTTAATACGAATAGAATGTGAGTCTAATTGGGCTGCATGATTTCGGAAGGTCAGCCGCTTTGTTACCACATTTGGAGATGAGCCCCACTCGCACCAATTCTTAAGATTTTGGTATGTAGCTGATTTTCAAGCTCGCTCTAAAAATGTACATAAACCAGGATGCTTTCTAGTTTTGATTTGGCTCTTTGTTGCATAGCCAAGTTGATCTCATTGGATCCAGTTGATTTAAAGGGTTTGAACGAGTTTACAGCGCATTCAAACTTTTTCTACGAGATAGTTTGTTCCATCAGTGGTGACTGAGGTCTCCGGTCAGGACGTTCGTCCTCAGTCTCCTTGGTTGGCTAGGCTAGAATCATATCTGAGGCGGTCACTGCTCCGGAGTCTCTACTGGATTTCGAGTTTATAACTCGCTTTTTTATTTGAGATGAATGGAAAGATTGTCACTTTCGAAAGTGAGCTTGCCGTATCTATAATGATGTCTCAAAGCTGAATAAGTAATAAAATTGCCAGCGGTATATACTCGGAGGAGCTGCATCTATCTCTTCGTTTCGCAGACCATTGAAGTACCTTTCAGCCTATCAACTCGCTTCTGTGTAATCAAATTTTAACATTGGAATTTTCACAGATAGCCAAGCGGCTAGAACATCTTTTGTTGGTTCTTGTGCAGTGTTCAAGTTTGTCGCCGAATGTCGTACATCTCACAGCCATTCGAGAGTCGAGACATTCGGCAGTTCAATTAATTTTAGTGCCTGGACAAAAGAGTATTTGAGACAACTGTGGGACCTATAAACTGGCTTGGCACCTTGCTTTCAGAGTCGTCATGCCCATCCTCCACAGGTCAAACTTGTCATTAGACGAAAATGACTCATTCTATGCTATCGCAACGACCTCCATGAAGAAAGATCGCATCATGATGCAACCGTAATAGTTGAGGATAGGTTTTGTCGGAGCTGTGGCTCAGAGCATGGAGAGGAGACCATCCTTCATCTCTTGTGCAAGAGTCCGGCTTTGGCGAAGCGAAAAATGGTTTCAATTAGAGCACCCTTCCTCTATGACGGATCTATCCTTTGTCAACTTAGAAGATATTGTACAGTTTATGAAAGGAATCTTATAGTTTTCAGGAAAATTTCAGTGGACAATGGTATTGTGGAACAGGTTACTACTGCACATTACATTAAACGCCCAATCTTACATGGAACTAAACGGGGATTAGCAGGAACTCTAGCCTTGAACATTTTTTAACAAATTGAATACTTTGTATTACATCATTTTCATCGCGTATAATCGTTTACGGTTTACTTTGACGTGAATAGAGACAGCCACCCTGCAAATTCTTTTCAAATTTTCAGACAATCAGAGAGATCATTTCACTTGATGAACAGTGAATCAGAGAAATGTTTTCACTAACGTTCATATCTGACGTCAACGTTTATATAATTATGAGTCACAAAAACAACAAATTCTCGATTCAGATTTTCATCTGACCTGCGAATAATTGCAAGTCACAACCACCAGTTCCAGAAATAATTTGCAGCAAAATTAAGTTGCGGGCTACATTAACGTATTCACTGAAATAACCTAAAATTGATCTAACACAAGCTGTTAAGAGAATCTCAACAGGTGGATACTATAATTTACGATCATTTTTAATTGGGTGCGTACGCTAACGATAACTACTGGTTTCCAGCGAACGTCAGGAGCGATACTGGCAAGAAACTTCCAAAAATAAACAATGGAACCAAATTTCAGTAAGCAAGATTGAAGCCCTGATATAAACCATTCTTCCGTGGGATTTATAAATAAAGTCTCGCCTTCATTGAATATGAATGAAATAAAGCAACTGGTCGCCGGAAGATCAACAAGCAGAGCTATAAAACCAAAGCAAAATCTTTGTCATAATCAAAGATATCACTCAACGTCCTTTTACCTTATTGTACATCAAAACTTATTTATCATAAGCTCCCTCCCTTCCACAAGCTTTAACCCGTTACAGTCACGAACAATACTTATCTCAGGATATATAATCTTTTTCTTGCCCGCCATCGTCAACCCCGACATCACATGAAGGTACAAAGCACATTTCTTTTTTCAGTCGTCAACTTGATAAATTTACGTTGACTACTACTACCTACTATCCCGCAGGTTATTTGCACGTCCTTTTTGTAACAATACAACAACGACAAAAGTCATAGTCGTAATTTTTCATTTTCCATTTTATTTACTTTTTATTGTCGCAAATTCCCCAGCCAGTAGCATACGACGATGATATTCCGAGAGCGAGAGAGTATAGAAAACAAAAATCTTTATAAATATTTGCTTGAACAAGGGAAAAAACTAATTTTTTGTTGTTTCCACTTTCGAAAACTTTTCTTTTTCGTCCCGGTGATTTTATTTTCAATACTGTCTTGTTTCAGTTTGGTGGATTAGTGAGGGAATGTGCGGGTGCGTGCAAATGTGAGATAATATACATACCAAGGTTATGTTGACTAATCTGTGTGGAGTTGAGACTGAGATTTAATTTGCACAGTCATTTCAGCATTTATTATTAGCGAAAAGTTCACAGAGGTATATGGAAGGTTAATTTTATATGGGAGAGGTGCACTCGTTTAAAAAAGAGATAAAAGTACAAAGAAATGAAAAGATACTACCTTCAATTGATTTTGCAGGTAAACATGCAGAAGAACATTGTAACTAAATAAATAGAGCCGTTTTTAGAATTCGGTTTTCAACTTAAATTTAATTCGAATCTACAAATAAGACTTCTACTGACTAAATTTATAACATCTTAGCAACAAATCAAAGATATAATTTAATCACAACAATCATCAGTAAAATATATTTTGATATTATATCAAATAACAAACATATTCTTGGAAAATCCAAAATTAAAACCAAAAAGTATCTTAATCGTCTATCTCCCCTAAAGATTCCTATCTGCAACATAAATAAACATATAAATTCCGAAATCAACTAAATTACTTTACGAAGACACACAGAGAGCACCAGAACCGAGCAAAAAACTCAATTTCGCTCCGGCTAGATTAAAAACTCGTGATAACGTCGTAGCAAGCGAAATACGTACTTGGTATGTATCTTTTGAAGCTCGGGAATTGTCGAATAATATGAAAATTTGCTGCTGAAATTAGGCAAGAAATTAAACGAATAAAAACAAAAGTGAAATGCTCAAGAGGCGACACTCAGCCTTAGCTAGATGCTATAGCGAGATGGTTGACACGGCGGCACGTCTCATCCGTCCGCTCATCCAGAGGTACGTTTGTCTAATTTCGTCAAGACGGGTATGACCATTTTTTCGAGATTACGTTTTGTTATTAAGCTTTTAAGTAGAAAGTAACGGTGAGATGATGAAAGCAAGATGCACATTCGAATGAACCCAGTTGAACCGTAGAGATGAGTGTGAATAAAGCAGTTGGAGTGGTTGAAAGATTTCTAGGTTAGCTTCGATGCGTTGCTGATCATCGGATCGTTCGTTGCGCTACGACTGCTACGTCTTCTGGTCCTCATCAAGTGTTTTGTGTCTGTTTTTCTGTGCGAAAATATTGGCACAGAAAAAGGTCACTGACAGTTTTTCTAAATTGAGTTTTACGTTGCCTCTTTTTTCATTTTGCAGCCCGGCACAGCTTGCGCTGCGGCGAGTAACGAAAACACGAGCTGAGAGGAATCGCTTCGAGGAATGCAATGCATGTAGATATAGATACATCGACAGATGTGCGATTCTTTTCATAACGACGCGAATATTTGAATGGTTCAAATGTGCGATATTGGAAGAGTTCACAGCGAAATGTGCTAGCCGGTGCTTATGTGCAGATTTTTTAATTATGATGTCCATGAAAAAATGTGTTGAAATATTTCGAGATATCAAGTGAGTTTGAAACGATACAGTGTGCAATGACTTCTTTTTAGGTCACAATCATTGGGGTGTGTGCCGTTATTTATGCGATGAGCTACGATGGAGAAGTACTGTCACAATACTTATCAATGTAGGTATAAAAATGAGGCCAAAGTCTACCGAATTTCGACTATTGATCAATTTATATAAATTTTGATTAATAATGAAAATATTTTAATTATAAATTGAGAGCTGAGGTTGTAAGCATGATATGGAAAAGTGCGAAAGCAAATTTGTCCTGATGCAGGCCATTTGGGGTCTTGGGTAGTGGAGGCGACAGAGCTTGCACTTTCAAAATCGAAATTTTATGATTGTTAAATGATTCAATCCATTGCTCACTCTACCCCTGACTTAACTCAGGTACCTATTCTGAGTCGGGTTAGCTCAAAGCGCAATGATTAACTCAAAACAGATTCGAAGCAGGGGCCCCACATACCATGAGCCAGTTTTCTACCTACTAGGCCACACAAACTTGGTGAAAACCACAATGAAAGTTTGTTTCTTTACATTTTAAAGTGGAATACAGTCAAAGGCTCTGAAATATTCAAAGCCATTCTGAAGAACACTTTCTTGTGAATTATAATATCCAACAATTTCATTGCCATTTGTCAGTAAAATATTTTCCAGAATTTTTCTTGTATTTATGGCAAACATAGCCATACTGCGTCGGCTGTATTATTTTGAATATTTGTTATTTGTTTTTAAGCTATCGGTGTAAATTTCAGTGAAAACCTGAGATTTCCTGGAATGCCTGAGAAACAGGGGCACCAGAAAAACAGAAACTCTTCTGAAAGTTATAAGATGAGATATAAATATTCCTAGAATTTAGTGCTCTGTCATTTTCCATCAATTTTATGATATTGCTGCGTATTTCGGGTCCGCATGTTTTAATTTAATTTAAACGAAAGATAAACACTCGATTTTGCACTCAGAATATTGCAGTTTATTTCGTACTGTTAATTGAATTTGTTAAATTAACAGTACGAAACAAATAAACGATAATCTGAGTGTAAAACCGAGCGTTTATCTTCCGTTAAACCAAACAACTATCCCGAATTATTCTATTATCGCAATTCGAATCTCGCTTCAGCAGTTTTTGCCAAAACCAACTTGCGTTGGACAACTTGTTTTCCCACTCATGCTTCACCGCAGCTTTTATAGGAGCCAACGGCCCGTGGAGCTTTTAGTTGATTCTCCTGACTTTTTTCAGTACTTTTCCGGGCTGTCTAGGCCTGTAGTTGTTCATGCACATGTTTCCGTTTATGAATATTTTGGAATGGCTTGGTTTTAGATAAACTGACTTGTTTTACCGATGATGAATTGATACTCTGACTACTAAGGGAAGAGGAGTCCCTTAAGTGGACAATGCAAAACAAAGAAATTCATCTCATAAGTCAAATTCCTGTAACACTGGCTGCTCGGAAGCGGCAAAAGTTTGCTGAGCAAACAAGTCAGTTTTATAGGAGCCGAATAAGCGCAAAATTGACCCTCACGGTATTTCGATCTATCAATTCAGAAAACAGGAAGTTGATGCGGAAGGTTCTTTTCGAGGGCTTCAAAGACTTGCTTAAGGCGAATTCTGAGCCATCGCCACGATGTCTTGTCGACAGAGTAAAGATAATAGCCTGATTTATACAGCCTGGGAATAATACAACTGCACTGAGAAAAATTTTCTTGGTTAATATTCCTATAATTTTATAACACTGAGTTTGGGGAAAAAGTGCATTATTTCGCCGTAAAAGTTCGCACATTTATGTTCAACCGCACTATACTTCAATGTATTTTTCATAGCAACATAGTTAAATTAACATTAAGCATATCTTACTACGTGTAATGGCTTCCAACTACATATTAAAAGGTTCTGTTTACAAAAAAGTGTTTGGTCGCTTATATTATGAAAACAATTTTAACCATACAATATGGTATCCATTGCAAAAGGTATCGTAACGCTTCTGATCTAATGTTTTATCTACGTTTTAAGTGTTGTCTCATATTCTATCATAGAAGTTTCATAGCCACATAGCAAAATTGTGTTCGGTTTGCAGTTCGATATAATTCATATTCATGTTATGCTGTGAAGCCTTTACATTACGTTGTATGACGCTTTGTATGTAATTAATATATGCATGTAAATGAAACGCATTGCGATGCAGGGCAGTGCCGAAGCAGTGAACGTATTCTCTTTTCTTTCTCTTTAATCATATAACAATGATTTTTCTCGAACTTGCTCAATTAATTTCTGGTCCATTGTCACTTCAATGCTTCCAACCAAATTATGACCAAAATTTAAATTACTCTTACCCGGTAAGTTACTGTCAAACAAATGCCAACTGATGCAGTGTGCAGTGTTTTTAGAAATTAGCCTAAAGGATGTAGTGCATTAGCTTTACTTACTGGCAATTGAGGCTATGCTTACTGGCAATTTGATCAAGAAAGCATGGGAAAGTTTATTATGTTTTCGTTAGTGGAATCTAAATAATTTTGTATGTTATCAAATAAGTTATTGTAAGAAATAATATAGTGTATCTCCACGTTCGCCAAGATTCTCAAACGAAAGTCCTACAGCTTATGAAAACTTTAGCCATATAAATTATATTAAAATATCTCATAGCGTTTTACTATGCAACTATGTCTAAAAATACTATAAACGGTCACTGTCCATATATACCCTATACACTATAGGATAAGTGATACATAAAGTTGGGTAAAATATACTAAAAATTTTTCCGCGTGAAGGAACGGTGTTTCCGCCAGTTTCCAAGTAAACTTAGATCCAGAGCATGGATTCCCGTCGAGCTTTCTTCACTTTAAAAAATGAGGGAGGTCATTAGACTTAGGAATAGTGGCCTATCAGTCAATGATTTAGCCGTGGCCAGGGTCAGCGAAATCTTCATATATCATCGCCAGGCTTTCATCAACGAAGAGTCAGTTCTATACTTAAAGGACCATAACCACACCATTGGTTACGGATTTCACTTTATTCACTTGAATTAGTTCAAGTGAATAAAGCGACTTATAGTTGTCCACTTTTAGTGTGCAGTTAAACGACTGTGATTAACAGATATGGATACAAGTGGGTTACTTACGAAGATAAGGCTACAAAAAACAAACAGCCGTCCGCTGTTCAAAAGAAATATGTCTCGCAGGATGATGGAAATGCTGTCACGATCCTTGAACCTCTTTGATCTCTGAGAACCTCGGATCTTGAGAGGATGTGAAGAGGAAGAGGCTCCTGCTCGTTTAGGAATGCACAAGAGATACTGCTAGCCTAAGAATCATAGGTCATTAACGATCGGGCTAACGGATTGCAAATCCGCAGGCTAGTATCAACTGAATCTGTAAGCAAACTAAAAGCCTGCACCTTCATCAAGAAGTCCAAAACTTCTATGACAGAGATAAGGTTGCGATTGTAGTCGCCGGAAAGCCAAAGTCATTCTGGATCGCTTCATGCTACATGGCACACGATGAAGTCTTGCTAGCTGCAATCTTAGGGAGCTGACAGCAACCGCAAACACAAGTCGGATTTCGATGATAATAGGTGGAGACGCGAACGCCTAAAATGATTTATGGGTAGTTCTGACCCCAACGAAAGAGATAAATCATAATATGAGTTCATTGTGTCTAGTAATCTTGCAATTGTAAATATTGGCAATCGACCTACCTTTTTAGCTGAAGTGAGTTTCGAGACATAGCACTGGTAAATGTGCACTCTGCACACTTTCTCACGAAATGGAGAGTTTTACAGAAGTGTTCCCGTTAGCAGGACTGCGTCACAAAACGTAATTTGTAGCCTAAACAGGAATAGCACTGTCTGGGAGTTATTTTAAACAAAAAACTGATCTATAATACAGGAAAGAATTCAATCTTCCCAATAGAATTAACTGTTGATACATAAGGCAGAAAACGAGCGTAATGGAAATCTTTGTACGAAAACATTGAAGGCACAAATACAGCCAGTCGCCACAGAAAACTTGGTTAAGTTTTAATCGCGTCGCTCTGGGCTGCATTCAATGTTGTGATGGAAGCTGGACTCAAAGCAGCTGTGAGACGCTTAGATTTCTGAGAGTCACTCACTTTTCTGGTAATGGGGATTCATCTTCAGTTTTACTGTAACCCCGGTCCCAGACATGACCGGAAATATTTCAGAAACATTTCCGAAACATTTCCAGAAATCTTTCTGAAATATTTCCGACAATATTTCTCTCCGTTGGACCTACACATGACCGGAAAGTTCATTCATGATTAGCGTGAAACGGGGCTCAAATCAGAGCTGCCGCTTTTGAAGCTGCATACCTCGTCAAAATCAAAAAGTAAGACGTGTCAATGTGACCATATATGCAGCTCCATTCTATTTGCGTCATAAGTACCACAGTCATACCTAACTACAATACTATTCTCGGTCCCTCAAAAGCTACTTTTTCGCACAAAAAATGCAAGTCTCAAAAGTCCACTGCGCAATAAGTCCACAGCAAAGCGATCAGCTGTTGAACTTTCCGACTAATCGTCGGAAAGTCTCCGAAATTGACAAGGGTGTGACGTAATTTCGGCACTAAGCTGCCGTTGTGAATGCAAGTTTTATGAGACTTGCATTTTTGATTTATTTATTTATTTTCAGAAAAGTTCGTCTAATACAGACTACGAGCATTTACATTAAAGATTAAAAACTTACAAACAAATCAGTTAAAGTGGACTATTTTTAGCTAGGCTCTTTGTCAAAGACGTTAAGCAGAAATTAAAGTCAAATTGATGGTAATCACTGTTAAAATTTCTTTTAATGGACGAAACAGGCTCATTGAAGGCGTAGTTGGTCCGATAGGCAGGGACAGATAAAATTTTGACGTGTCTCACTCTGCAACCCTTGGTATTGAGGCCCAATAAACCTAAAAGGTATTCAGATAAAATATTACCTATGAAGAGCTTAGCAGCAAAGATCGTTTTGAAATTTTCACGTCTGTTATTAAGTGTGTTCAGGGCCAGTAAGTTAAGTCGATCAATGTAAGGAGGCAAGCGGAGAGGATCTGACCAAGTAAATTCATGCAAACAAAACCGTAGAAAATTTTTTTCTCAATAGACTCGATACGGTTCACATACACCTGCTGATAAGGCGCCCAAACTATACACGCATATTCAAGTATCGTTCTTATTAATGCACAAAAAAAAATCTTAGTAAGATGTATGTCATAAAACTCTTTGGATCGCCTCCTCACAAATCACAAGGTAGATGAAGCTTTTAATAAGATAGCGTTAATATGATCGTCGAAACTAAAAGAATTATTTAAAAGTACTCCTAAATCGAGTACTTTGCCAGAATACCTTAAGGGAATACTATTCAAAGAGTATTCAAAGCTCAGCGGATTAATTTTACGCGTATACGGAACAACGGTACACTTGTAAATATTAATGATTAATTTGTTATGGTCACACCAAGTCGTGAGGTTATTTAGGTCAGCTTGAAGTTCCAAGCAGTCGTGAATATTAGATACATTTTTAAAAATTTTGGCGTCATCTGCATATAGTAAAATTGACGAATGTTTCAGGACACATGGTAGGTCATTTATATATAAAAGAAAAAGTAGAGGTCCTAAGTGACTACCTAGAGGAACACCAGATATGACATCAATTTCTGATGAAAGGGCGCCACGGAAGGATACGCATTGGGTATGACATTCCAAATAAGATGCTATCCAGGAAATAAATAGCTGAGGAAAGGCAAACGAGGACAATTTACACAAAAAAATGAAATGATCCAGCTTATCAAAAGCCTTCGTGAAGTCAGTATAAATACAGTCTACCTGAAGTCCTGCCTCGATTTATGGGATAACAATATTGGAAAACTCAAGCAGGTTGGTAGTTGCGGATTTACCTTTTATGAAACCATGTTGGAAAGGAGATATAATGGATTTGCTATGAAACCCCAGAACATTACTGATTATCGCTTCGAATAGTTTAGCAACATATGGAAGTTTTGCGATGGGACGATAGTTGCCTACAACATTTCTATCGCCTTTTTTATGAATAGGTGTGACGATTGCATTCTAACCACTAGGAAAAATACCGAGCGACAGAGAAAGATTCAATAGGTAGACAAGAATAGGAGACAGGGAGGAGATACAATATTTTAAGAAAGCATTAGGAATGCCGTCAGGGCCTGGTGTCAAATTATTGTCCGGCTTCCTAGAAAACGCTAAAATGGTATCTTCGTCTATATACAATTCTTTCATTCCCAAAGAAGATATTGGGATCATTGTCAAGTTGTCATAATTATTACTATTAGTAGAAGGTTCCGTATTGTATGCGGTACGGAAATGATTAGCAAAAATATTGCTAATAGTTAATGGATCGAAAATGGCCATGTCATCTGAGTTAAACGTGGTGAGATACCCATCGTGGTATCTCTTGGAATTAATAAAATTCCAAACCCTTCTAGGCTGCTGTCGAAAAGTAGAATTAAGATTTCTAAGGTGAATTTGGTACGAATTTTCGACCTGGGACTGATAAATATTTCTCAACACTACAAAAACCAAAAAGTCAGAAACAGAACGAGACGAGCAATATCTTTTCCAAGCTTTAAATTTTAAATTTTTTATGTGGCGTATTGCCTTCGATTTCCATGGAACCTTATTGCAATTGTTAGGGAAAAAGTAGCTTTTGCGGGACCGACAATAGTATTTTAGCTAGGTGTGGCTGTGATAGTTATGACGGGTCGTTCATTCTTTTGTTCCATTCAAGTCAGCAGGCCCAGATATTATCATTCCGGCTAACATTTAACAGACTTTAGAGGGCACTATACCCAGGCTGATGGCAAGATATAATGCCTGCTTGAGGCTTGCGTTCGTTCCTAGTAGATAGAAAGAAACGATAGTTGCGTTCATCTTTAAGATATCACACGGTAAGCCAAAGGAATATAACCCATTTATGGAAGCTCCTTTCTATTACAGATTTCAGAGATTATATTGGTGCGGCCAAGTCGGAACGACAGAGCGTCAACTCACGCAATGGAATGTATTGATCATTTGGCGTATATTATTCACCAAAGCATCAAAGCGATAATAGCGACGAGATAGCAGTATCTCTACTTTCTCTTCGCTCCGACTTGGCTGTATCCTTAGAATACTCCGATTTCAAAATCACAGCATGCTTATACCAGGAGCAGTAACCTCTGCATAGAATTGTAGAGCATCGGAAAAATCATTTGCTTTCAAGGAGTACGCGCTTGATGCATTTCCGGACATCGAGGTAACGTTAAATAATGAAGGTCCCCAGGCGAGATTTAGTGCTCTTCTGAACCTGGATGTCAGTTGGCACCTACACAGTCTTATCAATCAGCTATTCAATAATCGGATTTTACATTCGTCTCTGCGTAGCTCAACCATTACGCGAGTAGCAAATATGAGCAATAAGCTGGGCGCTATTCTGCCTCCTACCTTGAACAGTCAATGAGCTGCTACCTGTCTGTTTCAGCAAAAATTACGAACGCACCCTACTTTGTGGTACCATTTTACTCCAAAACTTTAATTTCAGTTTCTTTCTTTCTTTCAATCCAATCCAAACTCCAATCCAAACTCTGCGATCTTTGCATGAATAAATATGTATGTATCCCCGAATATTTTTGAGGGCAATAATCTCTGCAACATTAATAACTTGCTAAAATAATTTGAAACATATTTAACGATCGACATATATAAATAAATATTTGCCACATTGTTAATTCCTTTCGAAGAGCATTATGAATTTTCCTAGCTTTCTCTCTCTCTCTACGAAATGTGAGCCGAATAAAACGTATACACATAGTCTCTATGAAAACTTTAGTGCATACATACATTGAAGCTCTGATTTCTACGAATAGCCACTACATGCTTACATAGCAAAACTAAAGTTCAATGAGCTTATCATACGAAAGCAAACTATACAAATCGCACGTCGATTATTTACAGCCTTTGGCTTTGTATTTATTTTATTCAGTCGTTCTTATGTTTAGAATTCGAGCCGTATGAGTAGCATTGTTGCAAATCATTTATTTTCGGACCCGGAAGAAACACAGATTTGCACTAAAATTACATTTTCAGTGCCTGAGTGAAAAAAATTCCCATTCAGATTAATAGGATATCGCCTAGCCACTAAATCTTCTTGAAGTATCCTTGACTTTCAGATTCGTCAAGCATTACACGCAAGCAATTCGATCCATCGTGCACGCTTTTTTGACGCTTGCCTCAAGCATCATTGCCAATAAAGATTTTCTGAAGATTGATTAAATCTTCTCTTTTCATTATTGTAAATATAGAAGTTATTTCGTCCAGCCAGCTGCCCAGCAAGCTATTCACAATATAAATGATGATATCATAGTTATAAAGATTTGAGTTGCGGCAGATGATTTTATGTAGTGCGCCGGAACGATAAGACAGTTTGCGATTTTTATTGGGTAATTAGGTAGAGTGTGCTCATGCATGTGGATGGGAAGATCTTTGAATAAAACTCGAAAAATTGATGTGGTTTGAAAGAAATTGCTTTGGAAACTAAAATCCAAGGAAACCGACAGAAAATCGAGAATAGAACTATGATAATCGAGAATATAACTAGACTCTCTTAATTACAGGAATTAAATTTTTTCAACAATGTTTATCAAATCTTAATTTTCAGGAACCATATAAGAGCCACACGTGGTAGCAACGATCTAGATTTGACCGTCATGATATTTTTACCTTTCACTGACATCTCTCAAATGTGGATCAATGAATTTCACACTTACCTGAAAAGAAATAAATGAAAAACGTAATTAGAAACTAACAATGATATCGCCATTTATGAAAGTAAAAAGAATAACTTATTAATTTCTAAGTGGAGAGTGTTTGAGTGAGGAATTAGTAGTATTAGTAGTAGTCACAGCCATAATGAAGCTCAGCAAGTTTTCAAATGCTATAATCTCTCTATAATCTCACAAATTTCGTTAGTTTTACTCACTTTAGTTACTTTGTATTATAAAAACATATATTTTATTTTTCAATTTGAATACGAGGGTGGTTCAAATATGATGGAGACAAATGCTTTAGATGGCGCGCATGCATGTTTTGAAGGTCGTGGCTTGAGTATGTGATAGCTGGGTCCCTTACGAACAGTGTGGCATAGTTTATGTCGGAGCGCATGTTTCACGCGCGTGCTAACGACCATAAGTGAACGTCAAGTGCCGACCGCCGTTGCGCAACGTATTGTCATTCGTTTTTTAGTGTGGTAAGGCGTTAAAACACGGAAATTTTTCTGCGTTTGCGAAATCAGTTTGGTAGTGAGTGCCTGAGTAGGGCTGGTGTGTTTAAATGGGCCAAAGCATTCAAGGATGGCCGCGAAACCGTCGAGAATGAGCCGTATGATCGTCGACCGCGAAAAAGCATCACACCAGACAACACTCGCCGCGTAAAACAACTCATTTTGGAGGACCGTAGGATGAATGTTCGAGACATTTCGGCTGCACTCGGCATCAGAATTGGTAGTGTAGAGTTTATCATCCACGAACGCCTTCAATATCGCAAAATAACGGCGCGATGGGTTCCTAAACTGTTGAACTTCGAGCAAAAAGTTCGAGCCCTCATACCGCGCGTCTCACGCTTGATACAATATTGGAATTGGGGTGGGAGGTACTGGAACACCCTCCCTACAGTCCGGATTTATCGCCCTGCGACTACCACATGTTTGCACCACTGAAAGAAGCCCTCGGAGGTCAAAGATTCAACACCGACGACGAGGTAGAGGAGTTCGTGCGCATATGGCTGTCCAAGTTGCCCAAGGAATTCTTCGATACCAGCATCAAAAAGCTTCCGGAAAGGTGGAAAAAATGCGTAACTAGAGAGGGGAACTACCTAGAAAAACTGTGAATTTTTGTAAATTTTTTCGATAGTAAATAAACGTGTCAGAGCATTTGTCTCGATCATATTTGAACCACCGTCGTAATCTTAGTCTAACTTATGAAATAGTTCTCGTATATATTTGAAATCCAACCGCAATCACAAAAACAATACTTGAGACTGAAATATAAAAAATGTGTGAGTGCAAATTTTTGGCCCTACAACCCCCGTGGTTGGTCTGAAGGTTGAAGCTAGTAGAGATTTCATTCACAGACAATGTGTATAAATGTTAATAGATGACATCTATGACCTAATTTAGACCTGGTTTAACTCGGGTATTTTTTTTTTATGATAATACCAAGGCTTAAAGGTCAACCCTTTATTGCTCACAAGGGCAATATGGACGCACAGATAAGCGAAGCTGATTTAGTAATTTCATTCAAGGCAACTAAGTGATCTATTTTATTTATAGAGCTCGGGTTTTATAGCCAGTCGCTGGTACAGTTTCTATATGACACTCAATTAATAGAACACTGGTTTTTTACCCGTTTGAACCATGAGCTTATGATGGAACTCGAACCTATAAGTAGTAGGTCTCTACCTTGAAATGGCACCTTCCCGAGCACAACCACCGATCTTGTAGACATTTATTTACTATTTGGCTAGCTATCTATTTGGGGAAAAACCGCATAGCTCGTGGAGTGATCATGGCTGGATTTGCATATTTAATGACTGCATTTCAAGCAGTGCTTACACTCCTCAATAAGCGCTCTACTCATTCGGCTACATATGAATAAAACTACATACTTAAAACTAGCCAAAGTAGAATAAAATAACCAAAAATTCAATGAAGAAAAAAAATATAGCCATTAATATAACCATTTCTCTCTGTTACTCATTTTCAAAAAGAAAAATAGGATTAGAATCACTTTGCCTCAAAATGCATACATACACGCTGAGAAATGACCGAAATAAATATATTAGCATCTTAATATTGTAACAGCATTTTCACTAATATATAATTTTAGCAGCTCAATATTTTATGAGAGGAAGTTACAATATTATATTTGCAGTTTAACTTTATATATTAAGGCTGTTAACTTTTTATGTTAGGAACATCTGTAAGCATATTTCGACAAAATGTTTTAACATCTTAACATAAATATATTACTATGCCAATATAAATGTATTAACCAAGGGTGGTGAAATTGATGGTGAAACAACAAAGTACAATGCTAGTATTGTATTTTAGGATGTTAATATTAAATACGGCAATACTACACTGGAATAACCTGTTCTCGTCCGATCACCAAAACTAAGCAGTGTTGGACGCGGTTAGTACATAAATGGGGGACCGCTACCAATACAGTATTGTAAGACGTTAATAAAGGGTGTTTTTTAAGAGGTTGCCGATTTTTTTTTTTATAAAACACATACAAAATTATGAAATGACCAAAATTTATTTTTTAATTGGTAGATAATTTCTTGGCATTTAACATTTAAACGCAATTTCTGGCATATGGCCACCAGCATATGGCCATTTTTCACAAATGTCATTCTAGAGGTCCAATTTTCGACCACTTTTTGAAGCATTTGAGGGCGTATTTCAGCAATGACACGTTGAATATTGGTTTCTAAAGCGTCAATCGATTGAGGTTTATCCACGTAAACCAATGATTTCACGTATCTTCACAAAAAGTAATCGAGTGGCGTTATCGCACGAACGCGGAGGCCAATTCACCGGACCATTTCTCGAAATAATGTTGTCGTTGAAAGTTTCTTTCAACAAGTCGATTGTTTCACGAGCTGTATGGCAAGTGGCACCGTCTTGTTGAAACCACATTTCGTGCATATCCATATCTTCAAGATTTGGCAACAAAAACTCATTGATCATGGTTCTGTATCGATTTCCATTCACGGTAACACGTCGTCCTTCCTCATTTTTAAAGAAATATGGACCGATGATTCCACCAGCCCATAGACCGCACCAAACAGTACATTTATCAGGATGCATCGGTAATTCTTGAACGGCGTGTGGATTATCTTTGCTCCAAATGCGACAATTTTGCTTGTTCACATATCCATTTAACCAAAAATGCGCCTCATCACTAAAGAGAATTTTACGGTAAAAAAATGGATCTTCGTTCAATTAATTTAATGACCAATCACTGAATTCAAGGCGCAAACGATGGTCGTGTGGCTTCAATTCTTGCACCAATTGAATTTTGTATGGCACCAAACCCCAATCTTTACGTAAAATTTTCCATAAAGTCGATGGATAAAGTGCAATTTGCTGAGCACGACGACGAATCGATAAATTGTCGTTTTCTTCGACACTGGCTGCAACGACAGCAATATCTTCTTCTGTACGCACTCTTCTCATTCTTGTCGGTGGCTTGGCATCCAAAAGAGTGAATGTAGACCGAAATTTGGTAATTACGTTCTTTATGGTGGTCTCTGATGGACGATATGAGCACCATAAAATTCACGAAGTGCTCTATAAACATTTTTAATTGAACACTGATTTTGAAAATAAATTTCCACGATTTGAAAACGTTGTTCTGGAGTTAACCTATTCATGATAATTTGCCAAACAATACTGAGTAGAAATGTCACTTAAAGCTGTCAAAACAATTGTCATACAATAAAACGACATCTATCGGAAAAACAAACCTCCTAAAAAAACACCCTTTATATTTATTTATTTTATTTTATTTTATTTATTCACCAAACAAGGTACGAAATCAGATATAAAATAACAAATTAAAAAATTAAATGGAAAAGTAAAGTCAAGTAAAAAGTAAAAACAAACAAGTTAAATAAGTAACAAACAAATGAAAAAAGTAACAAATAGATTAATAAATAACAATCAATAAATAAAAACATTGACATATAAGCTATGGCTTAAGGTTTAGGGGTATGGATGGCATGCAAAAGAGAGGATTTGAAGGATGATTTGGAAATCGTAGGGGAATATAAATAACTTATGCTGTTGAATATTCTGCAGCATCTATTTATTGGCTCATTTGCTGCATATATCGTCGAATGTGAATATTCTTTTAGGAAACGATTGGACCTGGTGTTCCTCACAGGGATATTTATCGAAATTCTACTATTCAGGAATTCTACATTAATAGCGCCTCTAATGACGTCGAATGTGAAGCAGGCCGATATCATTATTCTTCTGGAGGCTAGTGTTGATAAATTTAAGTGACCCAGTCGAAACTCATAAGGAGGTAGGCTATTAAAATCATAAGGGTTGTACAGTTCTCTCAAGGCGAAAAGTAAAAATTGTTTTTGTATTGACTCGAGTCTGTCACTGTGGGTTTCAAAAGCGGGATTCCAGCTAATGCAAGCGTATTCGAGAATAGGACGTACAAGTGAAGTGTATAAGGATCTTGTGACTCACAGACTACGGAATTCTTTGGCACGTCTTTTGATGAAACCTAGCTGTTTGTTCGCACGAGAAAGCATTTTATCAAAGTGTAAGGTGAAGCGGAGTTTTTCATCTAAGATAACACCGAGGTCAGCAATGTTATCAACTCGGGTTAGCATATTATTGCCGAGGAAGTACGTATTGTGAGTGACCGTGCCTTTCCTGGAAAAACTAATAACTTGGCATTTGTTGATATTGAGGGAGAGCTTGTTTATATTGCACCACTGATCAAGTGAATTAAGCTTGGATTGGAGAAAGAGGGCATCCGATTTCGATTCAATAGTCTGATAAAGTTTGAGATCGTCTGCATAGAGTAAATGAGGTATGCCTGCTAGGACGTCAGATAAGTCGGAAATAAATATATTAAAAAGAAGTGGGCCAAGATGGCTGCCTTGGGGTACCCCAGAGGAAGCACTAACGTTTTTCGATAAAAATCCTTGAAATTTTATACATTGTGTTCGATTGCGAAGGTAGGAAGTCAGCCAGCTGAGTAAAAACCCGGCAATACCGAATTTCTGAAGTTTTAGAATCAAGGTAGAATGGTCAACTCTGTCAAACGCCTTACTGAAGTCAGTGTAGACTGCGTCAATTTGGTATCCTTTTTCCATTTTGCATAGAACGTCAGAGATTAGGATTGTCAAATTCGTGGTAGTTGAGCGACCTTTTCTAAAGCCATGTTGTTGCTCGTTCAAACGGGAATCAACAAGCGGAGAAAGTTTATCGTATACCACCTTTTCGAAAAGTTTCGGAATCGAAGACAAAATGAATAAGGTCTGTTCCCGTACTTTCAGTCACTGAATTTTCCTGAATCATGTGGTGGGGAAAATTCATGAAAGTACGGGAACGCTCTCATTGCATTTCCTGAAAATTGACAAGCAAAAGTGTCAGTTTTCGCGAGAGTAAATTTTGCGAGAGTAAACCGTATGTGAGCAGCGAAAAATCTAGCCTGAGTATGTAGTTGTCGAATCGTATCTTGCATCCCTTTCTGTTCCAGCCGATTTCCTCCAACTTTCCAGGCTGATCAGCAATGCAATCTCAGGCCGGATTACTGGATTTTTGGTCCGTATACATATACGGAGTTGGTACGCTGACTAGGAACTAACTTCTTACGCTCTGGTAGTAAGATGACCATCAAATGATTCCGAGTCATTAGTACATGCAGCTAGCCAGTAACTTTCCAATGGCCAGTTACTGATTTGAGGTCTTTGTCAATTCTCTCTCCGTTATAAGATCTATCTGAGGAAACACAATCAAATCAACTTAATTTAATGTCCATATACCAGTCTTTTCTCGGTTAATCTAAAACAATCCATAATGGCATTATTGCCAAAAATGAAGAATTACAAAAGATTTCAATTTATTCCACCATTTCCAAAACACCCGAAAAAAATACCCAAAGTAAATCAGTCTAAGTTTCAAATTAGAAATGTTCTATATTCTGACGGCCTCATAAATTATATATAAAATTCTAATGCATCAAACTACGGAGCTAGTACAAAATTTTAATACACGAGTACTCAAATCCTACCTATTTTCAAGTACAATATCATATGTCTAACTACTAATAAATAACTGTCAAGTGTACAATCACACCTGCGTTAGTATGAAATATTTGCGCGAACAAAATACTAGCTAGTCCGGGAATAGTAGGTACGAAAATACTAGCCAGTACGAAATATTCGTGAGTATGAACGTAATACGTTTGATTGATTGAAATTAATCAAATTTATTAAGTAATTTCTTGATTACATGTATAGTTCAACAAAGTACTCGAACCTAGTATGTTGATCTGACAAAAGATGCATTAACTGGAGTGTTGATCTGACAAAAGATGCATTAACTGACAAAAGATGCATTAACAGTTCGGTTATCAAATATTTTCTGTGTAATGTATCTTTTGCACCCAATGAGCTTAAGGAGTTCTAGTCCCGGGATTTTCGGAACCAGAAATTGGCCGGGATTCCGGGGCCGGGATTCAAGCATAATCGGCAATCAAATTACGGCAAGACTCGAAAAGTGCAAATAGAATCCAGTTAACAAGAGCTGGGACTGTTTCGCATTTAGAGTATTCGTTACTTCGAATGATTTGAGGAAATTAATACTAGCGAATGCATACACAGATTTGCCAAAATCCTCAACAACAATCAAAAATAAGGTTGTGGGCTTTACAAGCAGAATAGAGAAAATAATAAAAAATGAGATAAGACAGGCTAGAATCTCAGGTAAACGGTTCAGTTTGACGTGTGATGAATGGACTTCGACTGCAAATAGGCGCTTTATAAATATTAATATTCACTCAGTAAATTCTTACTGGAGCTTGATGCGAGTAAGGATGTCAATGGCAGCTGCAAACTGCCTAGAGATATTGAAAGAGCGTCTTACTGAGTTTGATGTTTCTCTAGGAAACGACATTGCTGCCATCGTAGCTGATGGGCCAAACGTGATGCAAAAAGTAGGCAGACTATTTGGTACAGAGCAGCATATTTGTTTGGCGTATAGCATTCACTTAGCAATTGGCGATGTTTTCTATAATATTAGGCCCATTCCAGGTTAAAGAGTTGATGAAACAGCTGATAGTCTCCATGACGACCACGAAGATCTGGACGGTCCTGAATCAGCTTTCTACGTTGAACCCGGTCACCTGCAAGACCCGCTAGATCTGACAAAGGATTATGATATCAGCGCATGCATAAAGAAAGTTCGTAAGGTAGTTTTGTATTTTACAAAAATCGCCAACGACATATGATAACGTTCTTCAAAACTATGTAAAATCCGACCAAGGCAAAGAACAGTCTCTTTTACTGGATTTTAAAACAAGATGAAATAGTATCTTGATAATGCTCAAATGGTTTTCCATTTTGACAAATAGTATACAGAAGGCATTAATAGACCTTCAGTATCCAGATCGATTAGAAAAAAACTGAATTTGATTCGATTCAGAAAATTATTGAAGTTTTACCCCCTGTAAAATTGACTGTGGAGGCCTTAAGTCGCAGAGATGTAAATTTATGCACTGCTAATACTTCATCAAGATTTTTATTTAGGCAGCTAGGAGAAAAACGGTCCATTCTTGCGAACGCTATGAAAATTGCAATATTGGACCGGATAAAAGAGCTTCAGTGTACCGAGATATCTGGTAAGCTAAGCTATCTCCAGAATCCACATTGTGCCAGCGAAAATTAACCAAGTGAAATGGAATCTCTATTTTTGAAACCAAGCAACGCAAATATAAAAAAAAAAGTTAAGAGGGTTCAGATGCTGAGCCCTTTGCTTGGTAGCCAAAGAAATGAAGAGAACTCAGTAGATACCCATATTGAATCAGGACAAGGTAGTCGTCAATTGACGCCACAAGAAGAGCTGCAAAAGTATGAAAATCATTAATCGTGAAATTCCGCAAGAAATTGATCTAATTAAAACCATTGCAAAAGGAATGAATCTTTTCAAAAGTGGTTGTACTCATGGACATAATTTGGAGCAGGCGCATAGGCGCGCCGTAGGGGGGGGGGCCAGGGGGGGCCGGGACCCCCCCAGACCCTAGGTTGGCCCCTCCCAGGAAAATACATATTTCTAACAATAAATACTTAAGTTTTCGCCTCTTTGGTTTTTGTTGTTACTGCAAGAGCTGTATAGTGCAGTAGTGTAAGCCTATACCAAAGCAAGCACACTACTTATAACATAGAGACTAATTAATTAATATTAATTACGATGCTATGGGACTTATCTCAAGAAATGGACGGCAATATTTAATTTCGACAAGTTATACGTCAAGAAAAAGACGAAAAGCGCCTCGCCAATTATCCTTTTTTTATTAAAATTATCTGTTCATTCCTACTAGGCAATATACAGGTATTTAGATAAGAACACTTTTGTAAACTGGCGTTTTATGCAATTATGTTTTTTCATTAAACATAATCTGAGTTTAAAATGGTAGGCATTAAGATTAATTATCGTAGAATACAATTTTCGAAGTCTTTTGAGAATAAAAATGGCATCTCTGCCACTTTTATGCTATCTATTCAAAGCAATGTTGTTTATTACGAGCAATTTTCGCTGCGATTACTCTTTCTTGATGGAATCATATACAATAAGCACATTCATACCTAACATTAAGCAAAACAAACACAGTCTCATTCCATATTTGAGAGCATTTTTCTTTGACTTTTGCGTATGATAAAGTGGCTTGATTAAAAAAGTCCATACTGAATAGCAGGGAAAGTTCAATATTGCTGCTGACAACACCACCAACCTTTTGACATCACCACTACAAAGACGTTACCGATTTTGCATCCCGTTCAAATAACTTACAATATAACTTTTGATTCATTGAAAGCATTGGAAGTTATACGAAAAAAGGGTGTTTAGAGTTACTCTCCGCGAGTATGTTAAATTTTTTGAAATTGAAATATTTTCGGCTTATTTTCACTACGAAATCAATATTATTTGAAAATTTAATAGTACCGATTTTCAGGACAGAAATGTTGATGCTGGCATCGCGGATCCAACATTATAACCAAAACTCTGATCTACTTGGTTTACACTCACGTTAAATGTGTGTGAATTTGATTATAATTTGATAACTGCATTGGAAGGTAAAAGGTATAGCACTTCAATTTCATAGAGCGTTTTTTCATGGTGACACGACCGCCACATGGTTCCTCTCATTTTCATTAAACTTTTGTTAGACCTTTATTTACTCAAGACATATATCCAGTGATATTTTATCCGATCGCGAGATAAAAATATAAATAATTTGGTGAAGGGCTACGATTTTTTGCTTTTGGGAATTTTAGAAGTTTAGATTTGACTCTATAAATATAGTATCAAATACATCAATCATTTGCATTTTATTCTAAATACCGATAAAAATACCAGAGAGTCAATGGTTTGCAAGATTTGAGTTTACGTACTTATGGTAGCTACAAGGTTGCTCAGACATTTCAAAACGACAGAAACTTATTTATTATACCCCTTGATGCGTCTTGTAAATTTCGTGATGATCTGATGACTCGGTGTGAAGTTATCACAATGCGAAATTTTCCATAGAATTGCATACACAAATTGCATACAATAATAAAAACTCTACAATAATAAAACTCTAAAAGCGCTTGGAAGACAGTAAGTGATATGGTGCTTGAACAGTCTTGGAATATTGTCAAGATGAACCGAAAGTTTTTGGAAAAGGTTATCGACCCTACCACGTGCCTCAGTCGCCAAGGACTTGCTTTCAGAGGACATGATGAAAGTGGTCCCAGTGATAACTGTGCATTTTTTTTTTTGAATTTTGTGAATTATTCGCGAAGAATTATTTAACTTTTGAAAAACATTTTAAAAGCGAGGTTGCGAACTACTGTATTGGCAAAACACGAAATGAATTAATAAAAATAATTGCTGAAATCGTTCGAGAGGACATGACATTATGGCAGACGAAGCAAGGGTCCACAAAAAGGAACAACTCTCCGTGGTTATCAGATTTGCTAGACATTTCAGGAGCTACAAATGCCTCGCATTTAGCCGATATAATTTTGAGACTGTTAGACTGCTACGGACTTAGCTAATGGCATGTTGATGGTGCTAGTGTCATGTTAGGACAAAAAGGTGGTTTACAAACCTAAATTAAGATAAAACACCCTGCAGCCACATTTGTACCCTGTCAAGCTCATAAAATTATCCTTGTTGTGATGGACACATTTTTCACAATCGAAACGTGTACATCCTTTTTCAATGCCATCGAATCCCTTTACCTACACTTTTCGAAGCCATCACACCACAAATTGTTGAAGCAGCTTGAAGAGGCAGTTGGTCTAAATTCAAGGCGTGGAGTGAGAAGTTTAAGCTCGACTCGTTAGTCAATGAGATTTCACAATTGCAAATATGTGATTGATAGCTATGGGACTAAGAAAGAGGTTTTAGAAAAAGAAATGAATGAGGGAAAATACAATGACTCAGTCTATTCATTGGGGATCTTTCATTCAATCAGTAATCTTAAATTTGTAGTAAATCTTTTCATCTTTCACTATGCTCTTTTTATAACGAACATGTTAAGCACATATTTCCAAACTAAAAATGCAACTCTTGGGGATGGGATAAATCTTATGAATGGAACAGTTAAAACACTACTTAGTGAGCGAGAAGATTTGTATGTAGTTTGGGGAAAAAATAAATCATTCGCAGAAAAGAACTGTCTGGATCTCACATTTACCAGAGGATCGCGAAAACGGAAAACAGCAAAAAGCACTAGTTTCAAAGGTTTTGATATTTCATCTAGCCTCGGACACGCAGTTAGGGCTACAAAGATATTTCTGCAAACCAAATAGCTTGAAAAGAGTAAGTTACAGCACTTTTCATCTTCCCAAATTATTTTCGCTTTTTCTTGGTTTTCTAGGTAACAAATGTTTAAAGCAAGAGATCAATTTCTTCCTTCTAAGCTTAATTTATTCCAATTTCTTCAAAGATATTTTGAAACTAAGCTATCCTTTTCTTCAAGTATAAGTTGAAATATATTTAGCTTCTAAACGAAAAAATATTCTGAAATTTTTAATTATTGCCATTCTATTCCCGTATAATTCATACAAGCTTTCTTTCTTAGCGCTCATTGATAATTCATGTGCTGTTCATACCTACCATTTACATTAAATGTATGTGTTAGTAGCTCATACATATTCACAGACAAAAAGTTTATTTGATAATGCATTAGCAATTAACAAAGAATAAATCAACAAATAAATATATAATGTATTAGTAAATTATATAAATTGTATGAACAGTACGTGTACAATCAAAAACAAAATCATCGCATGTCTTGAACCTTTCAGTCCCTGGCCCCTGCCAGATTTTCGGCCACGGCCCGCCTATGAGCAGGCGTACTAATATTTATCGACCGTCCCACCGACAAGTATCGAGTCAGAACGAGTTTATTCCGCGGCGTCTAACATCCGGAATAAATTTAGAAGTAGGCTTGGAGACGATACTTTGGATGCTTTATTATTGCTTCAATGTTACTTCCGAAAAACCCAATGAACTTTGGTAGAATTTTTTATATGTTTCTTTATTATTTATCTCAATTTTAAGAGTTGTGATTTGTTGTTGCAATTTGTAATAGTTGTAATTTTAAATATTTGTCTTCATGCTGTCAACGTCTTGGATAATTAAACATTTTTTTTTTATGTGCATCAATTATTTAAATAAGTAATTATGCAGTAACATATTTTTTATACAGTTTTGAACTTACTTATTGTTGTACACTGAAAAAAATCCACATAGCGCCCAGAGCCATGTAACATAGCGCATTATTTATGGTCCCATACGCCATGTACATAGTACTCTGAGCCATGCAATATGGCTCCCAGCGCCATAATGTCAATCTACATAGCGCGTGGTCCCATGTTACATGGCGCAGCATTTATGGTGCCACACGCTATGCACATAGTGCCCTGAGCCATGCAGTATAGCTCCCAGCACCATAGTTACATGGCGCAGAAATTATGGCCCCACACGCCATATTACATAGTGCCATGAGCCATGTAATATGGCTCATGGCACTCCAATTATAACTCGCAGCCATACTATGTGAGGGGATCTATAAATGTCAGCAAGTGATACTTGAATATCGTCGATAGATCGACAACATTCTCAATCGGCTAAGGGCGCATATTATTGAATGGCTCCTTCGGCGACTCTAAATGCAGCCAGCGCCTGTTTGTTGCAAGCAAGTGACTTCTCCGTGTGCTCATTTATGGTAAGTAGCACTGTTTTGACTGATTTGCTTCTTCAATGTACTATAGTCTTCCACGCCATGTACTATAGTCATCCACACCATGTACTATAGTCCTCCACGCCATTTACTATAGTCCTCTACGCCATACAGTATAGTCCTCCACGCCATACAGTATAGTCCTCCACGCCATACAGTATAGTCCTCCACGACATGTGTTATAGCTCTCCACGCCATGCACTATAGTTCTCCACGCCATGTAATATAGGCCGCCACGCCATGTACATGGCGTGGAAGACTATAGTACATGGCGTGTAGGCCTATGTACTTTTCGCCATGTATTATGGCGTGTGGCGCTATATTTTATCATAATCCCTAAATCGACTATGTACATGGCGCCAGAAGTCTATAAATTATGGCGTCTGGCGCCATGTGTTTTCTCAGTGTACGCCATACAGTATAGTCTTCCACGCCATACAGTATAGTCCTCCACGCCATACAGTATGGTCCTCCACGCCATACAGTATAGTCCTCCACGCCATACAGTATAGTCCTCCACGCCATGTGTTATAGCTCTCCACGCCATGCACTATAGTTCTCCACGCCATGTAATATAGTCCGCCACGCCATGTACATGGCGTGGAAGACTATAGTACATGGCGTGTAGGCCTATGTACTTTTCGCCATGTATTATGGCGTGTGGCGCTATATTTTATCACAATCCCTAAATCGACTATGTACATGGCGCCAGAAGTCTATAAATTATGGCGTCTGGCGCCATGTGTTTTCTCAGTGTAGTTTTGGAGATATAATCTGTTTATTAAAAATTTGCCTTATTTTGTTGGGTTATTTTTTGAATCTCGAATCCCGGGATTGTCGATATTTTAATCCCGTAATCCCGGGATTGAAAAACTATTCCGTGATTGGAATCCCTAAAGGTAATATAATAATGGTTGCCTACATCATTTTGTGTTTCAGATGAGTCTATAAAAGGGCAGTTTTGCCCTCCAAAAAACCCTCGATACTAGCATGTAGAGCAGACTTTCGGAAACGTTGGTCAACGAAATATTTCCAACAGCTAATATTGAAATCCGGATGTACTGAAATTCGGATGAACTAAAATCCGGATAAACTGAAAGCCGGATAAACTGAAAGCTGGATGAACTGGATTCCGAATGAACTGAAATCCGGACGAACTAAAATCCGGATGAACTGACAACCGGATGAACTGACAACCGGATGAACTGAAATCTGGTTGAACTGAAATCCGGATGCACTGAGATCCGGACGAACAAAAATCCGGATGAACTGGAATCCGGATGAACTGAATCCGAATGAAGTTAAATCTAGATGAGCTGAAATCCGGAAGAACTGAAATCCGGATGAAGTGAAATCCGCGTGAACTGAAATCGGGAAGGATTGAAATTCGGATGAAAAGATATCCGGACGAATGAAATCCGGAAAAACTAAAATCCGGATGAACTGAAATCCGGATGAACTGAAAACCGGATGAACTGACAACCGGATGAACTGAAATCTGGTTGAACTGAAATCCGGATGCACTGAGATCCGGACGAACAAAAATCCGGATGAACTGAATCCGAATGAAGTTAAATCTAGATGAGCTGAATCCGGACGAACTGAAATCCGGATGAACTGAAATCCGCGTGAACTGAAATCGGGGAGAATTGAAATTCGGATGAAAATATATCCGGACGAAATGAATCCGGAAAAACTAAAATCCGGATGAACTGAAATCCGGATGTACTGAAAACCGGATGAACTGACAACCGGATGAACTGAAATCTGGTTGAACTGAAATCTGGTTGAACTGAAATCCGGATGCACTGAGATCTGGACGAACAAAAATCCGGATGAACTGGGATCCGGATGAACTGAAAAACGGATGAACTGACAACCGGATGAACTGAAATCTGGTTGAACTGAAATCCGGATGCACTGAGATCCGGACGAACAAAAATCCGGATGAACTGGAATCCGGATGAACTGAATCCGAATGAAGTTAAATCTAGATGAGCTGAAATCCGGACGAACTGAAATCCGGATGAACTGAAATCCGCGTGAACTGAAATCGGGAAGGATTGAAATTCGGATGAAAAGATATCCGGACGAATGAAATCCAGAAAAACTAAAATCCGGATGAACTGAAATCCGGATGAACTGAAAACCGGATGAACTGACAACCGGATGAACTGAAATCTGGTTGAACTGAAATCCGGATGCACTGAGATCCGGACGAACAAAAATCCGGATGAACTGAATCCGAATGAAGTTAAATCTAGATGAGCTGAATCCGGACGAACTGAAATCCGGATGAACTGAAATCCGCGTGAACTGAAATCGGGGAGAATTGAAATTCGGATGAAAATATATCCGGACGAAATGAATCCGGAAAAACTAAAATCCGGATGAACTGAAATCCGGATGTACTGAAAACCGGATGAACTGACAACCGGATGAACTGAAATCTGGTTGAACTGAAATCTGGTTGAACTGAAATCCGGATGCACTGAGATATGGACGAACAAAAATCCGGATGAACTGGAATCCGGATGAACTGAATCCGAATGAAGTTTGATCTTGATGAGCTGAAATCCGGACGAACTGCAATCCGGATGAACTGAAATCCACGTGAACTGAAATCGGGAAGAATTGAAATTCGGATGAAAAGATATCCGGACGAAATGAAATCCGGAAAAACTAAAATCCGGATGAACTGAAATCAGGATGAACTGAAAACTGGATGAACTGACAACCGGATGAACTGAAATCTGGTTGAACCGAAATCCGGATGCACTGAGATCCGGACGAACAAAAATTCGGATGAACTGAAATCCGGATGAACTGAATCCGAATGAAGTTAAATCTAGATGAGCTGAAATCCGGAAGAACTGAAATCCGGATGAAGTGAAATCCGCGTGAACTGAAATCGGGAACAATTGAAATTCGGATGAAAAGATATCCGGACGAAATGAAATCCGGAAAAACTGAAATCCCGATGAACTGAAATCCGGAAGAACTGATATCCGGATGTACTGAAATCAGCAGTCTCTTCTTTGGAAAAGTAGGATTTAATTCTTGATTTGGTTGCTCGCATCACATTTATTAGTAAACTTGACAATGATCATAGCTAATTTAGTTTTAAAATATTATGTGCCATCAATACTACCAGCGCTGGCTTATATTTATAACCGTGCCAGCACGGTTTTATGAAAAGTCTTCCAACCACAACCAACCTTCTTGAATTTTTTCATCAATTCAATCGAACTGGCCTCCGAACTGACTGTGCCTACGCAGACTTGGCGAACGCCTTTGATAAGCTTGATCACTTTAAACTCTTAGCTAAGCTTCATTCTTTACAACTCCCTAACTTGTTTTTAAACTGGGTTGGCTCTTACTTGATGAATCAAACCAAACATGTATCCTTTCCCTGTGTTTCGTTATCTGAAGTTAAAACCACGTCTGATGCTCAGCAAGGTAGTCATTTGCACTCTTTACTTTTCGCCTTATTTATTAATGATGTAGGTTCCATTCTGCTGTCATCCTCTGTGTTGCCTTATAACGACGATGGCGCTAAAATATCTAACTTGTCAGAAATCTTAACGATCGCAATAATTTGCAGAAAGATATAATCCGAGTTGCCAGCTGATGTTCGGATAGTAATCACTTTATTAATCCTGACAAGTGTACCACTGTATCTTATACACGCAAAAATAATCCGGTAACCTATGAATAATCACTTTTGAGTACCCCTTTAAATAGATCCGCGAAAGTACAGCTGAATCAATTTTTCACATTTGGTGATCACATCGATTCGATAATACGTTAGGTTTTATCAGAAGAAGTTCGAGAAAATTCAAAGATATTTTTCTGACTAAGATCTTATTCTGCAGCCTAGCTAGACCTATTGTCGAATACGCAAGTCTTTTATGGACCCCGTATCAAAAAGTTGTTATTTACCACATTGAGTCCGTTCGTTTCTGCCTTCGCAGTCGTCTTTCGACCCTTTATATCTACTTCCTTATTAAGACCGATTAACTCTTTTACGAATGGACACTTTAAATTTTCGATGTAAAAATTCCAAAAATATTATTTACCGCGAAAATTATAGCAGGTACCATTGATTAAAGGGGCATTTCACGTGAAGCGGTCAACGAAAAAAAGTCGAGGTTCTGGATTTCGTTCACATTGTGCGTAATGGTACTTCTAGAAGATACGAACGTGGTTGGACAAGATTTTGTTTCTATGAGGTTCAGTTGTCGAGTTATGGGCGTCTGAAAAATTGACGATATTGATGAAAGGTTTTTTTTGGAAGCGGAATCTGGGTTTAAAAACAAAATTTAAAAAACATTAAACATACTGATTTGTATAGAAAATTAGCTGTTCTTTTTAATTTTGAAATTAGATTCGAAAAACAATTTTTTTTCCTGTGTCAACCGGAAGTAGACACATCAACTCGTTTTTTGGATGATTTGGACCAGGTTAATTTTTTTTATTTTTATAACAAAACAATGCTTCAAGTATACTTATTTTATCATAACAGCTTTAGAATGGGATGGCCAGTAGTTTAGGAGGTAGGTGAATTTCAATACATACAAGCCGCATGGGGCGCTTCACGTAGTATGCCCCTAAAGTTTACTTTTAAGCCAACTTAATTTTAACACTAATGACAAACGTGTCAGGCGGGTGAACTTTTTATCGATCCCTCAAAATCGGACCAAGTATGGTTGCAATGAACGAATCACTGCAATAAGTAGATGCTTTACCGAAGCTGCCTGTATGTTTGATTTTCATTTGACTACAGCATGACTTAAACGAATTCTGCATAACAATGATTAATTACTGTTGCATATTTATAGTCTGGATTATAATATAAATTTAATAAAAAGGAAAATAAAATAGAAGAGGAAACAAGACTAACGTCAGTGGCTGAAATTCAATTAAAGTAACAATTATTATTTACTTGTTATTAAATTTATAAAAGATGATATCAGACGAGTGTCTTTAGTCAAGGCGATTTGATATTTTTTTCAAGCCTAATGTTCTTTAAAGAATTCATTCGAGGTCTTAACTGTATTTATATCATTCATAGTACGTTTGGTTGTATCATTTTAAAAATAATTCGTCATCGAATTTCCTTTGAGTCCAGACAACCGACCAAAGAAAATATACATGTTCGCATAAATTAATATCAACATTCATATATTTTACCAAATATGTAAAATCTTGTTCGCACGAGCCCAAAGACCCGCATATTTGGCAAAGTGCAGACATATTCCCATCATATGTACTCCCGAGTGCACATAAATTTATCCTTGCCTTGCCTTGCCTTGCCTTGCTGTCGCTATCGTCATCGACAACGTCGAAAAAAACCACACCCAGCCTAGACATGCACAGATACTATTGCCAAGCTGTACAGACTGTAGTCAACGTCATCGTCGCCAGCATCGTCGCATTTCGCACATTTCGCACCAAACCACTAGCTCGAGTTTGGTACATGCTTACTGTACAGTACACCTAAGAACGCACATAGGAACGACTTAATAATATCATATACATTTCCCATATAGCGACGGAGTGAGCATATAAAATGCAGTAAGCTGCTTAAAACGGATAACACTTGCCCCAGACTGCCTAACAAAGGGTTGAGGCGCGACAAGCAAGTCAGTATACCACCACCCTACCACTACACAACGAACAAGTTTGCGGATAGTGCGCTTTTGCAACAAAGGGCGCCCACGAAGCGTGGGGAATGCAGTCTGGTCACGTGCTTAAAAATTTTATTACTAGTTTGAAGAAAAAAATCGTTCCAGACGAATGCTTTCGCTCACTGAACCAACCCCTAGTATTGTGATTGCTAATTTGCTTTAACGTAAACATTCACGCAAAGTAACATTCGCAATGCGTCAACAAGACGTTTTTTTTTTTGGCGCACGGCAAGGTCAGAAGGAGGAAAGTGTCGCCCAAAGAAGGCAAACTGCTACACAGATACTTCCTGCGGCCAACGGTCAGTGCATGACTTCAGTTCACACTCGACTCAATTCACGTAACGGGCTTGAGAGTCTCGAAAAGCGACGTGCGACGCGTAACGCGACGGCCAGGAAGACCCAAAACACCCATTCAAACTTGAAGAACAACGAGAAGGCGAACCGATCCACGCCGTCCGCACTTATCAGCTCGGTAACGCTAGTCGGTCGGAAGCTCTCAGCATAGATACTAATAATTACACTTTCTGAATTTTAATTAGTTTTAATTAGAATACGTACTTAGTGCACGAGAAATGGGGCAGCGCAGTGGTGAGGCAACGGGACCCGAGCTCGATGACGGCTAGATACGCCGCTGCTGCTACTTGCTGTGTTGATAATAAATTACAGATGAATCGTATCTACTGGGAGTTGACGCAGTTACGACTTCTTCAAATGGCTCTTGAAAAGCTAATATGACGCCCGTTTCGAACTAGTGGCGATTTTTTGCATGAAATGCTTTTCACACTTTTGCTTAATGCAGTATTTTATGGTCTGGAGACACTTCTTGTAGCACACCCTATGGAACGATCACACGATGGGCAGGCACTCGCTATGCATTAATGCGAACTTGGTACAAGCGAGACGACAGCGGATATGTCACGCTATAATCCGAACCGGAAATGCACTGGCACTGGTCGTCAGGTCACTCAACGAATTAAGATATTGGTTTCACTTTAACTCTGCGAACCGTGGCAGATGGAATGCGGCCGAAATCTTAATAGAACAGGACGACTGGACAAGTTGATAAATCTGCGATGAGTAATCCCGACAGAGTCTCGCACCGGAAGCTATCACAGGGGTGGTGAGACGGAACACCAGAGGACGTCTTATTTGGTGGTGACGGGAAGAGACACGACGCGAACACGGGATTTAGGGGCGACGGACTAAGCTCGATTCGGGATAAGGTTCGTTTCGATAGCGGAAACTTCAGCTGGACAGAAATCAACTGTGCACGAGAACCACCAGATGATACCGGGGTAAATTGAACGAACCTATCGTCTGGAGCGACTCAACCGGCTGCAGATGTGGCACTTTGACGGCAAAGAATATATTCGCGGCACTGGCGGCGTCTGACGGCTGCGAATTGCCTGGTGGCAATCAGAGACTATCGCAATCGACAGAACGGTGGAATGCCCGAAAGCACCGCGGCGGTCGAATGGAGAGTCTTGGAAGAAATGCACACAAGACGGCCAAGGCGATGAGCCGACGGTCGAGGCACTACGAATTGAATGGTGCACACGGGGAAACTGCGGCAACGGAAAGCGTCGTAGACGTTGACTACGTTATAGACTACTTGAGACAATAATATTGCGGATGGGCCACTAGCTGACGATGAATACCAACCACTCACAACGGCACCCAGAGACCGGTAAACGGAAGACACTATCGACAATAGCGAATCGGTTTTTCAGCGAACTGCAAAAGCAATGACGGGAAAATGCCACGTTTTCGACACACAACCGAATTTCCTCAACTAGCAATGGACGCAGCTACACTTTCATACAACCCTCCAACTTAAACTTTCCAGTCTGTAAAGTTTTCGAACCGGGCACAAGTGCACTTTAACGATCCAAGTGTCATAAATCCAATTAGGATGTTGGGCAAACCTCGAGGGTGGTGGTAGCTTTTACTGCGTTGCCGCGACGTCAGCTGAGAGCTACATATGTTCACCAGCAAAAAAAAACCAAAACATGCACGATTCTTACATTTAATACAAATTCCGTCCACGAGGTCGCACGATAATTAACTTAGATACGCAATATGAAATTCGACCTGATTGAGTATCTTGTATCTGATTCCTCGACGAAACTACAACCAAAGTGCAGAGACGGACGGCACCCGGCGATTTTTTTTTTGCAATCCGATTCAATGAAACTTCGCGAGCACAGCGAGCAGTAAAGTATTTGTCGGGTGAAATTGCATTATTCGCATTGGAAACTGAGACTGCGATGACAGCCACGAACGGAACGGGAACGAAGCATGGGCCAGTCAGCCAGCCAGTCAAGCAAAGCAATAACAAGACAACAGAAGAAAAGCTCGGCGATAATGGTATGATGTGTAGCGGCAGTGGCTATGCAACAACGACGACCGCTGTGAGTGGGAGGGAAGCCATCGCGAAAGACAACAATAGATGGGACGACGGCGAAGACGACAATAGACGGCCTTGCGAGCCGACACATCGACCGATGGCGGCAGGCGGCGGCCCCCAAAAAGCCAATCGAAGTCAAAACGAATTTGCACCCACACTCCCGGCTCGCCACATCGCATCGCAAATACACATCGCAAAGCTTTCTCCACTTGCGGGTCATTCATGTATGGCGCAGGGGATTTCGGAAATTTTATTAAGGGATACATTTGGTCGGAAAAATTGAAAAAATTTTTTTACAGAAATATTTCTGCATAGATTTAGTGAGAATCGAGAAGTGTGCTGGAAGTTCAAATTTTCCCAAAATTAGCTTGTGTGTCAAAAAAACACAAAATCGGATTTAAATAAGTATAATTATATTTTGGACTGTCATAGAACTAAAACTAACTAAAATGTTACTGACCAGATTAATTTAGAAGGGCAATTAGAAAACATTCTCTGCATGAATCAGTTCAAAGGAGGTTCGCTAGCAGTGCTGCCGCTTCAGAGCTTTCATATCGTATCCAAATTGTACAAAATTAGTAAGAAAAACGTATCCATTGTATCCACAATTTTAACAATGCGTATCAAATTGATACCTTGGTATAATAGCTCTGCATTGCTCTGTACAGCCATTTTTGTCGGAAATACAAAATGTAATTTTCGACATTTAACATAAATCGGCGATTCATGCCACAGCATATTGTAAAATCGAACATATATTTTTAAAAAATATCAAAATCTTAATCTAAAAATCACATTCAGCTTTTAACAAATCAAATGCATAAAACTCGGCAGAAGCTAAATGTATTTTTGTTTCAAATTTTCTGCTAATAGTAGATAATCGACGGAAGAAGGCCTTTTTCATTATAAATGAAGAAGCACTGCCGGTTTTAGATGCCCTGTAAGGGCGTTATCAGATACGGAGTCGAGAAATTGGCTCTACGGATCTGTTAAAGGGACAGGCCAACGATCCGATAAATTTAAAGCCTGACTCAAAATAGGTGGCTCAAATGACCGAGAAAATGCTTGAAGAGGGGACTGTCGCCTGTCTGAGGGCAACGTTTGAGGAAGAATCGGATGCAGAATCCTCTATGCCGATGTGGTCAGCGTCGGGTTTACGTCCGAGTTGGGTAGCTGCCTGGACCTCATGACTCTGGATGCAGAGGAATGGGCTTGGGCAGCTTCTATGTCCGAGGGGGAGGATCTCAACCTAACCCTTATCAGCAATGAATGATGGGGAAGGTACCCTGTAGCTTCAGTAAGTCATTCAGCATCCGATTCGTAACTACTTCTAGGTAATGGGAACTAATTACCAAGGTAACCACTTCCAATATAATTTCTGCATTACATTTAACTCATTATGTCATAGCAGGTAATGTGTTGTGATTGTATTCTGTACTAGTTACGGAAGCAGTTACATTGGAGTGCTTTCAGAAGTGATGATAGAAAATCAGTTCAGTAAGTGGTATGCTGTAATACATTACAGAAGGGGTGATATGGTACGTTGATATATAGTGAAAACTACGAAAATTGTAAATAATCATCTCGAAAACGTACGAGTATGCGTGATGGAAATCAAAGTCTAATTTGGAGTGTAGTACACCAATGACGCTGATTCGTTTAGTTGAAAAATAAATAGGTACAATTTTTTTACAAAATATATAGACACAAATTTCATGGATGAAAAAAGACAAGTAAAACAGCAAATATCACTATAAAGTTAATAAATTTTATTTATCAAAACAAGGATATAAAATCAAAATATTCCAGCATTATTCAAAATACACTATTTTAAACCTATATTTCAATAGAAAAATCGAACACGCGTTCACATCACTTGCACAAACTCGCACTGTCGAAACATACAATTTTTTCGGAACTGCGTGCATAAGAATTGCGCAGTATTTTAATAAAAATTGTGGCTACGCAGCCTCACTTGCTCGTAAAAATAAGCAACAAGTTACCTACTGCATTACTTTTTAAGAAAGGTAATGCAGCGGGTAAGTTGTTACTTGATCGCTTACTCGACAAACTCGATTACATTGTTAGTAATGGAGCTTCGTGAATAATGTAGTACTTCCAGAATCAATTCTCAAGCAACGCCTTGCCATTTTTCCTACAGGGGTACTGCAGATCTCCACACCATACCAAAGCAGCACCAGCTGCCCTGCTTCTACGCTTGTCTAGGACAGAGGAAGAGCTAATCCTAATCCAAGAACCATGGGTTGCCAACAACCGGTTTGTGGGTTACGTACCAATGGATGCAGAATGATAGTACCCGACGGCTTACACAATCTCTAGTCTGTATTGTTGTCAAGAAAACCACTAACGTCCTTTTACTATACAATTTCTGTGACAAGGATAACATGGCTGTTGCAGGATAACATGCTGGTTTGTTTTCTACTACATGGCATATGATCAAGTCACTAGCCATCTATGCGACATTGTCAAGGGTGTTGTGGCTAAAGCCATGAAAATTGGTGAACCTTTTTTCTGAGGGCTGATTCTAATGCTCATAATGAAGTAGAGGGTAGCTCTTACTCAAATGGCTAAGATGAGGAACTTTTTGATTTCATCATTGCCCACCACCTTTTCATCGCCAATACTAGCAGCGAACCGACCTTCTTTTACTCAAACCGTAAAGAGGTTCTTGACGTTACCTTGGGAAGTGGGCGGCACTCGCATCTTCTCCGTGAAGGCACCGTGACTGGAGGGTTTTACAAGAGTGTTCATTCTCCGATAATAGGTTCATATCGTTCAACGTGGCTGGCCGGAGATCATGGAGATCAGCACCCAGCGAAGAGAGTGTAGGAAGGATTTCAATAGCTCGAAAAATCGAATGACTGGTCATTGTATAAAACGAAGCTGAGGGCTTTTAAATATGCCGTATGCAAGGCAAAAAGTATCAGCGAGGCAAATCACCTTCGTGAGGTTTTAAGCACGACACCGAAGACTATGTGGTGCATCATGAACACTGAGGGCATTTAGACTAGCTCGAGCGCAGGTACTCTAAACGTTCTTTTGGACGCACAAATGGAGCAATCTAGGAGCTCAACACCGTCATTTAGAATATCTAATTCTCAACTGAGGAGGGCTATTAACTCGTTTGAGCCGTTTGAATTCCCGGCTCCTGATAGCGTCCTTGCTGCTGAAATCCAGCAGACCATGGAAGTATCGCTACTATGGCTCAGAGAGATTTATCACGCTTGCCTGCGCTTATCGTATGTTCCATAAAGCAGAGAAAGTTTTTAATGTTAAGCCAAAGGACTATCGTCCACTAAGTCTTAAATTTGTCCTGCTTGAGATTTTGGAAAGGATTTTGCAATTTTGCAACGAAATCATTCGAAATTCCTCAAAGACTGCTGCATAACTCTTAGGTAAGACGGGAAATGCATTCAATATTAGAATAAAATATGTTTCAGCAGTGGCCTATGTGTTTTGAGGGTTAGAAGAATTCACCTATTCAGCTTTATATAAATTATTGTACATTATAAATTATTATGTATTATAAATTATTGTACATTTTTGATAGTTCCTGATCTACTTTCTTTCTTGTCCGTTTCTTGAGTCACATCATGCTTATACCCATTTTGAATAGAACGTCAAACTTTTTCGAAAGAAAATGCTGCTACTTCCATTTATATAACAGTATGATAAAATTGTGCAATCAAACTTTTCTATTTGAAATATAATGTAATGGAAATTGAAAAAAGTGATTGTTATGAACACATGTTTTCGCGCAGGTAATTTAAAATTCAGAAAAGTATCCATTTTGGGGACAACGTATCATAGTATCATCCAGATTTTTTAAATTCGATTCGTATCCAAAATGATACGAAGGTATCCAAAGTGGCAGCACTGTTCACTAGACATACTACAAATTCAGTTTAGATTAACTGTGCGACACTTGTAAAAATGGTTAAAACTTTTTATTTTCGAACGAAAAATTGCAAAACGGGAACTGTCAGCACTTTTCGATGATTCTTTCGTTGAAAATATGCTTTATATACCAGCGAACTCGGGCAATGCCAAGCCTATCTTTGACATAAAAGATAACCCCCAAATGGGGCGCTACAGTATTAAATCACTTGAAACTATTATCCTTCTTCTCAGTTTAATTTCTTGTAAAATTTTGCCCTGACAGAAAGGTTATCTTTTCTCTTCTCAGACTTACTAGTCTCACTCAAGACAACACAAGGACAGACTCGTTAGCGAGCTAAGCTACCGCTCCCCAAATACAATACAATCGAAAAAAAATGAATGCAGAAAGAAAGTAATACAATTTAATTAGCAAATACCCGCCAGAACCTTATGACCTCACTGACTTTTTAAGTGCAAATAACGTTCGGAGAAGACCCTGGTTAAAGTTATTGTGTTGAAGAAGCAAACGTAACGCTAACGAAAAGAAATAATTCTGTACGCGCAAAAGATACATTAAAGCATAAGGGTATAAGGGTATCCTAAATCTGTAGCATATATGTGAATGCTGTAGTTTACTAATATACAGTAGTTGTAAAATTTAAATAAGAGGAATTTGTGAATATTTATCTATGCATTTTGTATTTATTTATTTTAATTTTGTTTATTTACTATGCATTGTTTTATCTAATTGTATTTTATTTATTGTAATGCAGTTTTAATTTGATATTAACGTATTTAGCCATTTAAAGGGGCACTGACTCAGTGTGGCCAGATATTTCCGAGAAAATGTAGCCCAATTTCAAACTTTCACAGCCCAAAATAGCCAAGATTTCTTATTTGTAGCCCAAAAAGAACTACACCAGATTTATAGCTAAATTAATTCATTTAAGCTGATTAAACTGTAATATTTAAATCCGTAAAACTCGTGCGAAGAAAAATAAATGCTCTAATTGGAGCACAGAAGTCGTTTGAAACACTAAAAATGTTCCATATCATATACAGATAAAATTTTATTCACAACGTACTTGAAAAGGGAAAAATGTGAATAAATTACAGGAACTGTGTGGAAATTTTAAAAAAATCTTTGAACAAATAAGTATAGAGGGCCACTTATTTTTTCAAGGACTTTGCTAGAATGTTCACATAGAAAGTAAACTTTCAAAACAGTCTTAATGGCTAGAAAGGCTGAATATTTATTTAAAATGTAAATATTTTATCCGATTTCATACATTCAAAACTATGAACGCAAATTTTGAAATAAATTATTTTTTTCGATTAGACGATCAGCTGTTAACATTATGACTAGACGTTCAAATACTTTCAAAATTAGGTATACGTCAAACAATTTCACTTGTGGGTCTCCAAGCGACGTTTCGCGAAAAAATTGAAGTGTGCTTTGAAATAAAATAAATAATTTTTAAACATTGTTTTTTGAATGACTGCGATTTGAATTAATTCACTATCGGAATTAGCATAAACTGCTATGGCTTCTTCGGTTTAAAATTGAAAAAGACATCATCATCTTTTAAAAAAGACATATACTCAGTCTTCCGGCAGAGATTCGTTTGTGGTCGTAAATTGATCGTATCCTGCCAAATTTTGAATGTCTGCTGGAATATTTGAATTCTAATGACTTTGAATTTGAACTCTCATCAGGATTCCACTTTCGACCTTCGGATTTCGAGGGAACTCACATTTCCAAAAACACTTTTTTAATTGTAAGTGGTAGTGGAGACACTTTATCCCAAGCAGATCCTAACTACCAGAGAGCTTCAAATATAGAAACTAATTTTATTGGGTCTGAAGAACGCTCAGTATTTTCCAGAGCTCATAATATGAGGTCCATCATATAAGTGCAGTATGTTTGGTATAACTCTGATCTAAGGGCTGTAAATAAAAAGTGCAAATAGGTCGAAAAAATTGTAGCTTGATGTCTTAGAGATCATCAATGCTATCACATCTAGCTTTATCAAAAAAGATGGTGATGTTTGTAATTACATTTCAATATCAAGTGTGCATCCATTCTTTAAAAATAGCACCCGTCATCTAAGGTTTTGTGTTAGCTCGCCAAGTTGTGCCCAAACTTCGCTTAATGTCAATTCTTCCCAACGATATTGGTCTTTCGGTTTCTCTTGTGCAGCTTGCATTACAAGTGTCACGCGTTTCTTTCAAGGTTTTCCATATGTACATTTTTTCAATTTAAGACGTAGTGATTTTTGAGGTGTTGCTCTAAAAAATACTCCTGTTTCATCAAGATTATAGATATTTGAAGCATCATAGCCATCACATAACATTCTTAGCTGTGACTTAAATTCCTAAACTGTGTCTAAATCAACATCAGCTTCTTCGCCACAAAGCGTGCCATAGTGAATATTGTAGTCCTTTTTAACGAATTTTAGCTTTCTATTTGATGCCTTGAAATCACAGTTTTAATTTTGTAGTGATTTGACGGGCTTTACTGTGAAGTATCTGGCCGGATATTGGCAAATTTTTGGAGCGTGTCTGAGAAGACCATCAATACAACAATTTATCTATTTGGCAGTATGGCAAATTTAATTTCAACCGCTTTCTCCCAGTGTCTTCAAAATTTTCCAAAGTTATTCAATTTCCGTCGTCATCACGGTCCAATTCTAGAGGTTGCCCCATTACAGAGTGAATTTTCTTCAAGAAATAGTATTTGCGGTGATGTTATAGCTCAATTGTTTAGGAGGTTTGATCATACAGTGTCCCGATTAGTAGGTTTTACTGTATAGCCCCAATATAGTTTTTCATAAAAATAGATAGCCCAAAAACCGCCAACCCGCGAAATGAAAAAACGTCCCGCGAATTTAAATTTTAGATAGCCCAATCTGGCCACACTGCTCACTATGGGCATAATAGAGAATATTATATTTAAATAATATCGACCGAGTGAACTTGTGCAGAACAGACTCAACCGCATCAACCAAGCACCTTAAGTGAGGACACAAAATTTGGCAACAATATTCCAAGGCACTACGGACGAAAGAGAAATAGGTGTGTAATGCGGTGGAAAGGTTAACAAATGGATTGGAGGAAATAGTGATGAAGCCAGAAAGACAAAAGGATCAGGCAGTGAGATGTAATATATGCTAGTCGAATTTCAGCTTAGACAACAGCTATCAGCTATCAACAACATTACGAGGCAATGCAAGAACAAGGTCAAAGAATAGCAGAGGAAATTCTTTGCAGCTAAAGGTCTTTTGATGACACTTCCAACCATTCAGTGTAGGAAAATCTTCAGTGCATCTGAGTTAACAAAAGCATCCAAGTCATTTTGTATGGAATAATCAAGCAGTCTGAAAATTTTGATGTCATCAGCGTACAAGAGTAATCGAGATTAAGCAGAAGTGGAATATTTTCGATACACAGAAGGAGCAATAAAAGACCAAGCATGGATCCTTGTGGCATCTTTGAGGTGAGGAGACAGGGTGTGCAAGTGAAAGAGTGGACAGTAAAAACACAAATACGATCGCAAATGTAAGAGGATAACCAGAAAAAGGACACCGAACAGACTATACCCAGCTAACACTGAATCGAAAGCTTTGGAAAAATCTGTATACAGGACAATGTCGAAAAATACAATCAGATTGGTGGATGAGGAATGTGTTCACGGATTTCCAAAGTAATGGGAAAGTATGGGTTCAAGTACGAAAATTCGAAATTGGTGACAGAGGAATGTACAGGGAAGACGTAAGTCATTTGGAAAAAAAAACATTTACAATGTCATCAGCAAAGAAGTCAGTACTTGCATTTACAGAGCTCATCAATAATCCGATTCCCAAAGATACATACGCAAAAGTTAATTGTTTAAAAAAAAGTTAATTTAAATAACAATTGTGATGGGAGATGAAAAAAGAGAAGTTTTGGGCGAAAAGGTCACAAATGTACACATATCATCAAGACACATAGCAAAATGCTAGTTTTAAAGAGTTTTAAGTTTTGAGGCAGACAGCTTATTCTCAGAAAAGCTAAGGATCGTCATTATGCCCCAAATAAACAAACATTGAATCATTAGCTATCTTTTTGGCAGCGCCACGTAGCGCTTGAAAACTGAAAAGGTCACTGCTGACTGAAATGCACTTTTCAATCACAACATGGGCGATGAACTGCAGCATGGAAACTACTTTTACAGGGATAGAATGCAGTATGAACAGAAACAAAATTTGCTGAGAGCATCATTCACACTTAAACCTCTGAAAAATGACTACAATTAGCTTTCTTGAAATCAAACCGGAGAGTAGAAATGCCTTTAATATAAGTAAAATGACACAAAGTTAGTGTGGGAAAACAAATAACATATCCACAAAACACTAATACAATACACCAGAATTCATTTATATAGTAGGCTAAGCAAAATGTAAAGAAAAATATTTAAAAATGAAAATGAATAATATCTTTTGTAAAAAGCTGTCAAGACGTGTTTTTTTTTGAAAACACTAAAATTAAATTTTCATTGGAAGTATTTACTTCCAAATTAGAGTTTATTTCTAAAAGGACAAGATTCTCGAATAACTCACTTCACAATCCAAGGTAGAAATAAAAGAACAGATTCAGAAGGGAGACGGATGTTGAGGTTGGACGATAGTTCTAGAAACTACTATTAAGGATATGAATTGAAGAAACGAGTTATACAGAGGATGGAGATATAGAAATGTAGATAAGCATACATTCAGCAGGACAAGAGAGTATGAAGTCACTACAAAGAGTTCTATTTAGAGATACAAGGATGTCGATTATATATTTTCCACCAAGACAATGCACCTCAATAGATATCTCACCAGAAAGAGCGCACCGGGGAAGAGCTGATCGCATAAATAGAAGCATATTGTTAGGGATCCTTTTATAAGAACGGCAAAGAAATGTTAAAGTGTCGCTGGAATGATTATATCACTCCAGAAGGAGACTATGCTGATGAATAAAATCTAAGTTGGCCGAAAATTGACTTTTATTTTGTTAGTCTAGGGGTATTTTAAAATGATGTATTAAATATATAACGATTGGACCACTCGTCACTGAGACATCGGCGGTTGACAGAAGGAAAGCAAGAAACCGCAAAATCTGAAATCGAATCAATGCTGCGATGTGTAGTTTAAAATCCTTATGCATCACCCCAATATCTCGTAAGAGAATAGAATGTCAGCTGCAGACTCTGCGATTACTATTGCAATCTAAACACGCTGGCCATTCCAGACCGTTATCCGACTGTGAATATCTATGACGTACCGTAACGCATTTTTAGGAAGACAATATTCTCTAGGTAGGGCGTTTTATTTAATTCCTATTATCCGAAATTGCAAAATGCACTTCTTTTGGATTTTCCAAGTTTATACAGATTCCATTTGGACTTCGAAACGCCACACAGACATCTGAACGACACATGGATAAAATTCACAGTGGACAAGCTTTTGTTTTGTATTACATAGATGATAATATATTCATGTCATTTTCTATCAAAAAGCGTCAGCTACATAGTAAAATGGTTTTGAAAAGTTTACGCCAAAAAATATGTCTATCAATCTCATCAATTGTTCATTCGATAAAACAGAGGTGATATATTATACTTAGATTTTCTTATCAACGCCCACGACTGCAAACCACCACACTTCTTTGCAAATTGTCAACACTCATCGGTGCAAACAGAAGAAGTACTAAACCCACAGATATGAAAGAATATGGATACGAAATGGCTATCCGTGTACCCATACCTGAGTGTGCCTTTTTTAATACACGCACAACATTGCTCTCTCACAAAAATTCCGCTCAGTGCGCCCCTTTCTACCGCACTCACAACCGAAAAGCCTTAATGCTGTGTCTTAATGCTAAGAACACCAGATCGGTGTAAAAGCGTGCAACGGGCAACCCGGAAAGAAACGTCAATGTCAGTTTGATTTGTGGCGGGGACTGAAAACATTGACTTTCAGTCAAAAATTTTCGGCGTATTCGGTGGAAACGTACATCTACGTTTGTGCGCAATAATTTGTGTCGGTTTCGCGAATAAATTAGCGGTCAAAAATTATGAAATAGTGCGATAATGAAGTGCCGCGTTCCAGGCTGCAAAAATAGCTACCGAAGTGCTTCGCAGGAGCGTTACCATATGAACTATGTAGGGTACACACCAGTACTTCATTCTCACACCAGTAAGCAAAAAGTAAAAAATTGGCATATTTTTCTCGGTCGATTTCTAATCCATTTTCTCTTATATCTGTGACTAAACCTTATCACCAGGCGTCAAATGGTATGGTGGAGCATTGACATTGATTCTTTAAGACAGTGCTAATGACGCATTAATACTTCTACTTTTTGAAGAAAAATGAACACACTATCAAAGAAAATTGGTAATACAAGAAATATTGACTCAGTCGAAAGAAAGGAATTTATTCATTTCAAAGAACTGATATTGAACTTGCCCTGAGTAAAATTTGGTATAGTTTCAAGGAAATATTACCGTAAATCTGGCATTAATCGGTTCTCGTACGATCACCGATGCTAAGCAGTGTTGGGCGCGGTTACTACTTAGATGGGGGACCGCTTGAGAGTATCGCATGTCTTTGGCACGGAAAAGCTCTCCCTCCCTTCATTTCAAAAACGAGGCCTACTTTGAAGGGAGTGAAAATAAATTTAAAAAAAAGTAAAACAAAATATTTTCACGTATCAAAGCAATATGGTTTGGCCTCAGATAAATATTGAACTTGCAATAAGTCATTACATTTTGACAGTGCCGAAGCTCAGGGTATTACCTTTTATCTCTCCATATGGGAGAAGCCGATATCAATTATTCCATTGTTTCTAATTCTTTGAAGCGCTAGTGTTATTTATACCTAGTCACAGCTTAAAGCTATAATGTGACACTTAATTAATGGAGTGCTGGTATTATATGCACAGTCACCGGCTGTTAAAACAACTCAAGACGAACAAATGCAACCATGATCCCGGCGGGATTCGAACCCGCGAGCGGTAGATTGCGGCTTTGGACTGGCGCGTTAGCATGCTAAGTTACCGACGTCTCATTTGTTTCAAGACAATGTTGAAAGAAGTCGGAAAACAATCCATTTTTTCCTCAAACATTGAAGCGTGGTTGGTGTTGAAACATTCGCGTTGTAGACATAATTTACTAAATTTGAGGAAAATTACTTGCTTGAAAAAAGTTAAAATAAAAATTGTATTCCGTTGAATGTAAGAAATTTTTACACAACATACAAATTACTGACATCAAATAGAAGTTTATTTGTAAGTTTATTTATATGTGGAAGATTTCACATCTCGTAAATAAGTAAATATTTTCTTTGATTCTGGGAAACATATTTTTATTAGAGTTATTTTCTTTAGATTTCGTGGGACTCTGATCGGCGATAAAAGCAAATTTCTGCATATCGCCCGCAGAACTTCTGTAGGGTACATAGGAGAGTTTGTCACAAAGCAAATCCCACCAGTAGAAGTAATAACGTTGGTGGCGAAGACATACGGAAACATCGCACACAGTCAACAGTAAAACATTACTAAATATAGCACTTTCGTTGCTAATACCCTCGTTGCGTGATAGAGCCACAGAAATACGAATAAATAGCCAATGCGTTTTATCCCGATCGAGTTGACAAAAAATGAAATAGTATATTAATAAAGACTATTGACGAAAAACAAGTTTGTTTGATGCGAATCCATAGTTGCATCCTTTTTTAATTGGAAATTGATTACAAATCACATTTCATGGCTTAAATACTACATACACGCAACAAAAAATTATTGCTTTCAGTGAGAGTAGTCTTCAAAATGTTCCATTCACTACGAGCTCGCAATACGATAGTCTCGAAGAATCGGCGATTAAGTTAACGACCAAAATAATTGGCCGAGCAGTAATTAGATTCAAGCATCTATGCAAAGGAAGTGAACTTCAACAATTTGCGTTGAAAAGAGTGCACACCACAGTCTCCTTATTACCTTCAAATACAAAGCGCCTTATTCTTTTGATTATTTTTTTAACATTTTTCATTCTGCAACGAAGATAACAGCTCGATTGGCATCTAAATAAATTGTAATCAACCATGTGCTTTTGATGTATACAGAAATAAATAAAAACAGAAAGAACGAAGAAAATATTCACTTTCATTTCCTTCTTGAAAGTAACTGTCTTTAACGAATTGGTTTTAGACTAAAAAGTAACACCTTCTAACCTATTACATATCCAAGTTTGTTTGAGCTGAAGTTACTGAAATTAACGCAAAACTATTTTTTCCGGCACTGTCAATTAGTCACTGACAACTAATAATTCAAATGATACATTAAACCATCGCTGGTGAAAATTGAATTATTATCATCAATAATTGTTTTGTTTTGCCTGTAAGTCAAATCTAGATTTTGGAAATTTTCACAAGAAACTGACTTTTAATTTTTATAATTCTATTTTATCACAAATACTGCACCATTTTTGTTGAAACGGTGCCAGCAATCCACTACAGATATTGTACATACCAAGAGCCAGTACTAAAATGAAATAAAATGTTCACTCGTCATCAAATCAGATATTGTGTACGGAATTGAATAATTGATATAATTTTAGACACCAAATTTTTAAAGAATTCCAAAGTATTTGATTAGTTATGACATAACATTGACTAGTTAGTTATAGATTAAACGATAAAGGAAGTATATCCGAGGATCTCCCGATTCTATTACTATGAATGAGACGACATAATGAAGGACATTGTTTTCGACCTAGAGTTTGCGTTCAACAATTCAAAAATGTTAATATCATTTTTTTGTGAATTTCGCATGTATTATGCATTCATGCAAAAAAGTTACAAGCCTGAATTTAAGACTAAATAAAAAATGGTAGTCTATTCAATATTTTCTATTTTATTTAATTTCTATTCATAAAATTTTTATTATGAATGAAGACAGATGAACGGTTACGCGTCTTAGCTGATGTGACCATCAGGTTTCGTTGGAGTCAATGTTAAAGCAACAGTATAAGCATCGGAGACAGCAATTGAAACCTAATAAACATCTTCCAAGGCTCATCTTTCAACAATAAGAAATCTTTTTTTTTTGTATTTCCGCTGCTTTATTAGGATCAATTACATTTTCCTGTCTCTTCTTATTTACTATGAGATCAAATTAAATTAAAAAGCCAATTAAATACAATAAAATAACCTAATAACACTAAATATATTACTCCAATGAAATTATATTTCCAAATCCATGTTATAATCCAGCTTTCACACATAATACAATTTAGGTACCCCCTTATAATTTACAAAACCTGTATCATATACACAAATGCCATTCTTACAATACACTCAGTACTCAATGCCGGCAAGCAGTAGGTTATACGAATGGAGACGAAATCATGGGTTGCATGCAACGGATGGGCGTAAAGCTAATTTCGCCGCAAAAGCTTTCTGTTTCCGAATACTACCGAGTCGAATCGATTTGGCTCTAATGGAATACCTAACAGGCTGCCTCCACTAGCAATTTCCCATGGCATGAAATTTGAAATTGCCAGTGGAGGCAGCCTATGGTATGCAATATTTTATGGTCTGCCATAAATGGTAGGCAATATGGTATGCAATTTGCTCGGCAATCTGCCTGGCAATATTTTGACAGTTCTTGATTTCAAAATGGCGCTGAACTGTGGGAATGTTTTATTTCTTATAGGAAATGGTAGGGATTTTGAATTCAAAGGGATTTTTAGATCTCGTTGAGCAATGAAAATAGTCCACACAATATGAAATGGTGGGAAATTGCGAAAAAAATCGAATTTTGATGCGGAATGGTGAAATTATATATAATTTTTTGATTTAAAAATGAAATAATTTCGATTTTGGACGATGAGTAAATTTATGAGACTTCCAGTTGATGATTGGTGGATTTTTCAAATAACTTTTATCTCATTCCCCTTCGTACCCCAGCAAATCATATAATAGTTACATTTTCGTCTGAAATTTCACCCGCTTAGCCAAAAAGTGACTAATCCTACACGTGAACTTTTCATAAGTAGCAGAATTTCTTCGCTCTGCGCTTCAAATAACTTCTTAAGAGCATTTGACACTCGGATACAGCGCACGTCCTTCCCGCTCAGAGTCATTTTCGAAATGAAATTGCATGCCATGAAATTGCCCATGCACAGATTGCATACCATAAATTTGACAGTCGCTACCATCGGAAATTGCAGGGTAAATTGCTAGTCGAGCCCCGGTGTAACCTACGATGGTATTCCAAATTCGCCGAGGAACGAACGAAGCTAACCAACTTGGGCGCCGAAGCACAAAACACCGGCATCCGGCTCCGACTTCATTTCGGTCTTCTTGGCCTCTCCAGCAGCCAGCAGTTCCTCACAAATCACAATCGTTTGGGGGCCATTCCAGCGACCTTCACTTTTCACTCATCCAAAGCCTAAACAGATGACGACAATTGTGCGGATGTGTGTTCCTTCACAATGCTTTCCCAGATTTCTGCTTAGGCGGCAGGAATCAGGTTTTATGTGTTTTTGTTTTGAGTTATCATGGAAAAACAAAATCATTGCGATATGGATGCTTTTAGGTGGTATCGTGACAAAAACACTTGGAGATATTTTTAGCACTATGCTAAACTCCTATACTGATTGCAGCCTACCAACCTAACGGAACCTACTTCTCATTCTCACCTAAATCAAATCGTTTGGTTTCGCTATTTCTATCCATTACCATCCGCACCATACTTGTCTGACTCGTGAATTCCATCAGACAATCAACTTTAGCGCACCGTTTTCCCTCTTTGTAAATCATCGAACGAACGGTTGATTGAACTTTCCTTTCCGTCTTGTCTTACCAGCTACGAACGGTCGATGATTTGGGGGTTGTCGTGCTCCGGGGGGGCTGAGGAGTGGCGAGGTCACCTGGCCGTGGCCAAATCACAAGACACCGCACCGATCGAATCTTTATCTCACGACACCGTCGCCGTCACCACTCGTCGCTGCTTCGATTCGAATTGGCGCAGCGCGTTCGTTAACATTATTAATCATGTTTTCGCTGAGAAATGCGAAAAGTAGAAAAGCTTAGAATTCTAACAACATCTAAAATCGCACTTGAATGGCAGCAATTGCGTGTACAGAACAGGTGCCATGAAGTGAGGACGACAGGCGGCTATCGGGTAAATGCCGGCCGGCAATGAAGTAGTAATGATGGTCCAGCAGCAGGAATGGGAGGGGGTGTGCAGTAAGTCATCTGATTCCATTTCGGCAACATTAATAAAAAGTACGATAGATGGGGAAACTTTTGTATTTTCATTAATAATGTTATTGTTGATATTCACTTAGGAAGGTAGATACAAGTCTATGAAGACATGCACAATAAAGTATTTTTTAGCTGAGCCAGTGGTCTGGTCAAGCGGGACACAGTGCGAAAAAATCGTGCTTGAATAATAAAAAAGTGACTTGTTCGACGGGAACAATGTTATATTTTTAATATAAGGATAACATCTAATAGATAAAAAGAGGAGTGGACCATTTATTTTTTCATATTTATATTCATAAAGTAATCTTAAATTTTAAGCATTAGTAGTATTCCTCGTGTAAGTATTAACAACTGGAAGTGGTGTTCCGTACCACCTGGATGTGTCGAAATCTATAAAAAAAAATTTATTTTTAACCAAACCCCATTTTATGTTTTACTAATATTAGAAAAGAGCATAAAAGTAAGAGAAGTATAAACTCAATACTTTAAAAAGTAACGTAGTGGCCTAGTTTCGTTTATTTTTTAAAACTAATAAAAAAAATCTTTTAAAATAACTTCTTTTGAATTCAACTCAACTTATAAACATTATAGTATGCTTACACTTTGCTTACATTTGCACCGGTATGCTGAAGGACTTCCTGATAAGTTTGCCCTTTAGTAGGTTTTATTACCACTGCTTCCTTTTTTTGCCCTGGATGATCGCGTTTTCTTCCGCCTAGCTTTGCTGACTTTTGGGCTCCGAATTTGACGCTAATTTTTTAGATTAGCCTGGATTTGTCGATCTATCTTGCCTTCCGTCGCTCTTTTGCAGTTTTTCAAAACGGTTACCCAGGAATCCTGTTCGATGATTCCTACTTCAGTTCTTACCCTAGCAATGTTTCCTTGGTGTTTTCAGGTATCCTCGCCCGTTTTTTGTGCTATGTTCGACAAATTAGGAAGACGGCAGAAGGCAGGGTACTGGCGGCACTGACAAAGTGGGAGAACATCACGAAATTTGGCGATGCAATTCAGAGAGCAATGAGGGGGGTGTGTGGTTCGAAGAAGTTAAAGGGTATATCTTTAAATCAGTCAGTCAGCCTTACAACAAAGGAAGAAGTGGCTAAGTAAACACTAGAGTAAGGAGGCGGGGTGTTTCAAGTGTATAGGATACACGTGTACAAAAAAAGGACTGCAGGCGACCAGGCTGCAGCAGCAACTGCTGGAAGTGCTGAAAGCTCGCACACCTTGCAAAGCGCTCGATGCGTAGAATAAGTTGCCGCTAGATAAGGTATCTCTAAGAAATACGCAAAGGTGCCGCACTGCGGACGACTTACTCACGCAGTCAATACATCAGATCAGCGAAACATATCGAAGGAAAAATCCAGATACGTGGTATGCAGACAATCAGAATGTTCAGGTTGATCGGATGAGTGGATTGAAAATCGAGCATCTGCTTCACCGAATAACTCAATGAGATAATTTCGTAGAAAGATAGAAGCAATGAAAGACGCTCTTTGAAACTTTCCGGGCGAACTAGTAGTAACCGGATTTTTCAATGCAATAGCTTTGGGGTTGGCAATGCCGACTTAAAACAAAAGAGGGAGATTAGGTTGATCTTGCCCGTGATGAACAACCTATCCATACCTAACATAGCTCTTGTCTTATAGCCACTGTCCAAGTTGGTGAGGGACTAGAGGGCGATGGGCGAGTATACCGGAAGCAATCACAGCTACATCACCTGGTTGCCGTGTGAGGAAACCCTAGTCTCACAAAAGGTACTTGGAAAAGAACCGGAAAGAGCAAGAGGAGCTGCTAGAGTCGCTGGATAGCAGCGTTACGTGCGAGGTAGCTATAGGCCCGGGGGAGATAGGTACAATGATAAACTTCCCCATGACCGAGGTTCGCGTACGAATGATGTCTCGATGTCACTTCGATAGTCACTACCGGAGAAAGAAAAGGAAGGCTTCTTGGTAGCCTGAAGAGTTGGCGGAACTGAAGCAAAGAGCTCTAGATCGCAGCGATCTAAACCAGAAGACTTGTCTTGAACTATAAAAAGGCAAAAACTTGCAAAAATCCAACACGGTTTCCGTAGTGTAAAATTAAGTGGCATCAGCAAAGTTACTAGCGCAGTAAAGTGCACTAAGACCGCTTGTACTCAGGCCTGACCTATCGTGTTTTAGTAACTCTGGACATCCATCAACTGAACGAGATGGACAGGCATGTTAGACTGTCTTCAGCGGCGGTTTAAGGTAAAGGAATTCTTGCTAGTCATGGTACGAAACTACTTCTTCATTTGATATACTAGGCGAATTAGGAAACTCTTACCAAAGTATTACAGCTGAAGCAGCGCAAAGGTCTATGTTCGGGCCAGGCGTACGAAGTTTTGCTTATCATGATCAAAATATATAAATTATTCATTTTTCAGCGCCTCAACTTTGTAATACTGAAAACTCACGATCCGACGATCAGATCAACTGAATGTTTTCCTCTTCCAATTTTCTTTTCGCCTGAATTCTTGCACTACACTTATCTTCTACATTCTTTCTACATTCTTCGCAAAAAAAGTCTTTCAACCAGTGAGGTAGTAGAAATGGAGTGGATATGCCCATAAGATTTACATTGAAGGAGATGGTTGTAAATTTTTTAGCTACTCATTGTCAAATCTGGTCAAATCCAAGTAGTTCCCCTCCAATTTGACAATTAGATCGAAATGGCGGAAAGGCAACTTTAACATGCTTTATGCATGAGAGGATTGAAAGGGCTAATGGTGGAAAGTTATACCGTCCGTGTCCAGGGGCTGCTTTCAACTAGAATATTTCGTTTGAAATGTCAAACCTTCAAACCCAAAAAATATCTCCAACATTGATGACGTTTCCTGGTTTATCATTTTCTTTTACACTTATGTACGTCTTTCTCAGGAACGGTTTGGAAATTACTGGATGCCCTATAACTTGCGATATAGTCGTCAGATTAAAATAACAATCGCAAAGCATGTTGAAGTTTGGTCGACTTTCGGCTGCAAAATTAGAGTAGCTATGACCATTTTTGTGATTATTTTTACTTCGAGATGCTAATTTTTAGCGAAAATAATTAACAAATGCTTACGTTTATAATATTTTGAAACTTTTGCCGGCAATAACTCTTAACATCGTTTTACCCCTATATCTTCCAATGCAGCCATTCGATCGAAAAGGAATTCACATGGTGGGTTTTTCTCAACTTGAAGCAGTGTAGTGAAGTAGGATCAAAGTTATACATTATAAAGAGCACGTTTGGTACATGCATTCAAAATTTACACATTTTCTCTGTTTCTTCGAAAATCAGGTTTTATAGCCGTTTTCATGCGTTGGAATTTTTTTTTAAGTATTGATCATGTTAATTGTCATTTTATTCAAGAAATATATTTTCACATCGTGGATTTCACTGTTTAATTTCACAGTTTGTGGATTTCACTGTTTTCGCTTAAGAATTAAAAACATTTACAAAATCTGCGAGAGAGCAGAATGTTTCTTTCAGATCTTTGAACGTTGGACTTGTAAAACTAATTTTAGATAAAATCTTTGACAAGCTTTGCAAAGTAATCAAAAAAAACCTATTAAGTTGCTCTTTCCTTTCCATGTTTCACTTCTGGAACATTTGAACACTACAAAATATTTTCTAGTTTACGGGAAAAATGCAAAGTGCTTCAGAAACAAAATTATCACTCCTATATGCATAGGTTAGAGTCTCTTGTACCACAAAACCCGAAATAACTTGTGCTGCTAAAGTGCAGCACAAATTCTTATGTTACGTCAACTATAAGTTACATATACCACTAGAAAACTTAAGTTACGTATATTTACAAAATTTAATGAACATAACCTTAAAAGTAAGAAGAACCTATACTGATGCGATTTTCTTGGTCAATATACTTAATAATCAATTAGATGCATCCGAAATTTTACAATTGTTTTCTGTAAGTGTTAAAGAAATATTTGCCATTAATACTGGAGATGAGGCGTATATACTGGAACAGGTATATGGAACAGGTATTTTTTTGGAACAGCCAGTACCTAGTACGAAATTCAAAAATACTAGGTACGAGTATTTTTGTGGACTATACATGTAATCAAGAATTTACACAATAAATTTCGTCCATTTAATTCATTTCAATCAAACAGTGACGTAATGGTATCCTAATATTAATATAAACTCGTATTTCATACTTGCAAGTGCTTTCATACTCACGAGTATCTCGTACGCGAGACGAAAATACTTGCAAGTACGAAAATACTCGATACGAGTTTATACTCATATCGTTCCAAAATACTCGAATACGAAAATAACGTATCGTTCCAAAATATTCGAATACGAAAATAACGTATCGTTCCAAAATATTCGAATACGAAAATAACGTATCGTTCCAAAATATTCGAATACGAAAATAACGTATCGTTCCAAAATACTCGAATACGAAAATAACGTATCGTTCCAAAATACTCGAATACGAAAATAACGTAACGTTCCAAAATATTCGAATACGAAAATAACGTATCGTTCCAAAATACTTGCAAGTATTTTTGGAACAGGTATTTTTGGAACAGGTATTTTTAAATACTTGCAAGTATTTTGGAACTATACGAGTATATACTCGTATCGAGTATTTTGGAACTTGCAAGTATTTTCGATATCGCATATTTTTGTATAGAGTATTTTCGTGCTTGCGAGTATTTTGGGACTTTAGGTTTAGGTTTTTAGGGCAAAAGTAGCTGAAATCAGACAAAATCGGCCAAGTTTGAGTTAGAGTTGTTTGGGACATAACGGGCCAAGACCTATTGCTGTGATACAAAAATTTCGGTTTTGTAGGGGAGTAAGGGGTTTTTTGGGACATAGTTTGGCAAAAACTGCCTTTACAGCGCTTTCGATGATTGAAAGTGATCGGGGAGTTCAATAGTGATATTTTAAGGGCGAAAATTTTTTTTTATAGGGGAAATTAGGTAAAAACGTCCATTTTAAAAAAAAAAATTTTTTTTGGTCTAGCATGAATTTGAGGATCTTTATGAGTTGTTCACATACAAATATGGGAAAAAGCGGCCTAGTTTCTAAGATAAGGTAAAATGAAATCCGCCGGGAAAACTGAAAGTAACACTAAAAATGTTTTGATCCTTTTTCGTTAGCCAGTTGGCTTCTCCGGCTGTGCTGAAGCTCTCCTCGTGACTGCACTCCAACCCTACCGGGGTTGTGACTCATGTCCAGCTTTACCGAAAAGGTTGGCCCCCTAGTGGGTGCATGTTTAATAGACGTTTTATCATTTCTTAATAAAATTTTCGACAAATTCATGCTTCAGTGAGGCGAAGTGGAAAACCGACTATTTTAGATTAGCCAGGAAAAGTTTGGTATCAGGCATCGATCGATGAAAAGTCATATAGATGGCAACAGGATTAGTTGGTCCTATCAAAGTGAATTTTTCGACACTGGTAGGTTGAACGAATACAGGAGGTGTTTTGTGCATATATTAAAATGAAAATCAAATTAAATTGATTGAATTTGCTTGTTTTCCCTTAGATGGCTCCTAGATTGGAGAAACACTTGCCAAATAAGTGACCGACCATTGGATAGTTACGGACAAGCTGCACGGACTAATGGCTCGTATTTTTTCACGCTCAACTGCACCATCACCATTCTAGCCTGGGAACTTTGTCTCTGGTGGATGGGGGAGGGCATATCATACCGTTTCATTACATCACTGCAAATCGCATGTACTTGTGTGTATATATGTATATACTTCAAAAAATACTAGCTAGTATTTTTGGAACAGGTATTTGGAACAGGTATTTTTTTGTACTCGTATTCGGAATACCTAGTATGTAAAAATCCGAGTAGGACCCAACTCTAAATACTAGTAAAATGAATTATATACATCATTCTCCTATCGAAAGATTAAAACGAATCGGGAACGAGCTTTGGTTTTTTTTTATTTTTTCGGTATGGATACAACCAAATTTAAAAGAATTGTTTCTGACTACCTCTAAACTGTGGAATCAAATTAAGTTAAAAAGAATTACATTAGTACAGTATTTATTTGAATTTATTTGTTTATAAACTTATAATTATAGAAAATATTTCACGCACACCAAATCAATTCTACCCGGCTTGTCCGTCCATATGTATGTCTAGTAATTGGTTCACACAATTGTCGAATTAGGATCGAAAAATATGAGGGCTCATGCTCCCATTCATTGCATTGTCCTCAGCATGGCACTTGAATATACGCTTGCATATTGTGTGCCCATAACGTACCAAACATCAAAACAAATTTATCCATTATGGTAAATTTTCAAGAGATGAAAATTCATCTGTTCTCCGTGTTGATTGAAATATTGGACCAATCATTCAGTGGACAGACAGAGATGATATCATTTAGGCGATTAGACTCGTTGGTGTACAATTCGTGTATGAATTGATTCCGAAATTTCATTCAAGTATTATACTCGATGTTACCAAGCACGTATTTAAAACATTTAGCAGAGAATGAGTTGTAACTGTTAATTTGATATGGAGGAAGTACTGAGTTTATCGAACTGTAACGAAGAGGATTCATGGTTTTTCGAAGATTGTTTGGAAGAGTGGCCAGGGTAGATTTCCAGTATTTGTAAGCATCCTTACTTGTTTCTGCCTATTATATTCGCAATCCAGCTCTATACTGTGATTTTTTAAACGTTAAATATCAACTCAAATGCCAAGAGACCAAACAATTTGACATTTCGCGACAACTCAGCTGAATTTTCACTTCAAGCTAAGCAGTTTTTGTTGGTGCATTTTTGTACATATTTTGTACGAGTTTTCGATATTCGTTTTTTTATTGCCTTGAAGCTCATGAGATTGCTTCTAGTATAAAAGGACATCAAAACATCAAATTAGAAGTAAAAAGTGAGTGGAAACATTAAGTTCGAGTCAGGGCTTTAAATGTATCCCATCATGATACGATTTTCTTTTATTATGAAATATTTTGATGATATGCTTGATGTTAGCATCTCAATAAATAACGATCTTATAAAGGGCACAGTTACCGACAACGCTGTTAATAACAATTTTGATGACAAGATTTGAAAATACATGACTTGATTTGAAAAATGAAATGCAAGACTAGAGAGCTGGTAAATTAGTTCCGCACTGGACAAACTAGAGGTGGTGGTGAGCTCACATCCACTGAAATAACTCTGTCAAGTGAATTGGTTGAAACCGACTCACAAAATTAGTTTGAGCACAAAATTATCAGAATTTAATTCAAAGATTGCTTTTGTATTGAAGCTTTCTACATGCCATCAAATTTAGACGACGCCATGAACAGATATCTATGAAGCCATTCCTTCTCTGGTATAAGCTTTCAAAGATGATGATAAGGTTATAACATAGTACCCGGAGATTTCCATCACCAAATTTAATGTTCACGATTAGATCTTATTTTTACAATTAGTTACAATGATATAGTGGCTAACCCAACTGTGTACGGAGAGCATCTTATCTCCAATACTCTTCACCAGTCTGCTTTCACATTTGAGCTATCAATAGCTGATTTGAAAACTTCACAATTACACAACAGTCTTGTTGTATATGATTTTCGAAATGGTGATTAAGAAAGCATTAACTATCATTTCAATGAGATTGACTGGAATAGTTCTCATTTAAAGTTAGAATTAAACAATACAATGTTTTGATGCGGCTGATGCGCATGTTCCGAAGATAAAACAAGAAGATAAATTATCTAAGCCATGGTTGAATAGAACTCCGAGTTCTTTATCAAATCAGGGAAACAAGGCATCTAAGATAATAGAAACCAATAACAATGTTAGCGATGATATCAAGAAAATATATAATGACTTAGAGCCTAGACAGACAGCGCAGCCTGAATGATAATTTGTCGTAAATGATCATTTAAGCGCCGTTTGTCATATGCTAATTTGGACTAATCACCACTAAATGACCATATTATCAATCATTAAGCAAATCGCTAATGATCATCAAACTTTCGTAATTTATTCTTAATGAAGTAGAGTTGCCCAATATAATAAAAATTTCCCTTGTAAAAAGTCGCTTTTCCCATTGAAAAATAATAAGCCAACTTTTTTGAAATGTCAGATTAAATACAGCCGTACCACACTGGAACAACCGGTTCTCGTCTTGGGAATACCGCGTGTCGTTGGCACAGAGAAAAAATCTTTTTGCTGTCCCTGGGAAGCATTATACAAAAAAAAAAAAAATATTTACAGAGTTTTAATGTAGTTCTTGTGCGGTTTGTATTTCACCTTTATAAATTAGCACATAAGAGAGGCAATATACATTTAAAACACCTTCAATTTCTCCATTTTTCAAAAACTAGTTTCTTTGAGTAACAGACAGTCAGTGACAGTATTCATCATCAACGCAAGGGCTGTGTGTCAGCTACTTTTAAATTACTAATTTAGGTATAAATGATCATTAGTAAATTATTTATTTAAGTGCCTGTCTTTCTAGGCTTTTAGCCAAAGAGTTTCAAAGAAAGTCTCGCAAAGTATATTTAAGTAATGTTAATACATTGGGTGTTAGAAAAAGTTCTGAGGTTTTTTTCGCATTTGATTTTTGCAAATACCTGAGAACACTGTATTTACTATTTATAACTTCAACTATCATCCGCAGGTTAAACGATTAATTAGTGTACGCAAACTTCATGAAAATGTTTAGTTTAATTTGTTTTGTAGGTAAAACAAGTTATTAAATGGAAGAGAACAAGGTCCATATTGTTTTTGTCCAACAAAGGCGTAAAAAACGGCGAGGAAGCTATTAGTGAGGACCCTCGTCAGACTTGGTTTTAAATAATACGTTGTAATGTTGGACCTTATCAAAACCAAACGACATTTCACAACTCGCCAAATCTCAGAAAGGCTCAACATTCAGCCGTCTCAAAACAAATAAAGCAGCTTGGAGGAATAATAAATTTCGCTTTTGGGTACCCTATGAGTTGAAATGGCATTTCTTGAAACTATTGTTAAAGAAAATATTGACGTGGGACGAGAAATGAGTCGTCTACAATAAAAACACACGGAAAATCGTGGTGCTCGCCCGGATAATTATCCAAAACCGCCGCAAAGGCGGATTTGCACCCGAAAAAAAATTTGCTCAGCATTTGGTGGGGTTAAAAGGGTGTAGTCTACTACGAGGAACAAACTATTGATTCAAACAAGAACTTCACTCAGCTGCAAAAGCTACAACAAGCATTAACCGAAAAACGTGCAGAATCGGCGAACAGAAGGGAGGACGTTTTCCATCACGAAAACGCCAGAAACCATACTCCTCTACAACAAATGTTCCTCTTCAACTTCAAAAGCGAGACTTTCGGGAGCTCTTTCAGCCATACGAACAGTTCGAACTTCTTTAGAAGCTTGAGAAGCTCGTAGCTCGCAGCGGTTAATTCGTTGTTCATCGCGTTTGTTAGTTTAGTTGGCGTGTCAAAAAAATAACTGTAACTCCAAAAATAATTCGAATTTTTGAAAATCCTTTTAAAAGCATATTCTTAAAGATCTAAACTTTGAAAATATGCAAACAAAAAAAAATGGATTTGATCAAATTTCTAGATCAGAATACCTCCTTAAGTCAAAACTTTTATCGCTTCAGCAATGGTTCGAGCGTAATATACTTATTCTTAACGTTGAAAAATGTCATGCCATAAGCTTTCCCCGAAACACCTCTACTCAAACAGAACGACAAGTTCTTCAAGAGACAGCAAGCAACTAGCATTCAGTAAAAGACTTGCGATAGAATTCAAAAACTTATGGGTTATACTCATGTTTCTTTTTTGATGCGGCTCTATTGACGTTGAATATCTTTCAATAATCCCATAAAATGGATTAGGTAGGTACATACACCAACGATCATGGTTATTCGAACGGCACGTGAATTGAAAGTTTTTCGCAATTAAAAGGAATGACGCATTTTATTTTAAGTTTTCTTTTTTCGCTGCTGGAAGTTGTGATTTCAACTTTACAGTCAGCTGCATCCGTAATCAATTTACATAAATACCAGGACTAAATTTCTTCAATACCAAAGAGCACTGCTTGGGTGATTATTAAGAATAAGGAAGATATGGGCAGCGTTGGAAGATATCTGTAAGAGACGATAAGTTAATAGTTGTCAAAAGCAAACGGAACATTCGTCTAACGATACACGAAATAACAAATGAGATCAACATGAACCGCTCAAATCCCATATTTGTTTCAACTGTAAAAAGACGTCTGAGAGAAGCTGGTCTGCGAGGAAGAGTAGCAGCAATAAAGCTTTTCCGTCGACCAGTAAATAAGAAAAATAATAATAATAATAATAATAGCTTTATAAATGCATTTGGTAATTTAATGCTAACAATATCTTAAGTTTAGAGTTTAGACAGAGTCTTTACATCTAAGTTGTGATAACTAACATATACTATAAGATTGTATATATATATGTATTTTAGGGAAAAATAGCTTAAAATAAAAAAAAAACAACATTTGAATTAGGCACACACAAAGATTGCACTTTAGGTCAGCCGGAAATGGTCTTTTGGACTAATGAACTCAAATTTTAAATATAAGGATCCAACAGGCGTATATTTGTTCGTCAACGTACCGGATAGGGTATGTTGGATAACTGTATCGTGCCTACAATTAAAAATGGAGGAGAAAACGTCATGGTTTGGAAATGTTTCAGTGGAGGATTCACTGGTGACCTTGTGAGGGTTAGCAAAGGAAGAATGCAAGACGATATTGGTATATGATATAAAATAAAAGTATAAATAATAGTGGAAAATAAGTAGAAATATAAGAAGAAAATAAAATCTTAGTTATTATTTGGCTTTTTTCCATTAAATATATAATTCAAGCAATTATTTATTTAAAAAAAATATCCATCCGGAATTGCAAAAATATTAATAGTTCGAATAATTATGAGCAGTAGTGTATACAATAAGCACTGTCTGTGGCGATAGGGAGCCCATAAATAGAGGTTGCAAAATATTGAACAATTTTTCCATTTACTTTTTCCCGTATATTTTCACATTCAGTTTCAAAAGAGCTTTAAATTACATTTGCTTCCCTTTTCTTTAAATATACATCCCAAATTGACAACTAGACAAAAACCCGAGGACATGACCTAGTTTAGCATACGGACAACATGTTTGAAAATATGTTATTTTTTTGTTACACACTTTGCTTGGTTTGAAAGTAAATAAATGAATATTATTAGCAACAAAGTATAGCACCGCTACCCATTTCGGATCTTGGGGTTTCGAGTAGGTCCATAATTGAATTTTTTGAGTGTGAAATTATTGGTACTATTTTACGTGTCACTTTGCCCGTGCTTTGACTCAGGTACCTAGTCAGACCTAGGTTAACCCAAAGTTCGATGTGTACCCCACGTTCGGATGTGGATTAGAACCAAAGACCACTGGTCAGAAGTCAGATCTCGACCAACAGACAACAAGAGGTCATACAATATTAGAAAAAGGTTTAAATTGATCGCACTGAAGAATTTATCTGACAGCCTTTATTTGACAAAAATAAATAATATTTATCAGTTATTTCACATTCTTTTTGAATATTAGCGGTTTTTTGCACTTCCAAAGAAGAATTTCAAAATTACCAAAAGATCAATGGCATTTTAATTTAGGCAAATCTTTTTCGGCTTTTATTCATTAGTCATACAAAGATAAAGAATGTACGCATGTGATAGATTTGTTTTCGAGCTATCCAATGAATGCGCACATAATCGCAGGATTCGCAGCTCGTTAAAAAGATTTCCAATTCAAGCCGATTCAAATTCACATACATTTTCCTCCTTACGTACTCACGAGCATTATAATTTGTTTTCTTTTCCACGAATATCCTAGCATTACTCTTCAATCCCAACAAAAAAATATACACTTTTTTCCCTACATCCATTGCTTCTGTTTAACATCTCAATGAAAAATACTCACGTATTCGCCGTGTACACAATTTCACCAAAAATAGATTTAATAACGGAGCATGCTTACCTGCAAATAGAAGAAAAGAAAATAAATAACTGAATCTTCTGAAGAAATTTCGACTAGCGAAAAGCTACATCAACATTACTTTTCTGGATATTCACATTCTTTCGTCGAGAACGAAAAGTAAATGCATATCTGAGATTTTGCGATACGTGAATCATGTCATGCGTGAAATACGAATGCAAAACAGAACGCTATCTATGTACACACAAAAAAGACTTTAAACTTTATAAATAAAACTAGGTTAACACGAAAATCACAGGCGACTCGCTACGAGTGCATACTTGTAGTGGCATACTACAAAACCGAGAGAATCTTGTCGACATGCAAGTAGTATCCGGCTAGTAACAAGGATCCTTTTCATCAAATTACATACACCCAGCTCAGCATGCAGAAGAAGAAGAAGAAGAAGCAGATGAGGAATAATGTGTTCTTCCGATTGGGTGAGTCAACCAGTGCGACATGGAGACAACAGCAACAGCACAGCAGCTTGTTCAAGACGAAGGATGATGCAGAAAACTCGACGCAGCGACTGGCGCCTCGATGCCAGTTTTTAAGTAACTCACACTATACTTATGGTTTTTCTTTTAATCATCATCGCTCTTCTTGCTCCTTTCGTATTCCGTTCCTTGATCTCATCCATCGCATCGTACTGTCCAGCGCCATTTTGTGTCTCGCTATAGGAAATTTATTATCAACAATTTCCGATACGAAGCGTTATTAAGCCAAGTCATTTAATGGATAAAATTGATAATATGAGACAGAAAACGGAGACTTATGGCTCAGCATAAATAACTTGCACCAAGCAGCCAGCTTTTCCTTAGCACTTGATGAACAGAGAAGGCTGGAGGAGCGTGGTCGTCTATTAGCAGTTGAGTTTTGTTGTGGGCAATAGGATATCGCTAGCGCATTAAAGAAGTCTCAACAGGATGCATAGCGATGAAATGAATGCGATGGAATATATGTCCTGGAGATGTTTTATTAATTTCAGTGACAATCTTCAAGAGAAGCATTGGGAAATTTTGTGATGCTGCTGCTGCTGCTTGTGAGTGATAAATGAAATAAGTTTTGATATTATACGGAAAAAATTTGATCAAGCCAAGACCATCCGTGGGATTATCTGGCTTGAGAAAGTTTTCTTGAGTTGGCAGTTGAATTCGAATGCTGCAGAGGTGGCATGTTATGTTGAACTCTGGGACAAAATTTCTCGAAAGAAGATCACAATTTAGTTTTTAAGGCTAAGTGCTCACATGTTGGGGTGGATAAGTACATGAAAGTATTATGTTGTAGTATCCACAGTAGAAGTATCAGTACACAATAAGTGCATAATCGACACTATGATATGAAGCTTAAAATCAATTAGGTATTTCAACTAGATACTAATATTTATCGAACGGCAAATTATGTACAAAATTTTCGCTTCTTTTCTTCTTGGAATTACTTTAGGGAATATATTTGTGCTATGTCACGCTTTAAGTTTTAAGTGGACATTATGTAGGCATTAAAAATTGGGTTAATGTATGAGAATCGACTCACTAAGGAAGTACACGGAATGTAAGACGTTATTGCTATTGATTGCTAACATGCCAAGCTGTAGCCTTAAGCCGAATCTATTAACTTATTTATTAGCTCAATTCAGGAAGTTTTCAATTCAGGAGAGAGTATGAGACTAATCCATGCGTCATTTTCTCTGAGATGAATAAGAACCACAAATGGAAAACATGATGAAAGATTGTAGAAGGACGATTCGAGGTGAAGTGGTTATGATGTGCATTTTTTGACATCAACGCAATCGAACGAATTCGTCAATGGTTTTTGAAAAAGAAGAAGTATCTCATCAAATGCAACCAAAATAATAAGAGCTCTAGTCACTCTACCAGCAGTACTCATTTTTTTTAGGTTACAACGGGAAAGTATGAAAGTTTACACAGCCAGCTGCTTTTATTGAGAAAAAAATACTATACAATAAAAATTATACAAAAAAATTAAATGAAAAAGTTCACAATTGACATAATATTTTAGGACTCTTTTTTTTAAAAAGTTTTTGTGCCCGAAGAACGTCAATCAAAGACGACCGAGTTTCAGCTCGTTATGTTTTCTAAACGTACGTAACAACTAATGATGGGCTCAAAAACGCCAAACAGGTTGCAAAAAACGTTTCGCTGCAACAAGGGAACGAACAGTTTTTCTAAATCGCAGCAAACAGTTTTTGTAAAACCAATCGTTTTTCTAAAATGAACCGTTGTTTTAAAACGAACCGTTTTTCTAAAACGAACAATTTTTCTAACAGGAATAGTTTGTCTAAAACCCATCATTTTTCTAAAACGAACCGTTTTTCTACAACGAATAGATTTTCCAAGACAAATCGTTTTTCTAAATGAACGGTTTGTTTTTAAACGAACAATTTTTCTTAAAGGAATAGTTTTTCTATAACCAATCATTTTTCTATGACGAACCGTTTTTCTACAACGAATATTTTTTTTAAAACCAATCGTTTTTCTAAAACCATTCGTTTTTTTAAAACGAACCGTTTTTTCTAAAACCTATCATTTTTCTAAAACTAATCGTTGTTCGTTTTTCTAAAACGAATCGATTTTCGTTTTTCTAAAACGAATCGTTTTTCGTTTTTTTTTCAAAGGAACCGTTTTTCGTTTTCCGTTTTTCGTGTTAAAAAGAACTGTTTGGCAGTGGAAAACTGTTTAGCTGCGGAATACTGTTTAACTGCGGAAAACAGATTTTCAGAGGCAAACTAGGTATGTATGGATATATAATACGAGGTTGTCAGACTTATTAGGTGCGTATTTTTGCATCTCGATCAATAGCTAGTTAGGGTAGGTATCATTGAAAACAGCAGCAGTTGCTGTTGTTTTGAATGTTGCATACCAGAACCAGCTCTCAATGGCATACGATTATGTATGTTGATTCTTTACGACCATGGGTACTGACTGATGTATGATTATGAGGTTGATCAAGTAGATAATATATAAATTGGAAAATTGAAACAATACAAGTATCAATTCAGTTTGGAAGCGCTTAGTCCTAGCAATGAATGTTTACAATACGATGGTGGAAGTCATAATACATAAAAGATATATAAGAAAAACATAATTTGTAAAAATTCATTGCACTGAATTAATTGAAGATTATTGAAACTATGAACGATGTTTCTAAATTAAACTACATAAAGTTCAAATATTTATTTTGTCGCATAGCATAAATTTTTTTCTGGTCGTACATTTTTTTTAAACATTTTCAAAAAACAGTTGTTTTTTTTTGTTTTTCAAAAACAATAGAAACGTCCACCACTAGTAACAACGGTGAATAAAAGGAAACATAAGTTCGCGCGAAAGCACCGTTGAACTTGAAAGATGATCATTTAAATCGACAGGATTCCCGAACAGAAGCCCAGCTGCATAGATCAGAATAAACAAAATGGTAATGCAGTTTGAAAACAGCAGGAACAAAAGAGGGCCAAAAATCGTACCTTGCGGAGCTTTTGAGGTAGGAAAAATTGCAGCAAAAGTGCAGGAATTGACAATTACGACACAAAATACGATCAACAAAGTAGAAAGTGAAATCAGGAGACTAGAGGACCAGAGGTATTATGATTTTCGAGCGTCAAAAGAAGAATATCATGATTCAGAGAGTCAAAAGGTTTAGAGAAATCTGTATAAATTACATTTACCTGCTTTTAGTGATCCAATGCAAATGCAACAGCATTGGCGAAAGAAACCAAGCTGGTCAATGTACATTTGCCTTTTATGAGCCCGCGGTGACTTTATTGTAAATAACTCTTTCAAGCAGTTTAGGCAAGCAGGGAAAACCGTTTGCCGTTTTCCATAGTGAAGATACTATACGCGAAGTAATGCCTAAGTTGAAGATTATTGGAAGAGGAAAACACAAGGAAAAAGATAAAGACTTTGCTATGATATGAGCTTTGGTAGGATAACATCAGGACTACAACCAAGGCTAGTATCAAGAGAGCAATTAAGGATTCTACTTCAATAGGATTTGTACGAAAAGCGGATATTTTTTTTACAGTAACTTTATTAACTGTTACCTTCGTACAAGAAGCTTCAGTTAGTTTTAGGACAAATTATGTGCATCCTTCACAGTTGAGGACGTGTACATCTTGTTGAGATGATGAGAAAGAGGTGCAATATATTTTCCACTGAGGTACTTAATTTCCTTTGCAATCATCTCGGTACGCAGGTCCTTGCGGAAATTAACGTTACGAAAGTACCACGGGGCTTCGATGATAGATGTTTGATGGGCGGGCTGCTCCCTAAAGTTGTAAGCCATAGGTCCAGATTGGCTTCAGGACAGACTCGTAGACGAGCACTTTAGAGTTGAGAGAAAATGTTGACATGCTATTAACCATCCATTTGAAATCGTTGAATTTGAGCTTCAATTGCTCAATTTTCGCTTCAATTGCTCAATTTTCGCTTCAATATTCCGCTTCCAGGTGAGCCTTCTGCCACAGTGCATTCCGAGATAATTCATTTCGTTGCTTTGAGCTATTGGTAAACCGTTCAGATATACTTCAGGACAGGTTAGTTTTAGCATTGCACTACCTTAGCCGAAGTTTTGATTGGTTGTGAGCCCTGAGCACTGATAATAGGTGGAAAGTCACATGTTGCCGTTCTAGGTTCTAGGTGGCCTGCGAAGGCGGAGACTTTCTATGCATCACTTCTGGCCCATTGTCCGTTTGCAGTTCTTAGTGAAGCTTCCCTGATGGAAGGCTTATTAATTTCCTTGGCCGCATTCTACAGCGAATAGTGGGCATTTTTAATGGGTGCTCTGTTCTCCAAGAACAAATGAAACTTTACTTTGTGTCTTTTGCAAGTGCCAAGTCGTGCTTTAGTTAGGGGTGATCTGTGCTGCTACCAATCTCTTCGTGCCTGTCTTTTCTCCTGTACCAGGATCCTGATTGTGACGACAATATCTGATGAAAGAGGATAATGGTGGAGAAAATTGAGGAGATAAGTAGAAGAGAAGAATTTGTTGCGAGGTAGCGCTGACCAATGAAGTAAACATTTTTAGTATTCATCGCGCGTACATTTTTTTCACGTGCAAATGATTATGCACGATATCGTTCCTGCCAATCAAAATGAGCCAATCACTAGTACCAAACAAGCACATCTCCAAGTGTTATTTCGAAATATTGCCTGTGGCTGATACTTTTGTGTTTTGTGCATTCAAAAGTTTCTAAAAGCTCTTATTATTCCCTGCAAGAGTAGGTCAAAGTCGCCTACCGTCATTCATCTGCACGACAATGTTCGTTTGCTCAAAGCTGCTCAAACGCGGGACAAACTTACAGAAATTTACTGAATAATCTTGGAAAATTCTCCTTAGCAGTTGGAGATCATCATAGCTGTCAGATCAATAGCAGTTGGAGATCATCATTTCGAAGATAATCCTGAGGTAGAAAATTTCGTGCACGATTGGCTATGTGACCAACTAGCTTCTTTTCATAAAGACGAGATTAAAAGCTTGCCTTATTTTTGTAAAAATAATCTGATGTCATTAGGGAATGCGGTGCAGCAAACATAAAATTCAAGTACTCTTTATATATATATATATATATATATATATATATATATATATATATATATATATATATATATATATATATATATATATATATATATATATATATATATATATATACATATATATATATATATATATATATATATATATATATATATATATATATATATATATATATATATATATATATATATATATATATATATATATATATATATATATATATATATATATATATATATATATATATATATATATATATATATATATATATATATATTTAGTAAAAAAAAGTCTCGTTTATGTTTGTTTGACATCTTAAACAATACTTTTATTTTTTTCAAACTGTATAGAATAATAAGTTCCGTTATATTATTTGTAGATTTTTGAAATTAAACTTAACTTGACTTGACACGTAGATGCATTCAGAAAATGATGCATTATTACTTATACCTACTCTACCTTTTACAGCGAGTGGCGTGTCTTTGTGCAGAAATTACATCCTTTCACCGATTGTACATTCAACCGAGTAGTGCTCTAATAATTTTCGGTGCTATATTCTTCCATTTCTACAGGTGATATGTTCCAGATGTTCCTAGCTTGTGATATCACGCATTTTTCTAAAGTATTCCTAAGATTTTTGGTGAAATTAAGGTCTGCTGATTGAGGTGGTCAAGCATAAGTGAAGATTCGTCACTTATTACAGAGTTAAGATTCGGTAGTTTTACTCACTAATGCACCAGTCCGAGACGGCGATGTGCTACCGGCGGGTTTGAATCCCGGCGTATGCTAATGGATGTACAATATTTATTTTCCTTGTGTTCTGTTAAGAGCCGGCGACAAGGCCTAAAACCTGTGCTCTATTAATTCCCTGTCGGACCACAGTTGTGCTGGTGACTGGGAATAAACCAGCGCTTTAAAAATTAAAAGTGTGACACCAACTGCAGCATATAGAGTGGCTAAATCAGCTTTTTTGCAAGTATATGTCTTCTTATTACCATAGCTAGCTTCAAAGGTCAAATACCTAAGCTTTGGCAGTATAATGAAAGAAATTGACCCTTAAATTTAGGTGCAACATTTTGCAGTACTTATACTTGTCTATTGAGCTTTCCACAATTCTATTTTCCTCTGCAGTTTCTCCGCTGTGTTTCACAGCTGGTCGCAGATTAAAGTCGTTGCAACGCTGAATTGACTTTGGACTATACGGCCCTAAAAGATTGTCTACTTTTATCTGCGAAAGCAACACCCTCCTGAAATTGAACTGATTTGACACATACTTCAAACGTCGAGCAAAATATTTCTTGAAAATGAACGATGTTTTTGCTTACAATGCGATCATTTTAGCTTCATTTATATGGAAAATTTCGCACCGCATGATCTTTCACTGAGTGTTCCCTGTTATTAGTTGAAGGTCTGCTACTATTTCGGTATCACTTGTTTTAAGATTTAATTTCTTATTGAATTTCTAAAAAAAAATAGATTATTTCTTGATTTTCATTCGCGCTCCTCTTGGGGTGATTTTGTAGTTTGTAATCCTTTTGAAATATTTTATAGTTGTTTGCATGGTTGAATGATCCTAGATATTTTACCATAACTATCACTTTTCTTCTTAGATTTAGAACATATATTTTGTATGAACCATGAATACGAAGTTACGAAACGCACCTTTTAACACTTAATTTCGATGGCATTTGAACTTAACACGCCGACAGACCATTTTGATATAGTCTCATAGGTGAATGAAGAGTTGTTTTTGAGCTTAGGATGCCAATATTCTGTATCTATCAGCATGCACAGTGTTTTTTAATTCATTGTTAATTAGCTGAGTATTTTGAAAAATTTTAATATTTCAGCAAAAACCTAAATCTACACTGATAGCTCGTAGTCCCATGTAAGCATTTGTGTTTACATTTGCTTTATACATAATATCTGGAGCTACAAAATATAATCACAATCTATTATGTACCCTTAGCTATAAAATATAGCAAAACAGACCGAATCAGCATATAGTCTTAACTCCACTATAGCTTCTATAGCACAGCTTCTATGCACATAGTCTTAACTCCATTATAATATGGCCAAAACTGCTATGAACATAATCTCAACACAAATCATTAAAATAGGCTAAATAACAATAGCTTTCCATTAAACTCGCGTAGCCTAGTGAGTAAAACATCGGCTTTTAAAGAATAAGGTAAGTGAGGAAATGATTCGTACTTGCTATAAATTAAAAATCGATTAATGAAAATACCGAAATTGCCCATGTAAGGATGATTACGCTTTTACTTTATTTTTTTTTATTGGGACTATAATAAACAGCAGTAGGACTCGTACTGTCTTCGATTTCAAGTGAAATTTTTAGACAAAATTTCACGTGAAATTTGGTTCGGCGAAAATTTGACTAGAAACTAAGCAAGAGCTGTACTCACTTCTTAGCATGAAAAGTTGCTTGAAAGTTACTTTCGCTTTGAAAATACAGATGACTCCAAACATTTCACGCCAATTTAGTATGAGGAGTACATTCTATCGAGCTAAGAAGTGGCATTTGGTGTTTGAATTTGAGAATTTAATTGTGCAAACGTCTTTTCAATAAAAAAATCGATCGGAAATTGAAATGCTTGACATTTTATCTTTCAGAAATCAGCAAAGTCTCCACTTTTTTCCATTGTCAAAAATTTCAAAATTTCACTCCAAAGAATGAGCAGTAATGGGTAAAAAATTTACCTTCACGATTTAGTCAGTGACAGCCTTTTAGGGATATATAACAAGGCGTTGCAAGTCCTATAAATTTAACGCCAGACATTATGGTGTCAGTCACTATGCTTTAATAATCCCTAAATGAACTATTTACGTAGCGCCAGACGTATATAAATGATGGTCCCTGGCTCTATGCTTTTTTCGGTGCATGTGCCGCTTTCAAGAGATACAATGATTGGCAGCACAAAAACCGAAGAAATCGCTGTTTATGCAGCACTGTTCTTAATTTATGCTATGGACAATTTTACTTTGATTCACCACAGGGAGTCTCTTTAAAAATATATGGGGAATCCCCCATATATTCACATAAATAAAAAATAACCTGAAATTCCCGTGGTGACAGGAGATTTAGGAATTTTGCAGGACATTTTCGTAGGATTCCTTGACAATCAAACTTAACGAAACCAAAGAAAACTTATCGAACAATTTTTTTTTTGGGTTAGTTATTTTGTCTCACGAAAATTCCTTGGGCAACAGCTCGAAAATCCTCTGGGAGACATTTGAAAAATCTTCCGGAAAATCCCCTGATTAATACCACTTTTGTGAGTACCATGTTGTGATCTGGTTTTCTTGGTAAACACTAGGACATGGCGTAAACGGTGAAAAAAACCAAGGGAAACAAATTCAAACTCTTATTTCAAGAATGATTTCTTCCAGATACCTGCTGACTATCGGATTCAAATAGTGAACTAACAGCAAATATGGGAACTAACACAAACACTGAATGGTTGCTTTCAGCTGAAGAAAATATGCCTAATTGGCCGGGAAAATTGATAGGGAAGCGAATCAGCATGGTCAAAGGCAATCAAGTTGACCTGCTTCCTGAAATCGTATGCAGTTTTTTAGCAGATCAAGTTCGATGAATTCAATTGAATCGATTCAAATATTTTATACATTATTTGACAAAGTAATCAAGGAGCAAAATAATGAAGATATAATATCTCGTTCTAGTGCAGAACATTTTTGGCTTTCGCTAAAGGATAATATTGGGAGCTGAATCTCTCAAACGAACGTCTAAATACTTGATTTCAAACTTTTACAGACAATATTCCTCTTGTTCACCTCGCTAGTACTCCAATTTTTTAGCATAAATAATTGCACTTTGCTGCACAATAAACACTACACCTGATTATGATCCTTGAAAGCTTTCAAATTCCATCCAATCTTCTGTCTACGAATTCTTCACAAAGCAACTTTCGTAAACTTCATAACACATTCAGTCTCATTATAATTATAAACTCTAAAATTAGACATTCATCTGCCTACTACTGCCTGCCATTACGCTTTCCGAACTTGTATCTATCATCAGCGCGCACACACTCTAAACTTTCCAAGCGGAAGAATAATTTTGTTGTCATTAGGCAACAAGGTGTTAAAATTCTGGGGGCGTCACTTAACACCACAAACAACATGTGTACGATGATATTTACGTATGTAACTTTAGGCAGTACCCTCATCAACAACTAACGATTCGAAACAACCCTTTTACACTTTCCATGTACTCACCTAGTATTGGATCGATTCGGTATGCAGGTAGCAGGCAGATACATGACGCAACACAGAAGCCATCTTCACCCACCATCATCATCATCATTATCATCGTAGTCTGCAGTTGCTTGCAGGACTTTTAACAAACTCGCTAAAATGAAGATGATGTAGAAGACAGTAGCGCTTCTGTACACTGTATCGGAACTTGTGAGGTGTGAAGAGTATTTAAGTTTCTAATTATGCTCACGTTCGCCTAGCTTTCGAGTTTTAAATCAATTGAATAAATTATAAGTTTGGGCTTTGCCGTTGATTTCGTTGACGAGGTTTTCCGTTTTTCACAGACAGAAAAATGTCTACTTCGTCCGAAAATTACCCGCAGGACCCCGAAAATTAACTTTAGGGGCGACTTGTATGAGATTTTAATGAAATACCGTTGTGATTATCGCAACCGAGTTATAATGATTTCGAAACTAACGTGTTTTAATATTAATGGGATTCGATGTATGTGGTGGAGTCTTAATTAGATGGGAATTCACACATTTCAAAGCTAACATGATGGGCTTTTATCGTAAAACATGAATAATGTAACAGTCGGAAATGATAAAGAGCTGACTGTGTTAGGAAATGATTTTGGGTATGAAGAGATTAAGGTATGGTCGGAAGTAGGGTTAGGGCGTGTTCTTTTTTTTTTTTAGCAAAGCTATAATGAAATTAAAGATTTTTGTAACAGGAGGATTATTTTCAATGTAGTGAGTTGGCTTCAATAGCTTTCAATAGGGTCTGTAGTCATTGGTTGGAAATCACAATTGTAATTTAAACCCTTAAATGAAAAACAAAAAAAAAAACTGTGCAGAACTAGAGCTTGCGATGATTGAGTGCAATTCTGCCCTGCTTACCATAAACGTTCTGTCTAAATTTTAGCACTTTCCAGATATGCAATGATTTGTATTTTGATTTGTACTGGAGATATATGGAGAGTGCATTTTTCAATTTTGATTTTAACATACTTCTACGAAAGATAGAATAGGTTAGGTTAGGTTAAAGTGGCTGCCGGTCCACAGAGGTCTGCCGACCGGCACACATAGGCACAAAAGAGACCCGTTGTGATGCCACAATAATTTGTGACTCTCTCCTACTTACTGAATTCTGGAAACCATCTGCTTCCCTTGACAAATCGCGTTATCCCCTTTAGATTAACCAGGGACAAATCAGTCAGGTTTGAGAGAAAGGGGGCACCAATTGGCACCAACCTTCTCCTTGCCAGTGACACAAGAGGTGGAGGACGGACTTCTCTTCATCCTCAGAGCCACAACTCCGACAGAAATCGTTAAACTGCACTCCCAATCATTGTTCATGTCGTCCTATGAGGCAGTGGCCCGTAAGAACTCAAACAGTGCAGCGTAGAGCACTTCGAGTTAAGCCTAAAAGCTGCCTGGTACGATGCGCATCCATGGATACCCAGGACTGCCTTGCTATTGCACAGGATGATTAATTTGTCCAGGACCTCCTAGCATCCTAAAGATATTTTTGCCTGATGGCCAGTTTGACCGATGTCATCGGTATACCTATTGAGAGGGAGCAGGAGACCTCTGGTAACAAGGTTCCAAGCCTTGCTAGCTCATCGGCCTCACAGTTGCCCTGAAAACCCCTATGTCCAGGTACCCAAATCAACTGTACAACCGAATGTCTCGACATCTCCCTGAGAGATGCACGGCATTCAGCAACAATCATGGACACTGTACAAGGACCAGCGAGGGATTTAATAGCCGCTTGGCTATCTGTGAAAATGCCAATATTAGCCCCGAATTTTCGATTGCACAGAAGCCAGTCGATTGCCTGTAAAATAGCCGCAACCTCCGCCTGAAAGACACTACAATGGTCTGGTAGACGGAAGGACAGCTTAAGATTCAGCTCATCTGAGTATACACCACCTCCGACTCTATTGTCTAGCTTTGAGCCGTCAGTGTACACATGGATAAGCCCACTTTCGAGGGCGATCGTCAAATTTTCGATTTTTTTATTGTTTCATTCTATTGTATAGTCCTTCAAGAGTTCCCCATCAAAATTTGCAGTTGTTCCGAGTAAAATTGACGAAGCTATTGGCATGAGCTTAAGGACAAGCTCTCAAGAATGGCCACGTGCAGAGGATAACATTCGTATTAGCAGAGCTGATAAAAAAACTGCAAAAGAGTGCAAAGAAAGTCGAGTTCTTCAAATACAACAACAAAAAGATGATCTAGACATCATTGCTGATAGCCTTACACTTTATAGACCCGGTATTGACGGTTCTGTGCGAGTAAAGAAAATATTAACGTTTTTTTACAAAAAATATTTTCAAACGCGTTTTCTGAGACTTTGTATTTTTAAAGTCGGTGGGACACGTAACTCAAAATATAACGGGCCGATCCTTTTGAAATTTTGAACATTTATTCTGTAAAGATTTTACGAGGTAAAGCTGTCGAGATTCAATTTTTTTATTAGATTCAATTTTTTTTTAAATAGGAATTTTTCCGATTAATAACTACAATTCCGAAAATCAATTTTTTTTTCGTTTTTTTGTCTTCAAAATTACACCAAAAATCCAATAAATAAAATAAATGTAAAAACTCGACAGCGTTACTTCAAAAAACTCATTAACTAACCGAATCTTTTTGGTTTTTTGGTTTCAGATGATCCAGCTATTAGTTATGTTTCACACGGCAATTAACCTTTTTTTGGGACGTCTATTTAAATGTAGAGTCACTTGCTCATTTTTCAATATTTTTCAACAAAAAAATTGCTGGATTCAGTTTAATATATGTACTTTAGTATATTCTTTCAGCAAATTAACTAACCTTGACCATAGTACTAAAAAAAAGTTCTTAAAATTATGCTTAAAAAATCAAGAATACCCTTTGTTCGAATTTTGAATCAAAAACTTTACTTTCATACATTTGTCTCCCATTCCCTATGTAAATTGTATCTGTATCTATAGACTCATCAAACATTCAACAGCAAGGACAAATTCAAATTCAAATGCAAAACTGTTTCCTTTTGAAAGAAATAAAAAAAGATACTTGAACTCGTCCTCGTCAGCAACGGTTCTAATCGACAACCACTACATACTATGAGGACACTAAACCAACCACCAAATGTCATTCATTTTTTTCGTGCCGCATGAGATGACAGCAAAATGCAAATGGCTCTTGAGAGTGCACTACATGTTGGCATGATGCAGTTTGGCTGTTTATGTCATGTTATCTTTAGAAAAGTCGGTTGGCTGAAAGGAGTGAATAGGTGGATGGATGCCTGAAAAAACTCAATTCACAGAAACTCCAACTGAACTTGTAGTTTTCATTGCGTATAGATTTTTGAACATAGCGTTTCATTTGAAAGAAATGCACTTGAATTTTGCACTGTAGACAGCGCAAAAAGGGTTTTGTAATTTTTAACTGGCTGTATGAGCAGCACTCAATACTGTGTATTGAATCAGGGAAATCGACATCGATTGACTTTCGATATCAATACATTGGGTATTTTATCATCGAAAAGAGCGGGTTTGTAATCAACGCGTATTTCAATCGAACGCAAAAAAATTTGCTAAACAGGAAACGATTTTGAACTTATTCGTTTTTAATTTTGTTACAGAAAAAAATGTGTGAACTATAAAACAAATTAGTTTTTAACAAAAGTATACAATCACTGCGGTGTTCTTTCTTCTACATCAACAATTTAAATAAATCAAAAATATGTCATGAAATAAAACACACCAAGTCTTCTAACGTTTTAACGGCAAGACGATGAGATATCTTCCAGTAGTGGATAGATTATCACAAAACTGTGTTACAAAATTTTTGCGCCCAGCGTGGGGAAGAAGTCTATAAATTACGGCGTCTGGCGCTATGTGTTTTTTCAATCTGAGAGAAACGCTTGGCTCTGCCTTGGACATAGCAATGGTTCGGGTTACTCATGGTTAGGGTCATGAGAAGTATGAATATTCTATAACGATGAGTAGGCAGAATAGATTTAGGAGGTCGCACTCAGTGGCGTGGCGTTCATGGAAGCAAGGGAAGCATTGCTTCCCTTACATTTGGCTGACATGAGTTTTAAATTAATAGTTTTCACTTCGAAATCGTGAAATAATCGCTTATAAACATTTATAAAAAAAAATTCTCAAATCAAATTGTGAACATCTCACATAGTTGATCTGGTTACACCACAGAATCAAAATAATGAACGAACAACCACGACTTGGAAGCAATATAAAAATTGCATCTACGAGCATTTATTTGACCCCATATAGACTAGACTGTGACGTCATTAAAAAAAATGTGTCTATACGGTATGTTTGGAAGCAATGAAGATGTTGCTTCCAAGGGGAAATTATCTTCTCAAGAGAGAGACTCAGAGCGGAGCTGCGAACGCATGACTACTGTGCTGTGGAACTTATTCCTGCGTTCCCCTCACTAGTAGCAGGGTAAATTGTTATTGTTATCATTTTACTTTGCGTGTACAGATCTTTTTGTGAATGAAAAATGCTTGCTGTGAGCGAATTTGAATTACGAGATGTGGCAAGCATTGCCAGATGTTGTAGATTCGATAAGTCGTTTTATTTATGATTTATATTATGACATTATTTTTTGTGTGTTCTATTTTGTATAGAAACTTTTATGAAGGTGTTTTCAATTGGCGGCGGATTTTAGTCACTTATAGCCTATAGGATTTGGTAATAATATTTCAATGTAGTAATAGGTAAAGCTGTAGACTATAATTGTGTCGAATCAAATGTGTAAAACTACTGTGTAAAATTGCATGATACTTTTGATTGATATTTGAAATAGAGAAAGGTTGAAATAGGTGAATGTGTTCACTTGTTCTGTGGGTCAATATTTTAGAATTCGTCAACTTATCTAATTTTTATATAATTGGATCTCGGTAATTTGCTGAAAAAAACATCATCAACCAGGATCGATCGAAATCGAATTCGTAAATTGTCTCTCTATCAAAGAGATGTATCTACTCGGTAGTTTGATCGGAAAATTAATAAATGAAAAACTCGGAACGGGTTATCGGTTGTAATCTTAAACAAAAATAATTTTGCTGGTTATGTGTACTATTTTCGAGCGTTTCAGATATTTGGCGAAATATCGGATTTTGTTATTTAAATAATGCTAAAGCTGTGAACAGGCTTGGTACAAATAGTCCTTTTACTTTTCAAGTTTGTTTCCGGTGATTTGAAGAATTGCTGAGTAGTCAATATAAATATTCAGTGATATTGCTCACAGTTAGGAGAAATTGAGAAACAATGAAGATAATGAACATTGTGTGTCATTTAGGATGTCAAGAAGAACAATTACATAGTCATCATGAAAATGTGTATTCTTACAATAGGGGTAAATCACCTAAAGACAATAAATATTTTGACAGTACATAAACGATAATTGCCAGCTCACTTGGACCAAGCAAAGGTTTTTTCCGGCACATCAAATTATATTCAAAATGATCTCATTAGTTTCAAAACGATATCATTGTAATGCAATTCAGAAAAGCAAATTCATAGCAATAATATTAGATAAAACAACCGTTATATCATATCGATCACAACTTTCAACAACCTTCGGTTACATTACTTCTTTCGGTGCAGATAAAGATACTTTCATAAATCTCACTGATGTTTCTGATAACCAAAATGCGTCCCGTTCATTTAACTTTGTATTGCATGTTGTCCGAAAATTCAAAGCCTTGAGGAGCCTCTGTAATATCTGCCAAAACAACTGGTTTGCAAACATGTATAAAACAAATGGATAAAAACGCAATATATATTCATTTCTTCGAACATCGGCTAAATTTGATTTTATCTAAATCATGCAATAGTATACGCGAATGCAGAATTTTCCAAATCTATTACTAGTTTTTCAACAACGACAATAATTTTATTTGCTTTGTATTTATTCGTCAAAAAATGCTTCCGAAATTAGCTCCGAAACGGTGGACTTTTAATGGTTGGTTATTTTTAACAATTTTTCTATAATAAAGAGCAATTAAAATAACTCGTGAAATATATAACGGAAAATGATAGTGCTATTTGAGGCGGAGAGATCGTTAATAATGAGAGTGGGCTTTTTATTTTACTTAAAGATTCTTAGTTTATTTTTCTGTTGAACGTTTAATGTAAAAAAAAAAACATACTGATCGATATACTTCAGTCCTAACAATGTAATATACTGTATCATATTCACAAAATGGCAAAATTTGAAGATAAAAAACAAGATTCAAGAAATAGTTTCACGGTAATTGGGAACGATTTATGGTTGATTTGTGAAACACCACAACGTCGTTAAACAGCAAGGTGCATAATTGAATAAATGAGAATGTTGTATCATTCTTTACAAGTGCTTATGTCGAAATAATTGGTAGCATAATCGTTAAAATAAAGTCAAGGTTTTCATCCTTAAAAAGTTTCAGATTTTTAAATCTTTTCAATTCTTCGAAGTTTGGCCACTTTCAAAAATATTATATTTCTAGTTCTAGGAATGTTATTATTTTACTGATAAATATTGATATGGTTTCTTATTGTGTGAAGGACTGTGAACTTTTATTTTCATAAGAATACATAATGTCTACTCTCACGTCCCCGTTAGTAATTCCTGGGTGCTTTTATACAGGGGTTCTATTACACGTAACGAATTTGCGGAAAGCGTAATCATCAACCATGGACGTCAGCCATGGACATCAACCAATTGCTTCCCTTCGGTAAATTGTCACGCCACGCCACTAGTCGCACTGCTAGATAGCCACTCCTAAGCTCATTCATTCATTTATTTTCACTGTCCAGATCTGAAAACGCAAAAAACAATCTACACCAGGAGACATTTTTGAATGGAAATACTTATTTTTCACCAGTAGTCCTGTTTTATACCTACACTAGGGATTTCACTAACAATAGCAAATGTATTAAATAATGAGATACTTTTGCATTGACAAATTAATATTTGGAGCGTTGCTATCTCGCCAACAAAAAGGCGAGTTTATTAGTATTTGACCTGTTTTTTTTATTAATAGAAAAATCATTGTTTTTCGTGATTATATGAATTCGGACTAACTGATGTTAAGGTTTAGAATTCATTACAAAACAGTAGCGTTACTCAATGCTCTTGGTTCCGATTATATAGATATACTATTCATTTCGGGAAATAAAATTACGTTGATTTAACTTGGCTATAGTGGAACTAGCCATCATTATTCATCAAAAAAATTTCAAAATCATCTACATTTTATGATGATTTTCCCGACCCGTTTAGGCAGCCGGCTCTTTCTCGTGTTTTATTCATGGATGTTTTGCAAGGTTATATTAAAGAATGTGATGATGCATTTTTTGCATTGTTTTAATCTTTTTATGCAAAATGCACAAATTTGTCAAGCACAAATAGCTGGTTAATAAGAAAATATTATTTCTATGAAGCCCGAGGGTTGTTCGATTCCTAAATCTGTTCACTAATATATCTTCTCTTTGAACTTTTACTGCAGCTTTAAACCGAAGTGACCCTAACTTCAGTAGATACTAGTATATTAGTGAAAATATCAAACCATTTTTAGCCAACTCATTCAAGGATCTTGTGCTCACCACCTGATTCTTAAGTCAAGTTCCACTTCTGTTTAGGACACGACGGAGTTTTAGCTGGCTTGGTAAAGTCATCTGAAAGTCTTTTGTTTTTATGGACTTGTGTTAATAGAACACCAGCTCAAGTATGTACGGTCCCTGGTTTGAATCCAACCGTGGACGATTAATCACAATCACAAATCGGCCTTAGAGATGACTAAGGCCAATGACAAACAGTGGTCTATTTCGCGAAAAAGGTGAACTTTATTCAAATTATGGACTTTTAAGTATGAAGTTGAAACTTTGGGGTAATATTGTCCTATAAAGCCACCATCATTTGAGGTGGTAAATGGGTTTCATAAGTTTAAGGGTAAGAGCACAGATGCTGAAAACAGCCAAAAATTGCATTTGTCTTTTAACCTCTTTTTTAAATTAAGAATCAAAATACCTTTGAGTAATACAGCGTTATTAAGCTATGAAAGACATTGATGATTTAGCCTCTTCCCCTTTCATCGTATTCATACTGCAGCTAGTATAGGAATCCGGTGTTTAAAACTTCTAGTCTTTTTTAAGTTTAGAACGTCACAAAACGTTGTTACGAAATAGGTCTAGTTGTATTTATTAAAGTCTAAAGTAACTATCAAAACTTAATTTACCTGCGGCCAGCTGCGGCTAGGCTCGTAAACTCCTTTCAAAGTTCAGCGACCTTGCACAAAACGCAACATTTTGCGTGCTAATTGCGCCAGTCCGTGTGTTTTGCAGTATTTTCTTATCATTTGCACTAGCACATAATAGCAAGCATTAGTCCCAGGTTAAAGCTCGTGAGATTGAGATAAACACAATGTTGAATTTCATAAATTAACACATAAATTAAACCCTCCACTCACTTGTTATGTTATTGGTAAAGTTTCAAGTGCTGTTTGTTTATTTGGCTGTTCATACATTTATTTACCCATTCAACTGTACTTTAGAATCATCAAATTTCCCAACTTGCTTCTAAATTTAATTCAATGAATTATGTTCATATGATAATTCATGTATGATCATAGAATAATTCTGGTATGTATTTGCTTAGTATTGAAATTACATACTAAGCAAAATTATCGAAAATTTATTTTTACCTGTGCAAAACTATTTAGTGCCAGGTATTAATTGCTAAAATTGTAAATATGCATGCACGGTTGAAAATTTTGGGGTAAAATCCATTATTTTTCTATAAATGCAGCCTTATAACATTGATATATATCAAATTTCGCATATTTTTGATAAAACTAGCTTTTATAGGTCATTTCTACACCAAAAGCAATCCCACGACAACCCTTGTACGGGTCTAGGGGTTGAAGCTGGTAGAGAGCTTCATTACAATTTTTTTAATCATTGTGGATACGAGTGTGGAATGATTAGTTCCACGACTCACTTTACCCCTGATTTAAATCAGGTATCTAATCAGAGCTAGATGAACTCCAAGCAATACCAAAAATATATATTTATTATGCACCTCTGAAAATCAATTTCATTTTTACACCATATATTTATAAAGTTTATATTACGTTTGTTAAAATGTATATCTTTTGCTTATTGATTTGATCTATCAGTGATATCAATTAGCTTCTACGCATATAATTCGTTTCGTTTCGTTTGAAAAACGCATATTTGTAACATATTAAGCATCAAATTTACACCAACTTGGTGTAAAAAAAAGTAGCACGCATAAACTGCAGCATTGATTGTGCAATACTTGACGATGCAGAGTAGACATGGGTAACGCAGTAAATTTTGAAGCGCTGATACACTGATACCGGCGCCAGCAGTGGTATCAGCGCGATCTTACATACGGCGCTGGTAGCATGATACCATGACGCTATGATTCACTCAAAAAAACATGATTGAAAAAGCTTGTATGGAACGAGAGCAACCCACATTTGAACTTACTAATTTTCCGATGTAAAATACCCTAAAATACCCAGGCTATAGTATGTACCCATTCAGGTATCTTTCCAAACGTGCGTACGCGTAGGTATATTGCTTTGCATCAAACAGACTTGAGATACGTATACTCAACTCATATCTTTGCGCCGCGCCGTAGCATAGCGCCAAGCCAAATGGTGTTGGCATTGCAAAGCATTGTCTAATGCAGAGGATTAGTTTTGGGCGTACTTATAAGGTGCAAATTACGTAGTTTGTGTATTTGATAGTTGACCGTATTAAGTGAAATGTTTTTCAAAGGACTGTTTCTTACGGTTGAATATCCCGAAGTTAGGAAAATTGTGCGTTTTAAAAAGTGTACGCCGGATGGTGTTGATCGCTTGTCTTACAAAGATTTCGTTCTTTCGGTTTTAGATGGTACTAATGTTCCATTTAGCGATTTTTTGTGTTTTAGAAACAAAGTTGGGGTGGAGATAAAAGAGGATATATTTATGCAGTATTTGTGTCAATTTTATAGCCATCCAGACTTTATTCTGAAAGTTCATTTTAAAAAAGGCGTAGAAAGTGAGAGTGATAATGAATGTGCAGTGCCAGTGAAACGTTCAAATGCATATTTTTTTTTTCATTTTATAAAGATTTGTAATACTGTTAAATTAGCTATATATGTGTATGTAAAAGAAATGTACTGAGATCTCGAATAAAATATAATTACCAAATATAAGCACTGTTTAATTGTTTGTTACTTAAGATTGACTTTACTTTTTTACGTGAAAGCCTTTGAAGAAATTTCTGCATTTAGGCTATGCTTGGAAATGGATTGGAAAGCTATATTTGCTATGTCAGTGCAAATTATATGCTTCTTTTCAATATTCATTAACAAATTAAGACAGTTTTTCTTATTTCAATTTTTCCCAGATATAAACATCATGTACAAAACATGTGAATCGATTTGATATATTTCATTATTAAATGGCATAGTAAATTTTATATCAATATGATATTTGCCATAGTAAACAAATTTACAATCATTTTATATCATGTTTATATTTAGCTTTATCGAAAACATTGATATAAACTGTTTATAAAAACTATAACTTAAAAGTTTGAGATATTGTTTATTTTTTTTAGATGGATTTATATGTATATATTTTTTTATCAAAATAACACCATTTTTTTCAACCGTGCATGGGTGAATGATAATATTTGTAAATTCGATATGTGTTTTGCTATATGCTGTAGATAGACTTTTTTCACTACTTTCACTATTGATTTTAAGATACTTCCACAGAAGATAGGTTTTTCAAATTTGGTAGAATGATGTAATCGAATATGCAGCTTTCGAATTCGGTGTTAGCTCAAAAATGAAAAAAGTCGGATAGGGCGTTTTATGATCACTGTCACTGTTTTATGACTGTCATTTCGGCAACAGTTGGGAACAATTTGGGAAAACACCCACCTAGAGAAAATAGTATTTAAGTCTATTTGCACTTATTTGTCAGGTCAATTTTTCAATTTATATCATTTAGAAAACAAAAGAAATACAATAAAGTTAGAAGAAAGTCGGAGTTTTTGTTAAAACCTTTTTGGTCAATTTGAGACAGAAAGGTCCGTGTGTAAAAGACTTTAAGACTACACAAAACTCATAAAATTATATGACATAGTAAAATCGTGCAATCTAATATGACATATAGAAGGAAATAAATAGGAGTTGCCTGCGATAGTTTTGGTATTCGGCCTTGTCTGCTGTATTTCATCCACTCTTATATTCAGCTCTTTCGTTTGGTGTCTCGTGTAATTTTGCTTAAGTAAAAAAACGGCTATTGCAAAATTAAATTTACTTTCGATTTGTTTAGTTCATTTCGGCGTGCTCTGCAGCCTCAAAAAATGGCCAATTATAAAGTAACACAGCGAATGTTGCATGATATAATTATTCAAAATAATTACAATTGTTTCGATTAAACTTTATGGGTAGGGATGCAAATCAAATTAATAATACTGTCCGACATCATTTGTGTCAAACGAAATTGAATAATCATTTCCACAGCATTTTTGCCTGCTGTCACGAATGTGATCCAAAATTTGGCTGTCACGTTGATAAAAATTGCGTCAGCAGAAAAAAATTCTAAAAATGATATTTTCCTCAACATTGAGGCACTATAGGCGGATTTGGACAGCGGTTTCGTGTTCAGCCAGCAAAAATACTATGGAAATGATAAGTCACACTCGTTTATTAACAAGAAAATTGTTTTTCCTGAAAGTGAAATTTTCCAAATTTTGACCCTTTTTGGAAACTTTTTGTTAAAAATTGGAGCCAACACAACACCAGAAATGAATTTCCCATGTTTGAAAACCCAAGAAACACTCAATTTCATACATCTAGTGGTTCTCATGAATAAAGTTCACCTTTCTCGAGAACTAGACCACTGTGCGGCGGTTCCAGCGAAGCGTTTCCCGAGAAGAAAACCGAGTCGGTTTAGCCGTGCATTCATTTAGCATTTTGATGACACACATCGCGGTGCGAACCGCCTTTCGGTTTCGGAACCGAGTCGATAGACGAGAGAAATGACCCACCGACTCGGTTCTTCGAGCGTTTTTCGATTTGCCCGTAGCTGCGAAATCCGATCGAGCTGAAATTTTTAGGTTGCATTGGTGAATGCATGGGATATGGGAATGAAAATTTGATAAGAAATGAAGAATATATATGTAAGAAAGAATATATATATGTAAATATATCTATATATACGTACTATACACGACTCCTTTTATATATATGTAACTATATACAGGGTGTTCGGGATAAATTTGACATATTTATAATTGATTTTATTTTTCCGTAGGTTGGAGGCATTAGCACACACTACTCGTCATTTAAAAGTTTGGACCCTTCTTCATTCATAGGCAAGATGTCAGAAAGGATAGATGACTGGAATCCACCTGAATCATGGAAGAGAATAACTTGCATCATGATGATTCGTGCCGGCCATCAAAATAACGATATTATAACTGCTGCCCAATGCTCCCTTAATACAGTAAAAACAATCAGGCTTGCAATGATAGAGGCTTGCAATGGTGACTACGAGGATGTAGCAAGAAGAAAGATGCCTAGCAGACGATCTAATTGCGTTCGTACAGCAGAATTCCTCGCAAATCTGCAAGAACAGGTGTTGAAGAACCCTGGCATTGGAATTCGGGCTTTGTTACGTGAAATGAATGTTGCAGTCTCTACTATGAAGCTTGAAGTCAATGAAGACCTTCGCTACTACTCATTAGTGATGGGCGTTTCTGTTGTTTTCAAAAAACGAAAACGAACTGTTTTTTTTAAAAACAACTGTTTTTTTAACTGTTTGAAAAAAACAGTTTGAATTAATGAAAAGGATCAAATTTTATGCTGTACGACAATATATATATTTGAAATATAGTTCAAATAAGAAACATCGTTCATAGTTTGAATAATCTTCAATTAGTTCAGTGCAATGGACTTTTACGTATTAGGTGTTTCTAATACACATTTTATGTATTATGTCTTCCTGTCACCAACGTAAACATTCATTGCTGCTTCCAAACTGAATTGATACTTGTGAGGTACCTATTTTCCATTATATAAAAAAAATATATACTATTATTAATTTTTCAGTTGGTCAGTCTTTTCAAGCATTGCCATTCAAAAACATGATCATTTCAACTTTTTTAGATGTCAGACGAGTTCTTCTATCACTTATCAGGTTCCCTGCCTTGGAAAAATCCTTTCGCATGGAACGGACGTCGCAACGATGTTACACTTTGTTCTGAATATTTCAGACAAATTTGGATACAACTGCCGATGTTTTTTCCACCAGCCCAACGGACAGCTATGCATGCCTTTTTCATCAAGACGTGGTAGAATATCGTCTTTGAAATAACGGTTCACTTCTTTCTCAGCCCTTGTTTTTGAATCCGTCTGCGGTTTTTTATCTGCCATTATCTCGTTTAACACACACCATGCACTCATTTTTCCATGTAAAGGATCAGATTGAATCGCCACGGAAGTAGACGGTCCTTCAACATTAAACATGCACCCACTAGGGGGCCAACCTCTTCCGTAAGGCTGGCAATGAGACCAAGGGGCACCTTACCTCCCGCGGTTTCGTTAATTTTACAATCCCGGTAGGGTTGGAGACACCCTCGTGGCGACCTCCAGTCACCAGGAGGGCGTCAGCACACCCAGAGACGCCAACTGGTGATCCAAATAGGATCTCAACCTTTTCCTCCTTTGCACTTTTAGTGCTACTTTTAGTTTTTCCGGTGAATTTCATTTTGCCGTATCTTCGAAACTAGGCCGCTTTTTCCCAGACTTGTATGGAAATTTCACCCGAAACAACTCAGAATGGTCCCCGAATTCATGCTAGGGGAGAAACTGACGTTTTTGCCCAAATTCCCCCATAAAAAAATTGTTTTGCCCTTTAAATATCATGATTGTACTCCCCGATCACTTCCAATCATCGAAAGGGCCATAAAGTTAGTTTTTGCCAAACTATGGCCAAAAAACCCCTTACTCCCCTACAAAACCGAAATTTTTGTATCACAGCAACAGGTCTTGGCCCGTTATGTCCCAAACCACTCTAACCCAAAATTGGCCGATTTTGTCCGATTTCGGCTTCTTTTGCCCTAAAAACGTTTTGAATATTTAAATAAAATACTTGCAAGTACGAAAATATTGTTTTCCGCAGCTAAACAGTTTTCCACTGTCAACAGTTCGTTTTAACAAACGAAAAACGGTTCGTTTAAAAAAACGAAAAACAATGAAAAACGATTCGTTTTAAAAAAACGAAAAACGATCGGCTTTAGAAAAACTATTCGTTGTAGAATAGTTGGAATAATTGGTTAAAAAAGCAGTACGTTTTAGAAAAACGGTTCGTTTGAAAAAAAAACGAAAAACGATTCGTTTTCAAAAAACAGTTCGTGTTAAAAAAACGATTCGTTTGAGAAAAACGAATAACGTTTCGTTTGAAAAAAACAGTTCGTTTTAAAAATACCATTCGTTTGAGAAAAACGAAAAGCGATTCGTTTGAAAAAAACAGTTCGTTTAAAAAAAAAACGATTCGTTTGAGAAAAACCAAAAACGATTCGTTTGAAAAAAAAACAGTTCGTTTTAAAAAAACGATTCGTTTGAGAAAAACGAAAAACGATTCGTTTGAAAAAAACAGTTCCTTTTAAAAAAACGATTCGTTTGACAAAAACGAAAAACGATTCGTTTGAAAAAAACAGTTCGTTTAAAAAAAACGATTCGTTTTATAAAAAGAAAAACGATTGGCTTTAGAAAAACTATTCGTTGTAGAATAGTTGGAACAATTGGTTTTAGAAATAATATTCGTTGTAGAAAAATGGTTCGTTTTAGAAATGCTGTTCGTTTTTTGCCGCCAAACGTTTTTTTTTCAAACTGTTTGGCGTTTTTGAGCCCATCACTACTACTCTTACTCGCGCCGCAAAGGTCAGCTGCTCACAGAAAAGGCCCGTGAAAACCGTTTGATAAACGCGAAGAATCTTCTAAGCAAAGTGAAACATCCTGCGGAACCACAAACAATCTGGTTCTTTTCCAATGAGAAAAACTTTTGCCAGGATCAAAAACACAACACGCAGAATAACAGATGGCTTGCATACAGTACAGAGGACATTCCTCGTGCAATGCAGACTAAATTTCCCCAAACTGTGATGGTTTTCGGATGTGTATCCTCTGAAGGCGATGTGATGCCTCCGCATTTTTTCCAAGAGGGCCTCAGGTTGACTTCAGATGGCTACGTGGAGTTGTTAAACACTGTAGTCAAGCTCTGGATAACAAGGGTAGCCAATGGTAGGTCGTATGTATGGCAGCAGGGTTCGGCCCCTTTCCACACTTCTAGGAAAAGTCAAAAATGGTTGTCTGAAAATTTCTACGACTTCACCAGTCCAAATGTTTGGCCTCCAAACTCCCCAGACCTTAACCCCATGGATTATTATGTATGGGGCGCAGTTGAAAAAGACACCAATCGCACTTCCAGTAATACAAAAGCCCAGTTAATGGATAAAATTAAAACAGTTTTTGAGGCCCTTCCCAGGGAGGATGTAGCATCAGCTTGTTCGAGGTTCCGAAGCAGTATTGAAGCTGTGATCGATGCTAATGGTGGTTATTTTGAGGGAATCTTGTTGATAGTATTGTAATTTACTCTGCCTGTAATTTTTTTTTATCAATTCATTAAATTTAATAAATACAAAAATTTTATTTTTCCTTACGAAACTGTCAAATTTATCCCGAAAACCCTGTACATGTACGACTACACGACACAAGCATCTATGTATATGATACTCCGACGTAATTTGTAACTGAACCGACTCGATAAACGCTTCTGAAAACCGCTGTGTGTGTCAATCGACGCGCCAAGCCGAAGCGTTAAACGCTTCGGTGAAACCGCCGAATGTGTCATTGGCGTTCGTCTAATAGTAATATTTTGAAGTCCTGAAAATAAGTCCACTACGACAACAATTTATAATACCAAACGCATATTAATGGAATCCAAACAAAAAGTTATGAAAGTATTCAGCTAATCAAATGTTATTGGGGAAATTGTCTAGTTTTTGTATTTGATTAAGTTACATCGTATAAATCCTCCATTTGCGTGAATGAAATCTAATTATCCCTTATTTGAATCACAATAATCTAGCAAAATCTGACAAGAAACACGTCCATTATGTGGCCGTATTCAATACATCACTTGCATACAATTACTGAAATCTTTTATTCTGAAGCGTACGCTTTGTACGCACGAATCTATTCGACCATTTCTCTATGTTCTTTGCGTAAATCAGAGATAGCCAACGCCAGCCGTGCAATCAGTCAATCAGCCCATCCTAAGCGTCCCAAAACACCAAGAACTTATCATTGATTCAATGAATCGTCTCAATTAAGTGGAATGTCATTTACTTGCTCACAACAGATTTGTCTTGAGTGATTAATTGAAAATCACGGTAAAACGACACAATCAGTGGAGCGATGTGCACGATAGATTGCAAGATGGCTGCGCCGTAGCTGGGTAATGGCGATATAGCGAAAGAACCTGTTTGTTTTTGCGGGAAAATTGGTAGACCTAAATTCTGTTCCGGGAAAAAATGATGACAACAGCAGTAAATAATATTGTACCTGCCACATTTCAATGCAATGTTAGTTGCGAAACTACAAATTGTCGCGAAACTACAATCAACATAGTAACGGAAAAGCAAATACAGAAGCTGATTGCTGCAAAAGTACGTGAAAGAGAATAAGGTTTCAGATACGGGCGTGTTTCACTCGACCGACAGAGAACAGATAGAAATGTCAATGTTATGTAAAATGGAAGCTAGTGAAACAAGCAGATAACGTTACCATTCGATACGGCAGACATACCGTTCCAGAAGGAATATTTAGTTTACGACACTATTTCGAATTCTAATGCATATTGAGGTAGAGTAAGGTGCAGAGATACCGACATCGATCCGATGAACGGCGTTTAGGTCGACGCTGTAGTGAAGCGAAGCATACTAATGGTTACGGTCCGTATGCTTTACGTTGTATACGTATGCTCTTGATATTTGCTTGCCATATGGATTACACAATACGAGTTCAAAGTCTTTTCCCAAAAAATTTAAAGGTTTTTTGGAAGTTTTCTTTGGATGACAATATTCACTTCTTTGTGGAATTCGGAAACTGAGCTGAGAAAATGGTAAAAGTTTTAGTCAGACCTCATTGCCGCGCGTTACCGATTGTTATGTCATCAGAAACATTGATTAAACAAACTATTTTTCTTACCAATTGCTATTGAAGCATCCAAAAATAAAGAGAATCTATTCTTTTCTCAAGAGAATCTATTGCTCAGTAGCTATTTGCTTAAATAAGTTTATCAGCCTCATATCTAACCTAACCAATCGCAGAATTTTCAGTCAAAATATTTTTTACTTTTACTTACACTTCAATGTAGTCAGTCCATGCTCACGTCTTCATGCAATATAAAACATACGTCAGTAGCAGAGTAAAAAATAAATGTTCAATGCTGAAGCTATAGCAGCCAAAACGAAACCGTTACTGTGAAACGTACATTAGTTAAAGAAAACTACCCTCCTTGATTTTCTGAAACATTTTTGAAATATCCTTACCACGCGATTCCTTTTAATGATTGCTGTTCGAGATCGACTATGCATGTAAGTGTGTTCGGGTTCGTAGCATTAGTGGCAAAAACGTTTTACGTACGTGAAAGTTTTATAAGGCTTGCGGAAATGCATGAAGCGTAGAGCAAAATGGGTGTGGCAGAATTGAAGATTTCGGTTTCTGTCTTGAAACTTGAATGGCATAAACATGAAAACGAGATTGCGTTCCGCATTAGATCTGTAAATTTACTAATGTCAGAAAGAATTTATTTCTAGTTCGCAGGACTACGTCGAAGTCGTTAGTGGATTTTTGTAGTAAATTATGTTTAGCTTTCAGTTGTGAGCTGCATAATTAAAAGCTTGATTCAATGAATTCGCTTTCATCTTGTAAAATATATTTAATCTTAGAATTACAATCACAGATTTTGAAATTATGGTGGATTCGATGAATTATCAGTGTTACTTTCTTTCTGACAAGAAACTAAACAACAATATCGCAAAGAACAGTAATAACGTTTTCGAACATACATTTAACAGACAGATTAACACCTGGTAGCGATTAATTAGCATGCTCTCAAGTAAAAGACTGTTAATTTTTTGGGGTAATGTTCTATACTAGCCGATAATCGGCAATACGCTTGTTCTTCTTGTTGTTCTTATCATGCATCTAAAATAAGGTTTACTTGGTCACAGTCCTCTATTGAATTGGATTCTATTTCACTAACTCTTTTTACTTTGTGCTTCTTTATGTCTAGATTTATTTTTCCCATTAAACAAAATTAACTTAATTAGAATTTGTCTTCAATCACCATTCAATCATCAATTATTTCAATAACCACTTTAGTATTTCCTATCCTCATTTCTACTCAAAATGAACACGTCTCCATACACTGACCAAGATATTTACGGAAATTAATCATTTTACCAATCAGCCTGTGGCAGTTTGCAATTCATTTATGATATTTGATTCTAATATAGATATTAAAGCTATTGGTTAGCTATGAGGAAGCAGTTTATGTGGAATTGTCTGTTACTAAGTAAACACCAAAAGATACACGTATAAACATGCAAACTAGATAAATGTGTTCAATTAATTTCCTGTGAACTCATATAACGTGATAAGAAAATTAATACTTGGACAAATAAATTTTAAAAAAAAAAACATGTAATTCGAATCGCGCTTGTCCGAATTATGCAGTAGTCCGGACTAATGTTCACCTATCATTATGTACTTTATAGTCCGAATGGTGTGATTTTGTTAATCCGGATGCTACTACACGCTTATTAAATGCGACAAATAAACTTCTAGTCAATACTAGGAAAGCCAACGGTTACATCGCCTGACATTATTTTACTGTAACGTTTGTTTCTTTTGTCTATGGTTTATTTATCTGTGGATATTGGTTTAATCCATTTGTGTGTGTGTTATGTTTAAAATAAAATGAACAAACGTAAACATAGGTATTACTTCATTGCAGTTTGCACGCCAACGGGGACAGTCGTGCTCCGGGGCTGATCTCTTGATCGAATTAAACAGAGTTTCGGCAGTTTGAGCAAGTGTATCTGGTGCCACGGTAAAGGGCTTTTATGCCCTATAACCAACACAACCTGGTGAGCCCGTTCCATTTTAACACCTTCTAACTGATGGTTATCCGTGATCAAAACTATAGTAACGCTTGATTCGCTCAAGGTCAATATTGCAGGCATAACACTGCTATTGACTTTGTTCGGATCGTCGTGACTTGTTTTCATCGCGTATAACTGTTTATTTCCGGTGCGTGTTGCACGTTTTGTTTTTCAATTGTGCTTTGTTTTTGTTTTTATTATTTTTTTCCGGCGTTATAGTAATGCAAAATATTAAATTGAACTTTTGCAATATTCGCGGGATAAGAAAGAATTTTTTTCGGTCTACTGTCACTTATCCATTCACAAACCGGCAATTTTGACCCCAAGTGAAACTAAGGTCGTTTCTGATGCTGATATCAACCAGTATCACGTACCTGGTTATCAGTTAGTGCCCCGCTTCTCCACAATGCAAATCTTTTAGATTTATTTCTAACTTCACACCCAGATAAATATTCGATATCAGTTTCTGCGCCTCTTGGCAACTCGGACCACAATTTGATCTCGACCCAGTTTAACATCTCTTCTCTGATTAGGACTAATCAGTTTCCTACCAAACGACTGGTCTGGCATTATGGCAAGGCTGACTGGACTGCGTTTAAAAAATATATCAGAGAGGTCGATTGGTCCGATTGCTTTGCAACGAAGAACGTCGAATATATAGCTTCCACCATAACTGACATCATATGGTATGGAATGTACACTTTTATTCCGCATGCCTTCAAGAACACTAAGCCAACCACTACTTCATGGTTTAGTCACGAATGCCAAGAGGCTATTCGCACTAAGGAGGCGGCATTCCAAAATTACAAGCTATCTCCGTCTGAGGAATCAAAAATCCTTTACAAGACCGCTCGCAATACCTGTACATCTACTATCAGAAGTGTTAAATTCCAGTTTGACTAAAATATTAAACAGAAGGTCCTTGCAAGCCAGAAAGGAAGCAAAGGCTTCTGGTCGCTTGTGAAAAGGATTAAGAACAACTTCTCCAGTTCCTCCGTGCCACCTCTTCTTCATGGTGGTAACGTATTCACTGAGTCACTGGACAAAGCTAATCTTTTTGCTGAGATTTTTGCTACAAACTCCTACTTGCCACCTTCATCACTGAGTCCTCCTACTCCTCCAATGTGCGTTTTCAAGCAAGGGCCTCTATTTTTCCGCACAAGAGAGGTATTGAAAATACTCGCTAAGCTTGACATTTCCAAATCTGCTGGCCCTGATGGTATATCGCCCCTCGTACTAAAGTGCTGCGCCTCCGCCTTGGCTAAACCTCTGCGCAAACTATTTGACCTGTCATATTCGCATGGAAGCTTGCACACGTTCAGCCCATACCTAAATAGGGGGAGGCCTGTGATCCCTCTAATTATCGACCTATTGCAATCGTTTCGGTTCTGTCTAAGGTATTCGAATCTCTCGTGAATTCAAAATAATGAAATATCTTGAGTTGAACCATCTTATCAACGACCGCCAGTATGGTTTCCGTTCTGGGCGCTCCACTGGGGACTTACTCACATTTCTCACTGAGAGATGGAACCGTTGCCTCCATAATTTTGGTGAAGCAATGGTCGTTTCTCTTGATATATCGAAGGCCTTTGACAGAGTCTGGCACCCTGCCCTATTAGCCAAGCTTCGTGTATTTGGTCTTCACCCCGTCCTTGTCAAGTGGATTGAAAGTTTCCTCGTAGATCGTTCCTTTCAAGTTGTTCTGGATGGACACAAATCTTGTGTCCACACCACCAATGCCGGGGTTCCGCAAGGTACTGTCCTTTCACCAACTCTTTTTCTTTTATTTATAAATGACCTCCTTTCCTCAAACTTTCAATCCGATTCATAGTTTTACCGATGACAGCACCCTTGACTTCGCATACTCTTTTGACAAGGTAGCCGACTCTCGTGGAAATGCTACTTCTGTTAGTAGAGATCGCATGTTTGCATCGCTAAACAGGGACCTGTTAAACATTATCGCTTGGGGCTCAGCGAACCGTGTTGTGTTTAATGCGTCCAAAACCCAATGCTGTCGTCTTTCGCTCAAGCCTTACCCTTCTCCTACAAGCCACCATATTTCCGTTGATGGTGTGAGTATTTCCGAATCATTTTCGCTGAACCTATTCGGATTTAACATCTCCAGCAAACTAAGCTGGACCAGCCATATTTTTCAAATTGCGAAAAATGCCATGAAATGCTTAGGATTCCTTGAGAGAGGCAAGAAATACTTTACACCATCAGACATAGCGCACATCTACAAGACTCTCGTAAGACCAAGACTTGAGTATAACTCCCATGTATGGGCTGGGGCAGGCCGCACTGCTTTAGCGGAACTAGACAAAGTTCAACGCAAAGCTTTCAAGCTAATTGGCGACGAAACTATTACCTCACGTATTGAATCCCTTGAGCACCGACGTAATGTAGGTTGCCTTTCTCATCTTTATCGCTATTATCATGGTCTTTGCTGTAATGAAATATCAAGTCTGCTCCCTTGTAGAGCACCTCCTACGCGCAACACCCGAGCGTCCCAACGCGCTCACTTTCATACTCTTTCGATCATTGCCAGTCGTACCGTCAAATTTCACGATTCTTTCTTATCTAGGACAATACGATTATGGAACAGTCTACCATCTACTGTTTTCCCCGCCAACTATCAGCCACAATTGTTCAAGCGAATCGTGCATCGCTATCTTCTGCAAACCCAACCCTTCCTTTCTTCCCTTCCTTAAATTTCCTTCCGCCAAGGCTGTGCTATAGCATAATAGGGCATGAGCCGCTATACTAGATAAACTAAAGCGCAATATAAGTGGGAAGCAATTAGCTCGCGAATACGGCGTGGGAGCATCTACGATCTCGGATATCAAGCAAAATAGAGCCAAAATTGAACGATTAGGAAAAATTTATTTAGGTCTAGCTCGCGACTTTTAAAATTAATTTTAGGTTCATTAAAAAATGTTACGTAGGACCAGGAATACGGAAAACATTGAAAAAAGCAGAGTATCCCGAAATGGAAACTGAGTTATATTCTTGGTTTATCCAGCAAAGGAAAAGACACGTGCCAATATCGTATGAAATTTTGGTAGAGAAAGGCCGACAGTTATTTCAAAAGCATTATAATAAAGACACTTTTGTAGCAAGTAGGGGTTGGCTTCTTAACTTCAAAAAAAGGCATGGATTACGACATCTGAAAATCTGTGGCGAGAAGCTAACAAATGATGCATCCCCTGTCATCCCTTTCAATAGAAAATTATCTGAAATAATTCGAAGTAAAGGTCTACTTCCTATTCAGATTTATAATGCTGAGAGTCAGGTCTGTTTTGGAAGATTTTGCCAGATAAAACGTTAGTTTACTCTAAGGAAACTTTGGCGCCCGGAAGAAAAACAAGTAAAGAGAGACTAACGTTTTTGGCTTGCACTAATGGGAATGGCAAGCACAAGTTTCCACTCTTAGTTATCAGAAAAGCCAAGAACCCCACAGCATTCAAAAATGCTACTTTGCCTGTGGAATACACTTACAGCTCCAATGCCTGGATGACGTCTGTAATTTTCAAAACATGGTTCCAACACTCTTTTGTGAAGCACGTAAGATCATTTTTAACAAGTCAAAATCTTCCGAAGAAGGCGTTGTTGTTAATCGACAACGCTCCATGCCATTGCAAGGAAGAAGATCTAGTTGACGAAAATGGTGATATTTTCACACTGTTTCTTCCACCAAATTGCGCTGCCTTACTGCAGCCGATGGACCAAAACGCCATTAGGTTGACCAAATTACAATACAGAAAGATTCTTCTAGCTGACATTTTATCCTTAATTGACCATCCATTGGACGATGTTCATAAATGTCTGAAAAGCATCAACCTCAAAGATGCAGTGTGCCTGCTGCACAACTCTTGGAGCAAGGTTCCGAGGATTTCCTTAGAAAAGTGTTGGAACAAAATCTTCTCAGAAGATTTGGATACCCTCGCATACGAATTGGAAGATCTGGTTCCACTTAGTGTGTTGCGTCAACAGTGGCAGCAAAATCAAGAATGTTATGGTGACATTTCAGCAATGTTAACTGTTGTAGACAAAGAACAACCTACGGAACACGAAATATTTCAGTGGGCCGTAGAAACTGAAAATACACTCATTGAAGAAAATTTGATTGCAGAAGTTACAAGTGGCAGCGAAACTTACGATGCGGAATCTTCACCAGTATCAAAAATTAAACATGACAATGCAATCAAATGTTTCTCTGTGGGATTGCAATGGGCTGAAGAAAACGAAATATTCTTACGCTGAAGCATCTTAAAGAAGAAGCGGTTATTAGGCAAACGAAAAGTATTTTTACACAAACTAAAATAACTGAGTTCTTCAGAAAATAAGAATTGCGAATTTTGATATATTTTAATTCTAAAAATAAGTTGTTTGTTTTGCTTTGCCACAAATAAATAATGTACAAACATATATACTAAAAGTTTTGTTGTTTTTTGTAAGACTTTGCCATTAAACCAATGGAAAAATGGACGATATCCGTAATCCGAATTTCGCGATATTCCGATTCGGCCCTGTTTTAATTAGTCCGAATTAACGAGTCTCTACTGTAATATGGTTCCAAGTACAAACAAAAATAATTAGTAATTGAAGCTTTCGATTTTTGTCATTTCAATTTCGATTAATTTTGAGTTCATCCAAATTTATTGCCACTATAACCCAGCAAAGCCTAACCTAAGTTCACTACACTCTTAGCGACGAAAGAACAGTTTTCAAGCAAAACAGCTGAACAAACACATGTGGTAAGCTTTCATCATTGCAACGGTGCAGCGGTAGCGAATTGTTCCAAGTATATATCACCAGATATGAATCGGATGATATTCATCCTATTATAATCGAGACTAATCATTAAATCAACAATCTCAATATTATATCTGCTTCGCCTGCCATAACAATGGATGAAGGCACCATCCACGAAGCATGATTGTAACCACATACATATGTATGTGTTTAAAGTGCATTGGTAGTCAAAAGATTTGATTTATATAGGCAAGTACAGATATGCACATGCATATAGCCGGCCATTCAGCAAGCAGCATATATGATTTCTATTTGATTCGTTAATCGTGTAAAGCGGTTAAACAACATTCCAATTGGATGCATGCATGACCATTTTTTCCTCTTCTTCTTCTTCTTTCATTGCGATGCGAACTGTTAACTGCTACTGCCCTGAGTTTATTCTAGATTTGCACGAACATAGTGCGAAATGTAAATAAATCGTTACCAGACAGTGGTACTTAGCCTAGAAATAATAATTTGTTTTTAAAAATAGATTGTTTTCTAGAATAGATTAGTTGCTTTTAAAATTATGAAACTTATGTTTGAATTTATGCATGGGCATTTTTATTTTCAATTAACGTCAACATTTTTAATGCAAGTATTTTATTACCAGAATAACAGGGCTGAGGTAATTGATATTACTGAAGCAACTCCAGATATTATGGAGAACGTCGAGAGCTGAAAGGTGTTTGACCTAACGTCGCTCTCGGAACACCAATGGTTATGCCGGAATATCGGCAGCTATGAAATCTCACCCAAAAGAGTTCGGAGCCCGAGAATATGGACCAGTCATTTTAGCAAAACAAAGGGGCCAACCTCGGAATGGGAGATAATAAGCTGAATTTTTGTATATGCTTTCATTTTGGGGTCCTCAAAGTTGCCTCAAAAGTCAGATAAAATCTCGTGTCTGCGTCGAAAGTTATTCAAGGTCAAAGGTGAGAAAAAACAGTTTTTTTAGATTATCTTGGTTTCTATTGCTCCAATGATGTCAACACATTGGAACGAAATTGTAGAGCATCAAATTTGCGACACATTTTCTTTGAAGCATTTTTTCATGCGCTCAACCATTTTTCCGATAGAGGGCGGTAAGCGCGCAGCATTCAGCCATATGCATTGTAATGCAAGGTCAACCGTGAATACCTGTGAATACTACCTTCAGTTTTGAATTATTTGTATTATTTATCAGTAAATACATTGTATTTTATAGCATTTTACCTATTTGTAAACAATGATTGTGCCAATTAGCCAAAAAAAATTTTGTCAAATCGATGTAATAAAAAGAAACTTATTGGGCCTTTCCACACTTGTATTCTTGCTGCACTTCTAAAACCGGTTTGACAACAATCACCATTCCCACACTTGGTGTGCATCAGCAACGGAAGCGTTCATATACCGATTATGCATATGAATGTGTGCGTGTTGTTTCATGTTTCATGACAAATTCCGGACCCGTCAACTATGTTTATAGCTGTGTTAGTGAGTTGCAGCTCGATCAATCAGTTTCAAACGTGATGCAAATTTCTCTCCAAGTGCATCACTTTTTGTAGAGAATTCCCCTTGATTTTTCTGCCTCTTGCCCAGAAAACTGGTTTGAGAAGTGCATCAAAAATACAAGTGTGGAAAGGCCCATTGGTATGCTCATTGAAAAAGTTTGAGAGTGTAAATATCACAACAAAACAATCGAGAGATGATGCTGTTGTTCTAATTATAGAAACAGCTATCGAAAAATCCAAACATGAAAGGACTGCCATCATTATAGGAGAAGACATAGATTTACCAGATTTTAATTGGATGCACCCAATTACATCAAGAAGACATTTTCTTTAAAAAAGTTGGCAAAGGCAATGTCAAAATACAAATATATTCTTCAACAAGTTTTGACAAATATCCCATTTCTAAAAAACAAGTTTTATTTTTACATACATTCAGTGGATGTGATACAACTTCTGCGCTGAAAAAAACTTTCATAAAAGCACTAGAACAACTTGCCAATTTCGACGAACTAGCTCAAGTTTTTCTAGAAGAAAACTGCCTGTCCAACAATTATACGATAATGGCATTCGGATCTTACTAGCGATTCACAATGCTCTAAAATCTGAGGATAATATCGATCATCTTCGATATACTCAGTTCATTAAATCTATAAAACTTAATAAACTTGTTCAATTATCTAATCTTCTACCGACAAGTGCAGCGGCCCATCAGCAAATAAACCGTGTCTATTACCAAGTTCAAAAATGGTTAGGGCATGATTTAGAACCCCAGGAACGGGGTTGGGTGCTCCAAAATGAGTTCCTGGAGCCAATGACAACAATATTACCACCAGCTTCCGATGAATTACTGAATACTCTATTTTGTAATTGCAAGAATGGATGTGGGGCATGGTGCGGATGTAGAAAATCGGGGTTGCAATGCACTTTAGCTTGAGGCCAGTGTAATGGGCAAGCTTGCCTCAATGCTGTTTCATTGCAAAGTGACTGTGAGCAAGAGAGTGCTTTTGACCATGAAATTCAGGAAGGTCTGGAAACACCAATTCAAGGCAACGAAGATGATGACAATGATACAGAAATTCCCGAACGTCCAGAATATGACGATGAAGAAGAAGAAAAGTAATACTTTTGCTATTTAAATGATTAAAGATTGATATATTAAAAATATGTAATATTATAATAATACATATATTAAAATAAATAAAATATATGTAAAATGTTGTTAAATACAATGTATTTGCTGATAAATAATACAAATAATTCATAACTGAAGGTTTCACGGTTGGCCTTGCATTACAGTACATATGGCTGAGTGCTGCGTGCTTACCGTCCTCTATCGGAAAAACGGTTGAGCGCATGAAAAAATGCTTCAAATAAAATGTGTCGCAAATTTTATGCTCTACAATTTCAACATCATTGGAGCAATAGAAACCAAGATAATTGCAAAAATGTGTTTTTTCTCACCTTTGACCTTGAATAACTTCCGACGCAGAAACGAGATTTTATGAGACTTTTGAGGCAACTTTGAGGACCCCAAAATGAAGGTATATACAAAAATTTTGCTTATTATCTCTCATTCCGAGGTTTATTGCTAAAATGACTGGGCTAATAGCTCAATGGAAAATTTACTCAAGAAAAACTAAGACACACTTCAGAGAGTTGCACGACCTGGCTGTCACAAACCGAAAAAAAATTTAACGGGCAAGTGAAGGAAATTTTTGTAACAGACTGACAGAGAAACTCGCCAGGAAAAACGATATTCTATGGTGGCACAGGGAAGATACAGAGGCAAGAAGCCACGCAGGAAATGCGTTTAATAACACAAAGAGGTCCAGCTATGGTAAAGACTGGTATTGATATGAGAGGATACTTGCGTTAACAGCGAAGGGAGCTCAACAACTGCCACCAGGTAGTCACGTACAACTGCTGAGCCCATTACTACCTAGGACTCAACCAATGTCTTATCTGGACCATCTACCCAATCTTTACCTTAAAATAATATGCAAGTGCTGCAAGAATCACTTGATACACAGCAACAGCTGCCAAGCCCGTTATTGCCAGTAACTCAACCTTTGCCTGTGTCTACTGGCTTATTCTTCCAACCTGCTATTTCAGTGCAGCTCGACTTTGCATCAAGAAACGCAACATCAATTACATTCGGCACCAACCTTGATTGCTGGTACTCCTCCTCTAAAAGTCTTTGTGACTAGACTTACATATGAGACTAGTGCTGCTGCTGTGGAGAACTACATCCATCACAAACTTGGATTTGTACCAGCCCTTGCGGACTGCACTAAACTTACTCTAGACAACATCGCTGGAAGATTGATCAGCTCATGCAAAATAACCACCACTGCTGATAACAAGGAATTACTGGATACCAGTTTCTGACTCCCCGGTATATGTAATTGCGAAAACTTTCATCAGAAGACCTCGTTCGAATTTTCATCGAAAAAGAAAAACACCTGTTCGAACTTAATCTAAAAAAAAATTGTAAAATCTCTCTTTATTACCAAAACGTGCATGGCTTCAGATCGAAGCTCCAATCTATATCCTTTAACTCTTCACTAGCATTAGATAACATTATCTGCCTCACGGAAACTTGGCTTTCAAACGATATTAATAACAGTGAAGTTTTCTATTTCTAACAATTGATTGCCATATGCGAACCTTTTCAGACAGCACTCTGTAGTAATTTTCATCCTTCTTCTCCTGTTGAATGTGTACTTGTTTTCCTAACAACCCTCACTTAGTAATTCTTCCTGTATATGATCCTTGTAACAGTTTTTGCGCTATGTACGATATTTTTTTTACCGAGATATATTCTTACCTTAATACATTTTATCCTGTTGACGCAGTAACAATCTGTGGGGATTTCAATATGCCTTCTATTGACTGGCATCCGGTTTCAAATTGCATCAGGTCCAATAATCAGCTCTCCATAGTACTTTCGTCTTTCCTTTCGCTTAACTCCCTCTCGCTGATTAGCGCTAAGCGTAACTTGAATGGGCGTATTCTTGACCTTATCCTCTCTAATATTCCCTCTACTGATTTACCTGTATCCACCGTGTTCCATCCCTATGTTTTAGTAGACGCTCACCATATTCCTCTTTCTCTTTCTGTTCCATTATCATTCCCCTCTGCGAAGGGTATCTCTGTTGCTTCTCGATACAATTTTCGTAAGGCTAATTACCTAGGAATGGCATCGGAATTTGAAAAAATATATGGTTTTCGTTCTTTCGTGGGCTAAATATTGAGCATGCACTTTCCAAATTTTACTCCTTCCTTAATGACGTTAGCTCAGTCTATACACCTACCTTTAACTCTTTTAAATCTGCAGATCCTCCTTGGTTCACCCTGTCGGTTAGTAAGGTTTTTATGTTTACTACAAAAAGCGAATTAGATGGACTAAAGCTTGGGTCAGACATCGCTACTTTTACTGCGCAGTTTTTAGGTTGCAGAAGCAAAAACTGCTAACTCTGTTCACACATAGTGGATGCAACCCGCTACTTTTACTGCGCGCAATCGGGTAGCTGCAACTTCTTGCGAAGAAAACTGCAAGGATGTTCACACATAACTCGCAGTTTTTGCTGCGCGCAGCCTCTGTTGCAGTGTTTTACTAATTAGTTTGTTATGAAGTTTCAACCAGTTGTGTTAGTATTTCGATGATCCAGAAGTGTTGGCTGCGGCTTGTTTAGTTATAGTTTTAAATAAACGAAAAAAGAAAAGCAAAAGCAGGAGCTGCTGGATGAGGACGTGGATCGCAAATAGAGAACACTATGAAGCTTTGCATTGTTTGTTAAATGAATTGCGTTTAGATGACGAAGCATTTTATAACAATTTTTTGAGAATATCGGGTAGTGATTTTGATGAACTTCTACAACTGGTGACTCCTTTAATAAAAAAAAACACTTGGATGAGGAAATCAATAAGCCCAAGTGAACGATTCTCTTCCTTCAATTATTTAAACAAATTTAAATAAATTTGTTTTGATATATTAGAATAGAATGATTTACGTAAATTTTATTTATCAGTGTTTAATATTTAAGTTAGATTTTGCAAAATAGCTATAACATAGACTTATAATTAGAATAAACCGTATCGCCCATAACTTCTCTTAATTAAAAATGCTCTTCCTTCAATCAAAGATACTGTGTCTTTCGTCCAATAGTATTTAGCCATATCCTATTTGGTTAAACAAAATTAATATTCTACCATTTACAAATTTTGAAATACATACCGTAAAAAATATTAAAATTGCTATCAATACCGTACACACAATACTAGGTCTGTTCCCGTACTTTCAGTAACTGAATTTTACTGAATGTTCCTGAATCATGTGGTGGGGAATTTCATGAAAAGTACGGGAACGCTCTCATTGTATTTCCTGAAAATTGACAACCGAAAGTGTCAGTTTTTTGTTTTTGGAAGAACAATACTGATTATAAAGTCATCCTTAGCGATAATAAATTATCGCCACAAAAATATTCGACCTTCATAGCAACATAAGGCAAAAAAAAAAAATGTTGCTTGCCACGCATCTTTGAAAATATTTACTCGCGCCACATCGTTTGACACTTCAGTATTTTTCAGTAGCTCAGACCCTACTGAAATTTACTGAAGGAGGGGAATTTTTCAGTTTTCAGTAAAACGGAGTACGGGAACAGCTTCATTGCAATTAATCGCGATTAATCGCAATTAATCGTAGTACGGGAACAGACCTACTGTCACTTTTCAAGGCACTAATTGAATCGGCAATAACAAAACGAAAAGCTGTAGACGCAGCCGCCGCAAAGTTTCAGCCAAATCAATATTTTTTGCTGCACTTCCAACTCATTGAAAAGGTCTTCATGCATCGCTACTTTTTAAGCTGCAAGTTGCGACCGCAGTCTGGCTGCAGGCGCAGTTTTCAAGGTTTCTACATTGATCACACATCGCTACTTCCTGTCAACGCAGTTTTTTGTGCTGCGCAGCGCAAAAAGTAGCGATATCTGACCGTAGCTTAATGCTTCCAATGCTTCCAATAATAAACTATACTGCTGTGGCATTTAGGCCACGCTATTGACACCCAGCAGCACACATCGAGAAACAGATTCAACAACAACCATCAATGATAATGTTAGCTATGAATGACAGGGAGAATCTCACTCTCAACATCATTTGCCGGTTCCGAAGCAGGATTCTTAAACGCCATAACCAGAAAAACAGACTACCGATTTAAACACCAACCGACTATCTACGATAGAAAAAGTAGCAGTTCCAGACATACTGTGGAATTTATTCAAAGCTAGTGCATTATAATCATGCATTTTTTAAGCTGTTACGTGATCCAAGAGCCGTATCTATCGGAGCTAATCCATTAAGGCGCTAGCCCCAAAGCAAAACCAACTCTTGCATTTCTGAAACTATTTTAAGACCTCCATAATGCTCATTAATATTCATCCCATCTCTACTCTACCTGCTTCAACACCAGCACTTACTTCTCTTACAGCACATATTTAAAAACCAAAAAAAAAAACACCAGAACACTTTGGTGCCAGACATCTGCGTTCACTTTCGCTTAGCCAAAAACACAACGAGCAAACAGCATTAAAGCATCTGTAGCAACAGCGGTACCAGCAACTCCCAAATGAAAAATGTTAAAATGTAGCGCACCATGTTGCTATTTAAATGTAAAACTTCTCCCGTTTTGCAATTTTAACCTTTAACATCGCCATTTTTATTCTTGTCTCGATAGAAGCATTGCAAAAACGAAACAGATCGTAGACGTATCGCTGAGCTAAGCGAAGATGAAAGAGACGAAGTCGACAAGATACGGACGACGACGGCAACTGGGAGCTGATATATTTTCAAAAATACAAGGAAAAATCAGTATTCCAGATAACTGTTCATGCAAAGCATTTTGGCTCAACAACCAAGCATTAGATGGGATGAGAACTGAAACTGCTACTGCTCTATACTAACTGCGGTGTCTACAATCAGTAAAGCGATATTTTTGCATTTTCTATGGAAATTCCATCGGGACGAGTGTATTAAGGATTCTAGCCAAATGCGAGCTCCAGACGATGCTGTACCACGCTGCAAGGAAACCATTGATCAGACTAGAAACGAGCAAATACGGAGTGGAGAATAACAATGAAAATTGTGTTTGAGAGTTTTCGGATACGCAATTGGACGATGTGTCAGAGAATTTATGCAGGCATCAAAGTCCCTGGCAAAGAAGATAGAACACAAATCTCTACGAGCTATTCGGTTTTAATTTTTTTTATTAACATTTCAGCTAACTTACAAGGCACTGCAAGCTTGATAGTACAAACACTTTTTCGCAGCACATTACTGAACTTGAAACAAAAGAGGAAACCTACAGCCCTGCACCAGTATCCTTTTCTCAGTTACATGTGCTGAGCACTGTTACTGCTCACGACCATGCTAATCTGACAACAAAGCCATAACGAAACTTCTTACAGTACGGACGAATTTCGCGCTGAAAATCCATAGGGATTCACTTTGAACCGGCCATGCATTTTTCAGTACTCACACTCGATCCTCATCTGCATGCTTCCTCGACACACAAAAGCGTACACTTACTTTACTTCCCTGTTGTATCCAATGGAAAATCGATTTGGAGTTAAGCGTTTGGTATGCTGTGTGCGAACATCAAAAGAACACAATTCAAAGTTACCGGTATGTAGCTTTTGTACTATATCTATAGATACTTATACATAATGGAAATAGAGATCAATTGTTGGTTGTAGTAGATGTAAAAGGATACGGACAATGTGAAGAATGCAGTTTTAGAAAAACAGAGTCTCAAGCAAAAACACAAGCGCAAGATTTCAAGATACAATCCAAACGATGCATAACAACTATGAACAGAGAAAGTTAGTGCGATACAGTAAATAGTCTAGCGTGAAGAGAAACGAGGCACAAGCAGAAAAGCAGGATTCATTGCGATATCACAGCATTCGAGAGGAATCTCAGGATTGCGTTATTCAATCGTACTAAAATTTTCTGGAAGAATTGATGAATACAAAAACAGGATATGCGTTAAGTTAGAATTAATTTATTTCGGTTATAACAGGACTGAATTTTAAGATACATTTTTATTGCTAAGAAAAACATATATATGGAAAAAACAAGCATAATATATGAAAGCTGATAATATTTTAAGCTTAATTATGATAACATTTTGGAAATGTTTAGCCCTTAACAAGCGGTAAGTAAAAAAATATTAATAGCCAAAAAAATATTATAAAGTTCAGTTTTTTTTTTCTATGATAGTGCCAAAGCGAATGCCATTATTCTTTAAGTGCCACATTTTATTTTCTTAGTTTCACCGAGTTTCTGTGTCGTTTGTTTTCTTTTGCGTGTGATTTATTTATTTATTTATTAATCCCTTGCGCTACAGATACAATTCCAATTACAGCGTCAAGAATGCAAAAATAAAAGAATAATTTGAAAATAAAATTAGGACTTAGGTAAATAGCAATACAAGGTAACATTTTCAATACAGGCTTGAATTGTGAAAAAGATTGCAGGAGAGGACCAAGCTTAAGGGCACTATGCGTTCTGGGTAGACGCAGCAAAGGCGAGTGGAAATTGACTTCCGTACGAGCAAACGGAACAGAGAAAACCTCAGAAGAACGATTTGGATGACTAAATTCACGTCTGGTTCGAACCAAGATCTGACAAAAAACTTCCTTGGCAAAGTTTAAAGAGAAAACACTCATCGAGGAACAATCTCCGAGATTGCAAAGAGGACAGGACATACGAAGGAGGGAAAGACAAGAGATGTAGGGACAATAGGGGATATAGAATTTACAAAGTAGCGAGCGAGTGAATCTGCGCTGAACAGATTCAATGGCGTCAGATAAATACTGAAAGCACGGAGACCAGATTTGGCACACGTATTCTAGAATACTGCGTACTAGGTTAGGTTAACGTGGCTGGCGATCTTCAGAGGCCTGACGACCAGCACACATAGACACAGGAGAGGCCCGTTGTGATACCACAATATTTTAGTGACTCTCTTCTACTCACTAAAGTCAGGAAACCATTTGCTTCCTTTGAGGAACCGGACTATCCCCTTTAGCTTTACCAGGGACAGTTCCGTCAGGTTTGAGAGAAAGAGTGCACCAAGTGCCGCCAGTCTTCTCTTTGCCAAAGCCGGACACTGGCACATGAGGTGAAGGACGGTTTCCTCCTCATTCTCAGAGCCACAGCTCCGACAGAAGTCATTAAACTCTACGCCCAAACGTTGTGCATGCCGTCCTATAAGGCAGTCGCCCCTTAGAACGTCCACAGTGCAACGAAGGGCGCTTCGAGTTAAGCCTAAAAGCTGCCTGGTGCGATGCGCATCCATGGATACCCAGGACTGCCTTGTTATCACACAGGAAGATTCATCTGCCCAGGACTTCTTAGCGTCCTCAAGATATTTTTGCCTTATGGCCAGTTTGACCGATGTCATCGGTATACCTATTGAAAAGGAGCAAGAGACCTCAGGTAGGAAAGTTCCAAGCCTTGCTAGCTCATCGGCCTCACAGTTGCCCTGAAAACCCCTATGTCCAGGTACCCAAATCAATTGAACAACCGAATGTCTCGACATCTCCCTAAGAGACGCACGGCATTCAGCAACAATCTTGGACATTGTACAAGGACCAGCAAGGGACATAATAGCCGCTTGGCTATCTGTGAAAATACCAATATTAGGGCATGCAATCCCGAGATTTCGGGATCTCGGGATCTCGGGATCCCGACTCATTTTGAACATTTTCGGGATCCCGAATTTTTATCGGGATTACCGAGATTTCGGGATTGATAAAATTCAACCCACTTTGAGAATTAGAAAAGTTTCATCATTACGAATTGAGCAAACAACCCAGAACTTAATGCCAAAAAATATAGTTTTATGAAAACGGAGGCGCTTAGGGCTGATTATTGCAACTGGCGTATGATTACATGCTTAATAACCCACTAAAAAGTGTAGAACCCGAAATATCTTTTTCAGCAGCTAGATATATGTGCAGCAAAATCAGTTTAGTTTAAATGTTTAAACTCTTGACGAATTATGTTTATTACGAGCATACTTTCAAAACGAATCAGCAGTTAGAACCGATCGATATTATTACTTATCACTTGTTTCATTGAAAAACAATATTATTTTCTAATTGTTATTTAACCCTAGAATGGTACCCATGAGTAACTTTTGCACACATTCGGTATATATTTCGTCGCGCATCAGCCAGTTAGCCACTCTGACTGCCATGAGGCTAGAAGCTATATAATCTTTTTATGTTTAATGATAAAATAAAAAATGTACATAATACTATTGTTGCCTTCTTATTAGTAAAAACATGCACCTAAAATCATCCAAAAATTTACCGTACCATTCTAGGGTTAAATGGTATGGAAATATGCTGATTAAATTTTAATTCGTTTTTAACTAATTTTATAATTAACCATCAGACCAAATAAGGAGAAATTATTGGACAAGAAGATAAGAAGAAATTAGATCATAAGATTAAATTAGATGCAAATATATATTAAGGTTTTACTTGCTAGCACCCATGTACATATGTGCATAAATTTAACATTATAATGAACTTAACTTCCGGTTTTGTGCTTATATATTTGAAACAAAGTTTTAATTGAGTACAAATAAGCCAATACATCTGCTTAAATTCCCAAAATATAGTTCTTTTTTAAAATCCCGAATCTCGGGATTATCTCGGGATCCCGGAAATTCTAATCCCGAATTTCGGGATCACCATTTCAATCTCGGGATTAATGCCCTAACCAATATTGACCCCGAATATTCGATTACACAGAAGCCAGTCGACTGCCTGATAAATAGCCACTACCTCCGCCTGATAAATAGCCACTAGCTCCGCCTGAAAGACACTACAGTGGTCTGGTAGACGGAGGGACAGCTTGAGATTCAGCTCATCTGAGTATACACCACTCCCGACTCTATTGTTTAGCTTTGAGCCGTCAGTGTACACATGGATAAGCACATTATCAAGGGTGATACCATCACACCATTCCTCCCTGCATGGAATGCGAGTTGTAAACTCCAAATCCAGTATGCATTGTGGGGCGATGTAGTCAACAACCGCTGGTGCGGGTACTCCCTCGGCCAAGATCCTCGCATGACCGAACTCTGTCCTATTCCATGCTGAGATACAATTTAGTCTCACAGCAGCAAGATTAGCTTGCTGTGAGATCAGTAGGTTGGTTGACAGCCAATGTAGCAGCACAAAGAGTGCCTTAGTAGGGGTGGAGCGGAGCGCTCTAGTTACCAGTAGTGCAGCCATTGTCCGCACTTTTTCAAGCTGCCGTTTGCAGGTAGCCTTAAGAGCAGCCTGCCACCAGAACGCCACCCCAAACAAAAGAATTGGTTCCACCACATCAGTGTAAAGCCAAGCAACAGTACGAGGCTGCAATCCCCAACTCGCCCCTATGGCCCTTTTGCAGCAGTAAAGTGCGATGAAAGCCTTCCGAGCTCTTTCTGCCACATTGTACGTCCATAGTAACTTTGAGTCGAACGGATGTAGGACCAAAAGGATTTGAATTGATTAGAACAGATTGAGGCCTCGATGTTCGAAAAGTAATCACGCATTGCCTGCTTGAGAACTTTTTTAGCGTCAGAACGCAAACTCCGGAATTCCTGAAGGTCAGTGTGTGAACCCGTCTTTTTTAGCTTTCCACGAGCTTTTTCCTTGGCTTTAAGAGCATCAGAGTCTTTCAATGTGAACCAAGGGACATGAGAGGACGTTTAATGGGAGTAAAACGAAAGATAAGGTTAGAAAAGAAAGAGTAGAACTTGGAAAATGCACAATCAACATTCAATCCTTTGAAAAATGAAAACAAATTAATAAGATTGATTTCACAGGACATTTTTTGAAAGTCAGCTTTAAAGAAATTGTAACGTTGAAAAGAAGGACATTTATTCCTTACCTGGAAGTTAAGGTCAACATCAAGCAGGAGAGGAGGGTGATGAGGATCAGGTTGCACATATGAAAAAGAAGCAGGAGAGAGAGAAAGGGAATCTAAGGGAACGCTAGTAAGGACTAGATCGAGGATTCTGTTATTAGTGTTTCGAAGGAGGTTAATTTGGGAACAAGAACAAAGTGAAAGGAAGGAAGAAGTCGCAACAGAGAGGTGGTTATAGGATATTAAACTGAAGTTATTGGTATCCCACTCCACAGTGGGCATGTTAAAGTCGCCTAAAATTAGGAGGGGAGTTGAAGGAAACCGAGAGAGGATGAACTTGAAAGCTCAGCATAAAAACGTTCATATGCACTAACAGACAAATTACAAGGGATATAAACACAGCAGACCAGTAGATCGGAGGATGGAGAAAGGATAGCACGTAAAAACAATACACTCAACAGGAGGAGAAGGAAACAAATTCGGCACAGAGTGTTCCACAAAGAGTGTTATGGATAGCAATTAAAACGCCTCCGCCATCGGCTTTGCAAGATGCAACCCGATCACGATCTCTCCGGAAAACGGTCTGGCATGGAAGGAATTCTCTGTTCAGAATATTGTCATTAAGCCATGTTTCTGTGAAACAGATGATGTGATGAGAATCTTAAGTAGACGCGAGCAAAACTTCCTTAAGTTTAGTCCTCAAACCGCGTACATTCAGATAGAAAATACAAAGTGAAGTAGATCTACTTGTTAGACACGTAAAACTTGTTTGGCGTTTTTCAGAAAATTTTTTCGTTGGCGTTGTTGAAACTCTTTAACGAGGATCTCAACTGGCCAAAAATCCGGTGCAAGTACGATATCCAAGCCAGCAGATACGACGATTTTGAAGGAGGCAATAGCTCTGTCTGGTAAGTTGTCAGGCTTGAGTTTGACACAGGATAAAATGCTAGATGAAAAGCCAAGCCTAGACGAGATGAAATTTATAATATCCTCTGCAGAAACTCCGTAAGTTACCCGACTTATGAAAATTTAAAGAGGAGGCAAGGCTACAGGTATTGGCAGAGCATCGCACAGTGTAACAACCTGGTTATCAGGAACAGTAACAGAGCCCGACTTATCATCCGAACACACCTGAATGTTGGGCGCATGGAGAATAACGACACGATGCGGCGTTTGTCGCTTACGTTGAAAATTGCCTGGATTTGGTCTGGGTTTGAGTAGCCTAGTAGGTATAGTACTGGCTTCTTGTGTGTGGTGTCCCTGGTTCGAATTTAGGTTCGAACAAGAGATCGTGCACCGAGCTTTGAGTTCAGCTAGCTCTGAATAGGTACTTACTCACATTGCTTGTGAATTTCTGAATGAAGCTCTCTATCAGCTTCAACCCCTACACCAGACAAAAGGTTGTCGTGGGATTACTTTACTTTTTTTGTCTGGATTTATTTTTATCATCCATTCGAGGAAGTAGTCCAGAGGCCTGATGGAGGATTGAACGGTTTATGTGACGATGTCTGCTATTCGGGATGTGTGGAAGATGCAAGTATCGTCAGCGAACAGGCCTATGGGACTATTGAGTTGGCCAGTTTTGCTGTGAGCAAGCCGACCGTGGCATTCAATCAGTTTCTGCTGAGCTTGAGCAGTATCCTGCTTTTGCTTAGATCTGCAAGGGTTAACAGTTTTTAAGAACATCTGTAAGACGCAAGAGCGAGAATGGCTGCTCTACTGTCGACGCAAATCGTCATTGATCTGGTTGATATTCCGCTAATGGACTCAACTGCCATGCGTATAGCATGTGCTTCAAACTGAAAGACCGTAGCGTGGTCCGACAGTCTGCACCACAGATTAAGGCTCAAATCCGTAGAAAACACGCCCGAGCCAACTCCTGTGTCCGTCTTTGACCCATCCGTGTAAATCCAGACGCCCCATCGGTGGTAGCTTCCTTTTTTCTACAATCTGTTCTTGTGGGTAATTTGACCTGCAAATTTCTGCCAAGATGTATTATTTTGCTCATGTGGTCCGTGTCTTCTGCATCGAGCCCAAATCTTTTGCGGCATTCTGTAAGAATACCGCTGTGGCCCCACTGATCTGAATTGTTCCACATGCCGGAACTTTTAGTGCGTATCACCGCTAAGCTTGCGCTTCTAAAGATGAACCGATCTAGGGGCATGAGTCCCAAAATCATTTCCAACCCAGCCGTTGGGGCGGTTCTTAAGGCGCCCGTGCATATGCAAACTAATCTTTGCAGTCTTGTTAGCTCCTTGATATTAGTTATACTCTCCGCTGCCTTCCACCACATGATCGCTCCATACATCTAAATCGGCCTCACTACACATGTGAATATGTAATAGGCCGCCCTAGGTTCAAGACCCCAGGTATTGAAGTAGACAGACCGGCATACGAAAAGTGCTGCGTGAGCCTTACCAATTCTGTACTTCACGTTAGCCCCCCCGTTCAGTTTCCTGTCTAGTATAAGGCCCAAATATTTAACACTGTCAGCAAGTTTAAATGTTATTCCGTTGAGGTTAGGCGTGGCAACAGCCGGTACCCTGTGTTTCCTTGTGTTCGATTTTTGTCGGGTTTGCCCTATGACCGACTTTTCTGGCCCAGATTTGGATATGGTCCAGCGCCGATTGGCTAAGGTCCGACAAAGTTTGTGGGATTAATAACTAGGCTCTTCAATTCGTTCTGGAACTAAGAGTTGCGAGTTGCTAAGAGCAGCATGTTCAATGGCCTTTTTTTTGGCCTGATGATAAGTTAGTCTGGAATTGGAGCTTGGCGAAAAATTTAGATTTGCTTGCAGAATAATGCTCCAGACCTTGTGATCAATGAATTGGTAGAATTATTCGTTTGTTTCTACTCTTAAAATATTTGGAAAGACGCCACAATATGCTTTCGTCTAGCTCAATGCTCTCCACTGTTCGTCCTGGAACTCGCTTATTTAACTGTGGATAGGATTGGCTAGCCAGTTCACTTCCCACATCAGCCTAGGATCAGCTGTGATTCTATCTCATCTTCCGAATTTGATACTTTTTTTTTCATTCGTTCTTTATCAAAATTGACCGGACTACATGAATTTTGCCTGAATTATAGCATCTAATAAGTGTTCTCCCGACTTTTCTAAGTCGCTGGCTGTTTCAAGTGTTTCAGTGATAGCTACTTCTTCTAGTGCAACTGGGATAGCTTCTCATTTGATGATGATCTTTCGCTTTGGTGGTTGGTTTATGAAGACATTATCGATGCGAGCGAGCACTGGCTTCGAGAACATTTATGTGCACGTTTTGGTTGGCTCTGTGTGAAAGCCTTATATCAAGGACCAAAACGTGTTGATACATCAAGGATGTGCATAAATGTTTGTGATACTTTGATGAACTTTTGCAGCATGGTTCCGGCTCAGCTACTTTTCACAGTTCGCTTCTCATTGAGCAAATAACGAGCCATGCAGCAAACTCGAGGAAAGTGGACAAGCGTAGAGATTTGTCGCGATCTCAAACGAGTGAACGGGTTCACCAAGCTAAAAAAAAGAACTTGGGGAGAATAACTTCTTCACGAACAAGACAAATGCACCAGGCGGGGAATTTTTGTCAAGAAGTGAGCTGGATGAGACGGTAAACAGCTGCAAAAGACGAGGAGTGAAATCAAATTTCTGATTACTAGAATATTGGAGCCACGGGTTCAATACTTTGAGAAACTGCTAAAAAGCAAAGAAGGCGATCAGTTGGAGACCCAGTTAACTGATGACAGCCAAGAGCTGTTACTACTCACCACCTAACAGATCATTTGTGCGATCCAGTGGCTTATAAATAACATATCGTTTGAAACCGCTGGAATACCCGCCGAATTAACTTGGAAGCTAGAAATTACATCATGCAGCTCATCAACTAAGACTAAAGGTATGGGACAAAGGTATCTTTGACTGATCTGTCCCATACCCAGGATGGGAAACGTCTCAGAGAGTAGCAATAATAGCTATATAACGTTGCTGATTACCGCTTATTAGGTATCCTCCGATAGACTTATACGAAAGAACCGTCTCTCTTATGTGTCCTCTTCAGGTTGCGGGGAATTATGCTAATTCTACGACTGATCCAAGTTAATTCAAGGAATATGCCTTGGAAGTTGCTAATATGTCCGCGCCATTGAATGCATTCACAAAACTAATACTAGAAACAGCACTGGCATCATCGAATGAATCCTGCTTTCGATACTAAGTCAACGTCAAAGGAGCGTCCTGGATGGGATTCCTGTTGCCACTAAGGATAATTTGTGTACAAAGGATATCAGGACGACCAGTGCTTCAAGGTATTAAAGTGTCAATTGCGTAATTTTAGTTCTTCGATCTTTTATTTCTAGATGTTCAGAATGCTGGAGAACTTCGTCCCAACTTATAATGCGACCGTTGTTGATCCACTGATTCCTGCGGGGCTGTTACTCTGGGCAAAACAAACATGGATAAGTTGAAATCGGATCGGGTACAGTTGACTCGGTGTTGGGACCTTCAAACACACGATGGAGACGATGTCCCCACCCAGAAAAACTACACAAAATGTTATTTACAAGCAATGAAGGCGGGACGGTTGATAGCTCAGGACTTCCGAAAAGTATTCGAATGCGACAAAATTAACATTCTTCAACGCCGACAACTCTCACGGATGTTCCAGTGTACCATATTCATACGAACACGCCTATCGGATAAAGGTTTGTCAATTACCTTGCGGCTGATGAATAACACTTTGACCAAGAACCTTCTGCTACGTGTGGGAAAATAGACTGAATCGCACGTAAATTCCGAGGAAGCCGCCCCACCTTAAACTGTTCAAAAAGTGATATAGATCAGTAAAAACATTTTGTTAAATAAATCGTAGTAGCTAAATTATTATGATGCCAAATAAAAACATTAATTGCATTTAAATATTTTTTCATTTCCCTAAGAATTTTTTTCTCTTCAGAGAATAATCTGGAAGAGAAACCGCTATGAATAAAATTTTAATCTTTGTGGAATGAGGAAATATCAGGAATCACACTGCTCTATATGGTTGAGCCGTGGTCATGCTCTGTTGCTTAAAAGATTATGAAGGGATTCTGAATTTGCATGGTTTTTAAAAGCTCGTTGAGCAATCAAAATGGTGTACACAATATGGAATGGTCGCAAAATGCGAAAAAGTCAAATTATGATGCGGAAATTTCTAATAACACCATTCAGTGCTTGATATTTTTGGAATATATATTTTCAATTTGAAATAAAAAATAAATGAAATTGCCTATTGATGATCAGCATATTTTTTTAAAAGATTTCTACGCCATCCCCCTTCATAATCGCTTCATCTTAAATTTCACTCTTTTATTCAAGAATTTATTTATCATACACGCGGAGATTTCATTAACAGCAAAATATCTTCGCTTTCCACTTCAAGTGACTTTTGAAGAGAATCAATGTTCAGATGCAGCGCATGTGTTCACCGTTCAAAGGCATTTTCGAAATGATATTGCATGCCATGAAATTTTAAACGCATCAGATGGCATACCATCAATTGACAGTCGTTGCCATCGAATATGGCAGGGTAAATTGCCAATCGAGGAGCGATGTTAGTAACGAGGTTGGACTGAAAACTTTACATTTCCCCATAAACAAAACTTTGGCAGGGTCTGGTATTGGACAAAAATGGTGTTTAAAGATGCATTGTTAGTTTGTTCGCCAACCGAATGCTCGTAGATTTAAGATTACTCAATTTTAGGTGGACATGTTACATGAGGAATAAGGCCTTAGAACTCATATGGGCGGTAAGGGCGCCATTACATGGCCATTATATGTTTGAAAGATAGCGTAGCATAGGATCTATCAGATTGCTACACTGTACCATTCAGTTCTGTTTAATATCATTATTTATCAAAAACCCCAAGGTAACATTAAAACATAAACGAAGACTAACATTTATCTAATTGTGACTAGCATTAAATGTGCTAGAAATCTATCATACTTTCATTTCCATCAAAATTCAAAAGCATGTAAAACTATCTTTTAGGGAAAATGTGCAGCTACTTTCGATTTCAAATGGAGATCACTACGAGGAAAACGCATTCACAATACCAAGAAGTAAAATCAGATAAAGTTGAAACTATATTTCTAAGAATAAAACAACAACTTCCGAACTACCTACTGCAAAAACGCTTTCCAACTCTACTCAACTTCTTTTTCAACTACAGAACAAATCTGTCTACGATAGATAATAATTACCATCATTTTGAAACTGGCTCTTCTGGGATCCAGGAGCACTACCATAACACAATGCGAAAGGTGAACTGTGAAAGGACTGTCTTCTTCGTTTCGTGTACTTTGTTTGCTGTTGTAGTTGTTTCTGTTTCTTATTCAGATATTTTCTCTATTAACTAATGCACACTACTTTATCCAAACAAATTAAGCTACGTTTATTGTGATTTCTATGATGGGATAGTGTTTGGACGTTCGGTCGTAGGATGTGATATGTATTCAAAGTTCGCTCTAAGTGATTTCAACTGTTCGCGCTCACATTTAAAAATACACACAACAATGCTTACAAGCAGTGACAAGACAAGCACTTTTAGGACTCAAAGAAAACTATCAAACATAAAAAGCTGTTAGCACATACACTGAATTACTCTCGCGCTAGCAGGAAGCCTTTGATTTCAAAGTTTGCATTTAATTGTTTTACCGGATAGCGGGAGGAGCGCTTTAAACTCCTGTCGGCAATATGTTTCTATGTTGATTGTAGTTTGGGCAGTGAGCTGACGACTTCGAGTCTAATGACCGTTTCGCTTCCTTCGCTTCCTTTGTTCGGACTCAACAATGCTGAGTATCCTTCGGTGTACTTTGGTGTCTGCCACTCGTCACATTCAAATCCAATCTCACTTCGACAAATCCGATCAGACAATTCTATGAATTGCAAAAACTTATATCGATAACACGACAGTCTCGTACCGTGCAGTCAGTCAAGCTCTTCAATTCACCTGCGATGGCATTTAGAGTGCACCAGCTCGAAGCTATCGATTAAATCAGATGACGTTGTTGGCGCACGAAGCCGGTACAAATTGCCGGCTTGCAACGCGGAAACCGAAAAGATACAAGGCAGCAGCCAATACGACACGGTCACAGAGCACAACAGACCACGAGCGTGTACACCAACCACAGTACCGACGGCAGTCGTGTAGTTAAATTGTCAAGATGAGAAAACAGTAGCGGGTGGCGGATTATGAGATGTGACTTATCACTGACTCACTTAGCGGACGGGGCAAAGGACGAGGGCGTGAGAGCATGCAGTTGCTCAATTAATCGCCAATCAATTTACCGCACCTTTGTACGTCTTCGTCACGGCCGCAGACGGTAAAAAGTACACTCACTGTTCACTACTGGATCACTATACGGGCGATTAAAGCAATCCCGGCTTCAAATCGATGAATTAATGAGGGCTGGGCAGGACTGGGTTCCTGGATACTACGGCTGCTGTTACGGTTTCTTCCGTTCCGAAAAATTACGTCCTAAATCGTTGGATAGCTGGTTGGATGGATGACGTTTCCGGTGCAAAGAGATCTTCGAAAGGTTTCTGTCGAATTTGAAATTTGTCACTATTTAAGCTCGTTGTCTACTACTAGACATAGGGCCACTCCCTGGACACTGTGCGCTCTGATCCGTTCAGTTCAGTGCTTGTGTTTTCGTTTTCATTCGTTCGTTCATTCGCATCGTAGAGCCAACAACAAAAACCCATTACCCAAAACCCATTTACGGGATGGCGAATGGTGAATGGCGGCAGAACGTGCGCCTCACTTACTGCAAATTTCCGAGCAAGTGTGCGGTGAACTCTATTCTTTCGAATATAGTGAACGTCAAATAATAAGGACAAGTATCTTGTGGGGCTCGGAGTAAATTGAAATGCTCTCAGATTGAAATATCCTGGCACTAAATCAATGGTCCATTAATAAAATTTGAACATATTTTTTTTTAGTGATATGACATTGAGAAAATTGTTTATAGATTAGAGGCGAAATTATAGACAAACATGGTCAGGAAGTGAATAAATGTGATAGTGCGCAGTATGTTTGGTTTTTTTTTTCAAAATATATTAGTGCACAATATGTAATTGAAGTCATTAGTTCCAAGACTCACAGTGGTAAGCACTCAAGGCTAAACTTATACAAAGCATGGTTTGTGATCATATTTGAAACTCCATGGTTGGATTGAAACTTAAAAAGGGAAAGCTGGATGAAGACCCATCCGAAACATCGAACAAGGACAAAAACTGCCTCTAATAGGTAACTCGATTCATTGAAGAGCACCCGCTACCTGCAGATTATGCTTAGAAACAGGAAAGGGCAGCCGAGCACATGAATCCAGGGAATCAAATTTCCAAGAAGCCACAACAAATGGCAACCGTTCCAGAGCTAGCTCGACCTGATGATTCAAGAGTGCGTCATCTGGGCTATAACCGATGCTAGTAAAAGAGATGGAATAATCTCCGCAGAAAAGTGGCTGGAAATAAGACAGGCTATGCTCTGGGTCTACTGCAAACTGCACCAACGGGCGGAAAGAAGTCAGACTGGTAGCCTGTGACGAACAACACTCGGCCGACATCCAGATGCTGCCGATCTTAAAACTGAAGGAAAATTGACCAGCCACCAAATTAAAGGTGATGCCGAAGGATGATATTTCTACTGGGCGAAGATGCACGGAATGGATTCCTTGTTTCAATTCTTATTCAAACAAAGTTCTGAAGACTATCAGGCTCTTCCACCCTGATCTTCATACGAAAGATTGGAGGGTTGCTGAAATTGGAGAACTTGTTGAGAATCGAATGGAAACTTTCTTGACTTTAAATCAAGAGGCAGAACCTTTCTTTAAGTCCCGAAAGGGAATTACCGAATACGGGGACGTGAAGTTGGTAATACTCTAGTACAGAGTCATCTGGCTAATAGTTCTGGATTGAGGGAAGCATATCCCAAAGCATGACGCTCAAGAAGCGGAAGAGTATTCTAGCAAGTGGTCCGTCACTCGATCAGAGGTGGCATCCGAAGAAAAATTGAATGAAGAATCCCTTTCAGTTGACCGCGTTAGTGTTGGCACTAGCTCGCAGTTGGGCGGTTGTCTAGCCTTTGTGATTTCGGAAACAAAGGAAGGCGATGAGATGAATCTGAGCTCAACGCTGATTGTTAATGGTGAAGGCTCATCAAATTAATCTGTACCATTCGAAACAAGCAGCAACTGCTCTGCTTCTTCGCTTTTCAAAGACAAGGAATGAGTTAATTTTGGTCCAAGAGGCATAGGCTGCAAACAACAGTGTTTGCGGGCTACGCACTTGTGGATACACTTCAAAAAATATACATCTGCATACACATACAATCCACAACGTTTCACAAACATTCAACACTTGACAAATTTACATACATGAGTAGGCTAAGTAAGAAAATGAGGTTGAATGAAAATTATACAAATCTGGTAATACGTCAAAAATGGTGTGGAAGTATACAATAAAAATTGCTAAACACTAATGGGCACTCGATGGCTTGGAGAAACCACGAATCTTTATTCTTGATAAAAATAATATCATTCATTTAATATTTGTAACAAGAATAACATGGCTATTGCAGCAGTAATCGATCGATGCTTGTTTTGGGTGTTTCCTCTTGCATGGCACACGATCATGGTACAATACCCGGTGACATCGTTAAAGATGATTTTTATCATGAATTGTTGGTGGCTGTAATCCACGTTTTGACTACATCTTGGCCTACGACATGTCAATCGTAAATGTTGGCTACGATCTAATCTCTTTTAATCTTAATTGCTAGTCAGTGGGCGGCACAAACATTTCCTGCATGACTGGAGGATTATTTAGGAATGTTTATTTTCTTATCAGAGGTTTATGTGACAAGCCGCAATTTTACTGAGCAGGTAGCTTTTATTATCAGGAAAAGATCGAATTGGACGGAATTCTAGTCTTGTCAAGGAATACTTCCAGGAATTATCGATTCCTTCCACGATCTGAGCCAAGTATCACTGCTCTGCAAACAGATTGAAGAAAAGAGTTTAACAGCGTTAGAAAGATCTAATGACTAGTTACTCTATAAAAACCGAAGGAATTCAAGAATTCTGCACGCAAAGCAAAAAGGTCATCATGGAGATCCTTTTCTAAAAATATTGAGAGTCTCAATGAGTCAAACCACCTATGTAAGGGCTTAAGTTCAAACTCAACGGTTATACACTTCAGCAGAACCCCCAGAGTATCTGGAATAACTCGAGCACCGATACTCTAATTGCCCTTATGGACTCATATTTCCCGTAAAATATTAGTCCCCCAAAACATGCAACTCGCCAAGTAGAGTAGGCTATCGGTTCATCGCTTCCAAATAGAATTTCCAAAACCCTATTTAGGTGGGAGATAAACCTCTTCGAATCGCCGGTTCCTGATAGCATTCGTCCCGCTGACATCCAGTATTCTATAAAATAACGCTATCACGCTATCATAGGGAGATGTACAATGCGTACATACACTTCTCGTATGTTCCCATCAGCTGGCGTTAAAAAATTGTTTTGTTTATTTTTAGAGCAGGGAAAGTTTCGCACGTCAAACCTAAATACTATTTTTCAACATGTCTCACTTTTGTCTTGCTAAGGATTCTGGAAAGCAACATTGGATGTTACGTCAAAAAGTTAATCGGCCTTAAGTTAACCTCGTATTCACAGGCAGTCTGTTGAAACTTTTTCTTCACTCCCTCATTGAGCAAGTTGCAAAATATCCCCCTTTTCCAGGAATATACGCTTGCTGCATTCCTGGGCATTGAGAGTGCCTTGAATTTGAACATTGAGCTTGGAGTAATCTTTGAGGAAATGGCTGCGCTGAATGTTGACATGTGGATCGTAGCCATTATCGAGTAGCTCATTAGGGAAAAAGTTGACAACTTGCCTGGGGAATATTTTCTTGCGAAGAGGCGTCAACACGGGCACATCGCCTACCAGCTGATTCAAAGTTCACCAACCAATCGATTTTTGAAAAAGTGCGAAAGTTACCATATTTTTGGTCACAGGGGCCCTTTCGTGCTGGTTCTTTGGTTAGCCACCAATCTATTGATGCAAGAGCAAGCTAATCTGGCTGTTGTGAAACTGAGCTTGACAATTTTAAAATCGCTCCAGCGGATGTTGAATAAAGAACTTCGCCTACTCTACTGGATATGATGTTTTGGTTGGGATGAATGAAATGATGGGGTCACCCCCGAGAGATAGCTCAAACCTGAACATATGGCACAAACCTGACCGATGGCTCAAAACTGAACAATAAAGTTGGTAGTATTTACTCGAATGAGCTAAATCTAAAGCTGCATCTTCACCTTCCGAACAATTGTAATGTCTTTGAGGAGGAAGTGCTTGCTCATTTTTAGGCTACCAACTGGTTTTTGCGCATTCGGAGTTAATAACCGCATTATCATAGATAGTCAGGCTGCTATAAATTCGCTTGCTGGTCCTTGTACATACCCAGAACTATTGCCAAAATGCCGTACATCTCTTAGGACTACTGTGTGGCTGACGTACTAACAAGGCTTCACATCTTGCAACCGGAAGTCTTATACCCTTTCTCCCTACGTACATTGATGTACCGGTGAAACTAGTCATTAGGCAAGGACGATAAGAAGTTATGGGTTGAAGAATCATTTTTTGCGATCGCAAGACAATCCTGGACTTTCATGGATGAAGTTCGTACTCACCTTATGTTAAATTTAAGCGGTGTTTGCTACGTAGTGGCCGGTCTTACGAACCACTTTCTAATGAGGTGGTTGAGAGTAAGGTTAAATGATTATTGTGTTGCCTAAAATTATTCGCAAATATAATTTTTTGTAAATTTGAAGGCCTGTACATTTTTTGCTTAATTGAGTTATCTTAAAGCTATAAATTATTTAAGTCTAACGTCATTTTCTCCCAGTCAATATTCACATTATTTTCGCTTCACCAGGTTTACTGTTTGTTCGTCAATATCGTCAAATAAATCGTCATTTGATGTGGGCTAAAAATTGAGTCCATACTTGAGACCAAAAAAAAAATTATATTTATTTCTGTTTTGTAGGCTATTTATTGTAGAAATTATATTTGTTCCTATTTTGTAAGCTATTTTCTATATTTCCGTCCATTCATTACATTAGTTATCATTGTCTGTGGTGATATTTTTGCAGACAAGTTGCATTTTTGACGATTTGTAGAAAAATTTATCAAGACCCGACTTCTTACCTCATTATAGTAGTTTCCATCTTTTCTCTACTTTACTGTAAGCCGAAGCGAACACACATAGAATTCCACCCCATACTGAAGCGGCTATGCAATTTATTCCTCGCTCGGTGGCACTCAAGATAACTTCCACAAACCGGCTGATTGAGTCAGAATGAGATGGATTGTACACATAGCTTGAGAACAAATGTTACCGCGTGTTTTTGCTGGTAGACCCCATACCCTTTTATGTTCTGCGTCCGACTACCCTTCTACGGCTTCCTCACCTAGCCCCCCGTGCGAAGTCTATCTAATATGTAATGAATCAGATGTATACTATGCATGAGAATTCGATTTTTCCAACGGGTTGTCTTGTGCGCCTGTCTGCAATCAGCTGGTTTATCTTCGACAGCCGCTAAAACCGGAAAACCCAACAAGAACCGAACCGACAACATGCCGTCGAATTTCCCCGAACCTGACACATATCACATAATAGGAAAAAGTTGGCACACGAGCACCATATACATAGTAAGTGGATTTTGAAAGCTTTTGCAAATGTATGGGACACCTGCTAAATGCTGTTTGCGAAAAATAAAAATAGAGAGATAACGACGAAAGCGAAAGAATGCTATAGACGATTGAAACTTGTAACGTAAACGACTACACTGCATAGTTACTGCAATTAAAGCAATTTTTTTACAGCAGTTTCACGACTTTATCGTGTCGAGGAAACTACCCGGAGTCGGTGAGAGAGTTGCTGAAGCTGCAAGTATGCAGATAGATGCGGAAGTTCGTGTGAAGGAAGGAAGTGTAGGTAGATCCATAACTCCTGCTTCAACTCGCGCCCGACAGCATTGGAATGGAAGAAATGCGCACGCACACAAGCAATTTCAGTGGATATGGAAGTTTTATTGCCATTTTTATTGAAATTTTGAATTATGTCGTAAAAAACTCCCACAAGAATTGAAACAAATTTCAGGAAGAAGATTACGAAGCCCAAAAAGTTTTCACTAAAATAATCTTCTTCTGGCATTAGTAGTTATATATTTCTTCGCAACGTAATATTCTTTTTTCGTGAGTTATTTTATTGGTAGATTACGCGTTTTACCAAAGATTATGATGGACCGTCATTTATTTTACTAAACCAATAAAATTTTCCAGCCAAACTCGGTCTGATTTCTTTGAGGGTACTCCCCGCAAACTTTTGAGTATAGCACCTGGTAACACTGTTCATCTACCAGCACTGTGTCTACGGTCTACCACAGTAGCTAAAGAGTTCAGGGTTTGATTTAATAGGGTGTAGTTTGCCCGGAAATCGGAAATGATAGGCCACGGATGTATCCATTGGGGATTGGAGTGTGCGGACGACAAACGAACCAACGAACGATGTCGAGCAAAGTGAAGCAAAAGCTATGATTTAAAGGCACATTAATTATTAGTCACTTTAAATTTAATGTAGACTGTCGTCTGCAGTTATGTACGAGCACTTTGGATTGAACTCAGCTGAACTGTACTGATCTAGGACAAACATATGAAATGATATCGAATAAGCAAATATGACTGAGTATTGTGCGTGATATAATTACAAAAAAATCTGCACTATGATATTCTAAAAGACAGTCCAAAAATAGAGGTTTGATTCTAAGGGAATATGCACTTTGTGCATTAAAATTTGCAGTATATATTTTTGGAGCTTCGGTTTGATGTTAATATTGTTACAGTATGTTGAATTACAAGGATTTCATTTTCCCAGAATTTCTGTGGCAACAACAATCGGTAGGACATAGCCTAGAATATCTTCATAGCTAATGGCACAACGCATAAAAATAAAACACAATCTTTTAACGATAATTTCATAAAAATGCTTCAAATTGAGCGAAGGCGGTCATAGTAAATATTTTGTTGTGAGTTAGATTATAACTTATGATCCAGTATAATACAGACGAATGAGAGGAAAGGAAAACCACCGATAATGCGAATGATCCTAATTTTATTTCATATTCAAAAGACTGCTGTATAAATTTAACCCATGGGGATATGTTATTATTTTTTTTTTAATTTATTTACCAAACATGGCATCATACACAACAGCAAAACATTAACAATTCATTATAACAACAACAAAATACATATTCTTCCAACACATTAGAAACCAAAATACATCACAACTTTTACTTTAGTTACTTTACTTTAATATATTTTATTTTAATTTAAGCTAGTTTGATGGGAAATGAAGTGGGATTAGGATGTTGATAGGGCCTTTGATAAGTTTGTTTTGAAAGTGTATTTAGAGATCCCCGAAGCGTAGTTTCTGCTTATAGAGTTGAATAGTCTACAACACCTATTTATGGGCTCGTTATATGCATAGGTAGTGTGGTGATTGTACTCCTTGAGCAGAGTTACATACCTAGTGCGTCTTGGTTGGTCATTGAAAATAATTTTGTTGTAGCGAACTTCAACATTAACTACACCACTTATAATATCAAAGGTTAGGCAAGCGCTTAACAGTATTCTTCTAGAAGAGAGAGGCATTAAATTAAGAAGGCTCAGTCTGGTTTTGTAAGATGGAAGATGTTGGAAGTCTTTTGGATCGTAGAGGTCTCTCAAAGCGAAAAGTAAAAACTGTTTCTGAACAGATTCCACTCTATTACTATGTAGATCAAAAACTGGGTTCCAGTAAGAATACTTTTTGATCGTATTCTTACGGGAAAAGCTTATTACACGGCACTTGTTAATGTTAAGATTTAGATTATTCTCATTGCACTACTATTCGAGAGATTGAAGCTTGCATTGTAGAAAAGTTGCGTCAAATTGCGTGTTTACGCTGTGGTAGATTTTTAAGTCGTCTGCATAAAAGAGATGGAGTATACCAAGCAGTGTCTCAGAAAGATCAGAAACGAAGATATTAAAAAGCAGGGGACCTAGATGACTGCCTTGCGGCACTCCAGAAGATGCGAAAACTCTTTTAGATAAGTGGCCCTGGAATTTAATAAGCCGAATTTGATCGCGAAGATAAAACTGGAGCCAATTAAGAAGGGACCCTGATATACTAAAGTTGCGAAGCTTGTATACTAGAGTTTGATGGTCCACCCGGTCGAAAGCCTTACTAAAGTCCGTATAGACTGCGTCAATTTAACTTCCTTTTTCCATTTCACAGATCACATCAGAAACCAGGATCATGAGATTAGGGGAAGTCGATCTACCTTTACGAAATTCATGTTGTTGCTCATTTAGAAGAGGGTCGGATCGGAAGACCCCGGACGTAAAGAATCCAATGGGATACGACGAGGAATCAACAAGGAGTCTGACGACGAGTCTTTTGTGGTCGACTTTTAAAATATTGCACATAAGTGTACATTACAGTATGTTAGCTTCGACTAAACTGCTTTTGACTCTCCACGAAACGTGGCACTAGTTTATAAAAGTTTGGATCTCTGTTGAAGGCCAAATCTGAATAAATTTTAAATCGATTTTTGACAGTACATTAGCCAAAATAATTTTTTTTACTTTCTACCTTGGCGGCGTGTGAGGGACAAAGTGGAACATATACTTCTAGCATCCGCCTACACGATATACGAAATACCGCTATGCCTGAAGAAATGACAATACTCGGCACGAAGTCGCACAGGAAGAAGACATTGCTGTTCGTAGGAATAGATACCAACGCGCGTCACACCGTTTTGGGCAGTAAGGACATTTACGAAACAGAGGAGCCTCTACTCAGATTTATTAACAATTATAATCTCGTCCTACCAATTCGGAGAAATGTCCCTATCTATAGAAAACCGCTCAGTAAAAACGTACTCGATATCACTCTACAAAATGGGTCCAAATAACAGCTGACAGAGCCCTGAGAGGATAATTGAACAAGCATATTATTCTGATCATGGATACATAAGCATCGCCATTACTTTAATTTAATCTGCGATATCCGGCCGTTTCGTAGCCCCAGGGACACAAACTGGAAAACTTTCGAACGGGAAGTGAACACTAGTTTAGGTTCGCTAGCCCAGGAATGGCTCTGTAGCAGACCTGGAGAAAACAGTGATACACTAACGAGTAAAATGAAAAGGCGTTTGAACGTCCCTGTCAAACAGTCCATCCTGAATGCAACCTCCAGCCACTCTGATGGAACACGAAGCTGGTTCATCGTACAGGGCAAATACGGGAATTCTTCAAATTAGGCGAAGCAGCTGATTGCAGAGGATCTTGGGACGACAATGGGGACGTTTTCAGGCTCTAAAAATCCAATATACGGAAAGCCAGATGGAGATCCTGAAAGAAGATATGCAGCAAAATTGAGACCATGTGGGAAACTATGAGACTCAGTATACTACTTGCTAAGCAGCCTGTCACACCAAGCCTACTTAGCAAGCCAAATGGAGAATGAACAACTAAAGCTGTTTAATGAGTGGGTGAAAACTGTAGGTCTTTTATTTATTTATTTATTAACTATTATTCAACAGATAAAATCCAATTACTGAATATAGAAAATAGAAAATACAAATAATTCACTAACGAAAGAATGAAAAAATGAGCAAAATAATAATGAGATGATAATGATACAAAATAAAGACCAATAATAAACAAAATCAAAGTGAAAAAGTACAAATTCAAAATAAGAAAAATAGAGAAAAAAAAGAAAAGGAAAAACGACTACATTGAAATAGTAGTAAGCAAAACATTATTTTTTAGGAAAGTTTTACAGGCATATAAGGTCGGCGGTAGAGGACCAAACTGTAGATCATTATGTTGCCTCAGTAATCGCAACAGCGGAGAATAAAAAAAAGATATCAGTGCGCGCAAATGGCACACTAAACTCAAACGAAGAGCGGGTGCCATGCACTGCAACACGGACAGAAACATGGTTGCTGATGTCGGAATCTACCAACCTATGAAACAATTTGAAGAGTAGGCACTCATCCAGGAAGAGTCTCCGTGATTTGAGGGAAGGGAGATGAAGGAACGACAGACGATTACTATAAGGACGGTAAGGAAACTGAAATTTATAAAACAGGGTGCGAGTAAATCTGCGTTGACCCGACTCCAACGCAGTATTCAAGTAGACAAAACGAGGACACCAAACTTGACAACAATATTCAAGGATACTACGTACAAAGGAGAGGAAAAGGTGTACACAGGTGGATATATTAACGAAAGCTTTAGAGGATCTAATAATAAAACCGGATAATTTAGAGGCCCTGGCAGTAATATAAGAAATATGCTTATCAAATTTGAGCTTAGGATCAAACATTACGCCAAGATCTCTAAAATTATCAACGACATTAAGAGGATAGCCACAGGAGTAGGAGAACATCAAAGGTGAAATTTTCAAAGAGAAAGACATTTTGTGACATTTCGCGATGTTCAAAGTGAGAACATTGGAAGCGCGCCAAGTCTGTAGGCTGTTGAGATCGTTTTGTAAAACCATACAGTCATCTTGTGACTCAATCACTCGAAACATCTTGAAATCGTCGGCACACAAAAGACAAGAAGAATGGATTAAAGGAGGGAGATCGTTTATGAACAAAAGAAAGAGAAGAGGTCCTTGCGGAACATCTGATTCAGGATAGAAAGGAATTGAAGAGGAGGAATTAACAGTTACAATACAGGTACGGCCGAGGATATAAGAGTTAAACCAGGAAAGAAGAGGACCAGCAATGCCATCGTACCTTAGCTTTTGAAGAAGAAGCTTATGGTTGACGGTGTGAAAGGCTTTGGAAAAGTCGGTATAAAGTACATCAACCTGCTTTTGATGGTCAAGAGCGGATCCGACCGTGTGTGTGAAGGAAAGAAAGTTGGTTAAAGTGGATTTACCTTTGACAAAACCATGCTGCTCATGAGCAAGAGCAGGCTGGATAAAGGAGTAGACTCGCTTTTTCAAGGATCTTGCTTAAGCAAGGAAGAAGGGAAATGGGACGGTAGTTTGAGATGCATGTACGATCACCGGCTTTATGTATAGGAAAGATGTTGGCAATTTTCTAGCGAGAAGGAAAAGAGCCAGAAGATATGCTTAAGTTGAACAAGATAGAAACAGGGACGCACAGAGATGCCAGGATATTTGGAATACCGTCGGAACCACTACCGGTATTGGCATCGATATAGTTCAACATAAGTTCAATTTCAAGAGGGTTCGTTCGAAATAAGTGCAACTCAGGAAAGAATGTGGAGGGAAGATTTAAGGAATTAGAAGAGGATTGTTGTGAGAAAAAAGAGGAAAAGTAAGAAGCAAAAAGCTCACACACTTCTTGTGGAGTGGAGGCAGCTGTATCACCCAAGTGCATACCATTGGGGATACTAGGACAATTTTTCAAGGAACGGATGTATGACTAAAAGGATTTCGGGTGATTGGTTCTAATTGATGCTTCAACGCCAGCAATGTAGGAGCGCATCGCCTGTCTGACAACTTCTTTCGCTTTAGAGCGAAGATCCTTATACAAAAGAAGGTCAACAGGTGAACCTGATCTTTTATATAAGTAACGAGCTGCATTTCTGGCTTCAAGTGCGACTGAAACTTCACTGCTGAACCATGGAGCGTCGTTCGGTTTATTAGAACGATTAGTTGGTGTGAATAGTGGAATAAAGTTAGATAGGACAACTTGCACAAAGCATCATCAACGTGAAGGCCACGAAAAAAAGAAAACCAGTTAATTCTATTTATTTCAATCGCCATGCCGGTGAAATCAGCCCTGTGAAAGTTGAAACGTATTAAGGATGGGATTTTATTCCTCATAGAACGAATATTAGAAATTTCCAGAATAAGAGGGGGTGATGAGAATCAGGAGGAACATAAGGAAAGAGAGCAGCGCTTAAAGAAAGTGATGATTTTGCGAATTTGGGAGTTTGGACAAAGCGAGATCCCAATTCTATTGCTGGCATTTGGTATATTATTGAGCTGAGAGAGGGAACAAAGTGAGAGAAACGAAGACGTTATTAAAGAAACACTACTAGTCGACATGATAACCGAATAGTCAACATCCCAATCTAGAGTAGGGAGATTAAAATCACCACAGCAGAACGTAAGCGGTGGGAAAATGACTGTTGAGGAAGAAGAGAGTTCCGCCAGGAATTGTTCATAAATCAACAGAGGAAGGTTGCAGGGGATATATATTGAAGCAACGACTAAGGTTTTGGGAGAAGGCATGGAAATACGCACAAAAATACATTCAACAGGAGGACAGAAAGGAATATCACGACATAGTGTTCCGTTGAGTGCTTTATTAATACCGATGAGAACACCTCCACCATCGGATTTACCACTATTCACACGATCCCTGTCTTTACGGAAAACCGTGTGGTCAGGTAAGATTTCCGAATCGAAGATATCATCAGTAAGCCAGGTTTCTGTAAGACATATTATGTCATCCGAAGCTAACGTGGCAGAGAGCCTGAACTCATTAGTTTTGGTCCTTAAACCGTGGACATTTTGATAATACAGTCTTAATCCTAAGTTCTGGAGCTCCTTGCTCCTCTCGGATGAAAATTCTTACGAGGAATTCTGGTGAAATCTTTGACCAGAACACCAGGAGGCCAGGAGTCCTTTCGTAGAAGCTCGTTGATGCCAGCAGATACCGTTATACGCAAAGAAGCCACTTCCTGGTTTGGTAAGTTGTCAGGCGTCAGTTTTTTGCAGACCAGAAGTGGTGGCATGTAGCCAAGCTTAGCAGCTGCAAATTGTTTAATGTGACCCAGAGGCTTGAGAGTTATTCAAACTAGACTTTTACCTAATTACCATACTAAATTCTTATTACTCTATATATTTTTCCTTTCAATATTCTCGTGCTAATTTTTTTTTTATTATTTCAGAGAAAGAGGTGGTCACCGCCCGCGACATTTCGTTGAACTTATTCCTCCTATTACTTAGCCTATTATTTTCAGTAAGCTTCATTGGACCGATGATATTTTTCGCATTGCGCAAAATTACTTATAGAGAGAAAAGAACAACTTTAACCCATCTGGCATAGTGCGTAAGTGATGTAATATCAAGTCCATCATTTATTTTTTGATTCTTTTTAATACTAATTGCCGAAAGACCGCTTCCGATATTTAATAGCTTTCCATTCAAACTACCACACAATTTTTATTTACTTTTGTCGTTTAAGAATCTATATCCTCATATCATGTCGGCTTATAAAATATGAACAATTCATCTCCAGACTCTAAAATATTTAATCATTTCCAAGACACACCCAACTCAATCAAACTTTTACTACCAGTTCCATTACGAAACATTTTCTCATAAAAGCACATTATCATTTATTTTTTTGCTTCTAAGCCCTATAAAGCTCCAGACGACACAGAATCGTTCGTTCTTTTATGCGTGTGGCACAACGTCAGCTCGAATATTTTCGACTAAAAAAGTATTCTAAAACTGGAAAATATGCAGACTGTGTCGATTGGCATCATCGTCATCCATCCAACAATGCACAGTGCAGTGCATCTACATAACATACATTTGCCACTACAGACCATGCACTACAAGTAGCACGTTTCGTATGTCTTTCACAGCTGAAACCTGCATTACCGCAAAAATCAGCGTGGGCGAGTGTTGCCAACAAGCACCGGGCTATGGGAATATATGCATATCACTGCATGGACATGGCCTGGTATAAAAATAGCGAGCTCGATCCATGGTATTGTTGCGTCGCCTGCGGTGCACACAGTGCATCGCCAATCGCAGTGTATCGCGCGCTGCACTTGCACATAAAATGACATTACATTGCATCGGCCGATGCGATCTTCTCATCGGGTTCGATCCTGGCAGTGGGCTGCTCAGACAAGTGAAATCCAGTGTTCCATTGTGTTTTATTTTTAGTAGATACAGCATGAAAAGCGAGGTGCAGTGTGTGGAGAGCGTATGGGAAGTGGTTTGATGAGTAGCGTCGACCTTGCTTCTAAAAATTGATTGTGAAGAAGGGCATTTGCCTTGGGTGGCGGTGCTCAATCATACAGTGGATAGATGGCAGCCTGCCTACTCGGCTGGCATGCAAAATCTGCGTATACATTTTCTATACGTCTGTTTGACACTCATATACTCTTTCAGGATGTCGGCCGAGGCTGTTGTTTCGTGATTTTTTTGCAAACGAGAAAATGTAGTGTTACCAGATTATTGGATTCTGTTTTATTTTTTGAAAAGGAAATCAGTTTGTGGGTTTTTTTTTTTATTTATCTGTTAGTTGAATAAGCTTCCTAAAAGGTGTTAATTGGGTATTATAAAAAAAAACGCGGAAAGTGGATGCGTTATCAACTGAAGAAGAGAAATATTGGAAGGCATTTGGTAACGTGCGAAATGCTGTTTCAGTGATACCAAACGAAGACATTCATGCATCGAATTGCCACTGGTAACATAAAATAGATCTGCTACGACAGACAGCCCTAAAAGACCTAAATCATGCGGTGCACCAGATGAAACCGGCCCATCGGTCCTTAAACGAAATATCTACGGTTCGATGATTATGTTGTGCATTTGGTGGGATCAAAAAGGTCTTGTACATGGTCAAGCTCTCAAACCGTCCTAAACACTTACTGGCAACCCTGCAGCTGTAACCGACTGTAACTGATACGATTGCACCGAGCTTTGGGAGAAAAAAAGGTTTTACTGTAGCGTTTTAAAGCGTTTAAGGGTAAACATTATTTATTTATTTATTCAAATCTCATTTAACAGAAAATCCAATTATAAAATGAGATACAACAAATAACAAAATTCATTAATATAAAGCAAAACAACGGAATAAAAATAATAAAAAATAGAAGAAAAAATAAGGAGAAAAGTGCACAATAAAAATAAATAAGAGGCTACGTTAACATATCAATAACATGTTTTTTAAAAGATTGAAAAGAGCTGGGCAAAGAACCAAACTGATGCTCATCATCGCTTCTAAATATGCTAGGTATAGTTGAGTTAAAATACACAAGAGTACGCGCAAAAGGAGTCAGGAAAAGCGATTGAGTTCTAACCGGGCGATCAGACACACGCGAATGTTGGAAGAGAGTAAGCCATGATAAAGCTTCTAAAGAAGACATTCATCAAGGAATATTCTGCGGGTACTCAGCAAATGGAGATTTAAGAAAAGCAGACGATCATCATAAGGACGATAAGCAACAACAAACTTGTACAAAAGGCAGCAAGTAAGCTTACGCTGAACGGATTCAACAGCATTCGACAGGTACACGAAACGAGGAGACCACACTTGGGAGCAATATTCAACAATGCTACGAACAAGAGAAATAAAAAGACGAGCACATGTGTTGATATTAGAGCAGCGCAGAACGAAACCAGCTCATTTTGAAGACTTAGGAACAACAAAAGAAACATGTAGATCAAATTTTAACTTCGGATCATAGATGATGCCGAGGTCTTTATGTTGATCTACATGCTTCAAAAGACTATCGCCCAAGAAATATTCAAAGGAAATGGGATTAGACTTATTGGAACATTAACATTAAGAGCAAGGGAGTTCACAGAGCACCAATCACTTAAAACAAAAATATCCTATTGTAACTTACAACAATCATTTTGGGAAGCGACAGCACGGAAAATTTTAAGGTCATCAGCATACCACAGAGTCAGACTGAAAGTTACAAGGACGGTCATTGATAAGCAATGTGAAAAGGAAGGCACCAAGGATGGAACCTTGGGGAACACCAGAAGTAGGAATGAAAGGGGAGGAAGAACAACGATTAAACACAACACGGCAGACGCGATCATGGATGTAGGAAGAAAGCCAGAATGTAAGGGAACTGGAAACACCAAAATTACAGATCTTATCAAACAGCACTGAGTGGTTTACCCTGTCAAATGCTTTCGCGAAGTCAGTGTCAATCATATCAGCTTGAACACCATTGTCCAAAGTGCACGCGACAAAGTTAGTGAATTCCACTAAATTCGTAGTCATTGAACGTCCCTTGATGAAACCATGTTGCTCAACAGAAAATAAATGACTTAAAGCATCATGAATTCTGTCATGAACAATCCGCTCAAGCAACTTCGGAAAGCAGGACAGGAACGATATAGGACGTTAGTTGGCCACATTGCCAATGTCCCCCGATTTTAAAATCGGAAAAATATTTGCGGCTTTCCAGGTAGAAGGATAAACACCAACAGACAAACTCAAATTAAATAATATAGACAAAGATTCACATAAGGAAGATGCAAGAGACTTAGCAAACACATTAGGACTACCATCTGGGCCACTGCTTGCTGAGTGATCCAACGAGGATATTAGGATTTCCACCTTCAGAGGATTGGACATCACAAAATTCTGATGAGAAAACACGGCCGCAGCAGAGCTCCCTGAAGCAAAGTTAGAAGAGGAAATTGAAGGAGCAAAGAACTTAGCAAATAAATCACAAATTTCTTTAGGGATAGAAGCCGAAGTTTCCTCAAGAAGAAAAATGTCAGGAAACCGGTTGCTAGTTTTTAGTGAACGGACATACGACCAGAAAGGCTTTGAGTTATTTGAGGAAAAACTCGCTTCAATATGGGCGAAATTTCCACGTTTCGCTTTTTCAGCAGTCTTTTTAGCCTTTTTTTTTTGTTCTATGATAATGCCAAAGCTCAGAGGATTGCCTTTTGAAGCGAATGCTTAGCGATGGCGGCAGGGAGACACATGTGGGAGAAGCCGATATCAATTATTCCATTATTCTTTTAAGTGCCAGATTTATTTCTTATTTTTCTAAAGCGCTAGTGTTATGCCTAGTCGCTACTAAAGCTTTAATGTGGCACTTAATCAATGGAGCGCTGGTATTATGCCCAGTCGGCGGCTGTTAAGACAACACAAGACGAACAAATACAGCCATGGGCACGGTGGTTTGAAAAACAGCATCATTTATTGCAAGCCCACGAAAAAGAGAAAACCAATTGATGGGGAGGAGTTCAGCAGCATTGAGTTCATAGTCTGCCTTAAAAAAGTTGAAAGTACACTATGTACATACACTATGCTTTTGGTGCGTGGACTATTCAATAAACAAAAATCAATGGAAAGGGGGGATGATCATAGGCGCGCCGTAGGGGGGGCCAGAGGGGGCCGGGACCCCCCCAGACCCTAGGTTGGCCCCTCCCAGAAAAATATTTCTAACTGCAGACACTTAAGTTTTCGCCAGTTAGGTTTTTGTGGTTATAAACAAGTGCAGTAGTGTAAGCCTATACCAACTTTCACTACTTATAACTTCGAGACTGTGTTATTTGTGGTATTTATTACGATGTTATGGGACTTATTTCGAGATATGGACGAGAATATTTGATTTCGACAAGTTATACGTTAAGAAAAAGACGAAAAGCGCTTCCCCAATCATCCTTTTTTTATTAAGATTATCTGTTCATTCCTAGTAGGCAATATACAGGTATTTAGGTAAGAACACTTTTATAAACTGGCGCTTTATGCAATTATGTTTTTCACAAAACAAAGTCTGTGTATTAAAATGGTATTAACGTAGAATACAATTTTCGAAGTCATTTGGAGAATAAAAATGGTATCGCTGCCACTTTTATGCTATTTTAGAAGTCAATTCTAATTTGGAAGCAAATACTTCCACTGAAAATTTAATTTTAATGTTATCAAGAGAAATACGTCTTGACAGCTTTTTACAAAATATATTATTGATTCTTATTTTTCAATATTTTTATTTACATTTTTCTTAGCCTACTTTATATTATTGTATTGTATAGTACTGTGTGGATATGTGATTGTGGGTTGTGTTATGTGTTCTCACACTATCTATGACCTACTTGGTTTACACTCAGGTTAAATGTTTGTGAATTTTATTATAACCTGATAACTGCATCAGAAGTTAAAAGGCATAACACTTCAATTTCACCGAGTGTTTTTCCAAAGTGACACAACCACCACATGGTTCTTATCATATTCATTAAACTTTTTTCATACCTGTATCTACTCAAGACCAGTATATACCGATTGAGAATTTTACAAGTTTAGATTTGACTGTATATATAGTATCAAATTCATCAATCGTTTGCATTTTATTCTAAAAATCGTGTGAAAGATTTGTGTTTACGTACTTATGGTAGCTACAAGGTTGCCCATACATTATTTAAAAACTACAGAAACTTATTTTTTATGCCCATTGATGAGTCTTGTAAATTTTGTGATGGTCTGATGACTCGGTGTGAAGCTATCACAATGCGAAATTTTCCATAGAATTTCCATTGTTGCCAAAAATACACCAAAATTTCAGTTCGACAAAACTTCGCGATCCGGATAAATTATCCGAATGGTAAAATTCATGCACAATGTGAAAACTCGAATAGTACTTTGAGGACAGTAAGTGATATGGTGCTTGAACAATCTTGGAATTTTGTCAAGATGAACCAAAATTATTTGGAAACGGTTATCGACCTTACCAAGTGTCTCAGTCGCCAAAGACGTGCTTTCAGAGGACATGATGAAAGTGGTACCAGTGATAACCGTGATTTTTTTTGGAATTTTTTACATTATTCGCGAAGCATGATTCAACTTTTGCAAATAATTTTTAAAACAAGGTTGCGGACTGCTGTAATGGCTAAACACAAAATGAATTAATAAAAATATTTGCTGAAATCGTTCGCGAGAATAATACAGCTGAAATAAAAGAGTGCGGACTGATATCCATTATGGCAGATGAAGCAAGGGTCCACAAAAAGGAACAACTCTCCGTGGTTGTCAGATTTACTAAAGAGCTAGCAGTCGAAGAAAGGATCTTAAGCTTTGTAAACTGTTCAGGAGCTAGAAATGCCTCGTATTTAGCAGATATAATTTTCAGCCTGTTAGCCAGCTACGGACTTAGTGAATTGCCTGTTGTTGTACAGTCTTATGATGGTGCTAGTGTCATGTCAGGACAAAAAAGTGGTGTACAAATCTAAATTAAAATGAAACACCTTGCAGCCACATTTGTAATTATCCTTGATGTGATGGACACATTTTTCACAATCGAAACGTGTACATCCTTTTTCAATGCCATCAAATCCCTTTAACTACACTTTTCGAAGCCATCACAACACGAATCGTTGAAGCAGCTTGAAGAGGCAGTTGGTCTAAATTCAAGGCGTAGAATGAGAAGTTTAAGCTCGACTCGTTAGTCAATGAGATTTCACAATTGCAAATATGTGGTAGATAGCTATGGGACCATGAAAGAGGCTTTAGAAAAAGAAATGAATGAGGGAAAATACAACGACTCAGTTTATTCATTGGGGATCTTTCATTCAATCAGTAATCCTAAGTTTGTAGTGAATCTTTTCATCTTTCACTATGTTCTTTTTATAACGAACATGTTAAGCACATATTTCCAAACTAAAAATGCAACTCTTAGGGATGGGATACATCTTGTAAATGGAACAGTTAAAACACTACTAAGTGAGCGAGAAGACTTGTATGTAGTTTGGGAAAAAATTAAATTATTCGCAGAGAAGAACTGTCTCGATCTCACATTTCTCAGAGGATCGCGAAAACGGAAAACAGCAAAACGCACTAGTTTCAAAGGTTTTGCTGTTTCATCTAGCCTTGAACACGCAGTTAGGGCTACGAAGATATCCCTGCAAACCAAATGGCTTGAAAAGAGTAAGTTACAGCACTCTTCCATCTCGCCAAATTATTTATGCTTTTTGTAGGTTTTCTAGGTAACAAAAGTTTGAAGCAAGAGGTCAATTTTTTTCTTCTAAGCTTAAAATATTCCAATTTCTTCAAAGATATTTTGAAACTTAGATATCCTCTTCTTCAAGTATAAGTTGAAATATATTTAGCTTCTCAACGAAAAAATAGTCTTATATTTCTAATTCTTTCCATTCTATTTCCATATAATTTGTACAAGCGTTCATTTCTTAACGATCATAGATATTTCGTGTGTAGTTCGTACCTACCGTTCACATTATATGCATGTCGTTGTAGCTCATACATATTCACAGACATGAAGTTTATTTGATAATGCATTATGCATAAACAAATATCAAAGAATAAATTAACAAATATGTAATGTATTAATAAATTATGTAAGTTGTATGAACAGTACGTCTTGAACCTTTTGGTCCCTGGCCCCTGCCAGATTTTAGGTCACGGCACGCCTATGGGGATGATGAGTGTCAGGATCAACGTAAGGAAAGGATAATGCGGAAATAGATAGATTAGAAGATAAGGAACAAAACGAAAGAAATTAAGAGAGGGAAATTGAAATTGCATTCGTAGAGGAAATGGTTAAAGACGAGAGGTCCCATTGAATAGAAGGCAAGCTGAAGTCACCACAAACAACAATGGGAGAATGAGGATAGTAAGACACAATAAAATCGGACAGCTCACTATAAAAGCATTCATACGTGGAGAGGGATGCACTACAAGGCACATATACAGATACAAGTAATAAAATAACATTATGTGATAGGGAAATACGCGCAGCAACGCACTTAACAGGATTAGACACCACGAAGCTCGCACAAAGTGAACTAGACAGAGATTTACGAATGGCAATTAAGACTCCACCAATGTCTGCTTTATTCGTTAAATCACGATTGCGATCATGTCTGAAAACATTATGCAGGAGAAAGAACTCATCGCTAAATAGGTCCGTAGAAACAGACAAAATTATCCGAAGCAATAATAGAGGCTAGCCTGATTTGCACCAATATGGTTCTTAGTCCACGAACGTACTGGTAATAGAGGTTAAAACGTTGATTTTTAGGCAAAGAGGAACTAATTAAGCTGGCTGGACCCGGGCCAGAGTTTTGCGAAAATTTTCTCGCTGTCTAGGTTCAAATTCCTTAACCAAAACTCCCGTAGGCCCGAAATCACGTCGCCCAATCGCGCTAAGTTCAATCGGAAGCGTCAGCAAGAATGAGCCCACAATACGGCTGCTGTCCGAATCCTTTGTAACCTACTTGCAAGAAACGTTGACATCTCTTCCAAGCTTCCGAGACATATACATCTTCAATCCTCCACAGATGTATCAAAGAAAGCGACCTGGCTCCAGCGGTCTTTATTATTTTGAAGATAAAAATCAAGCTTAAAAGACATTGTTTTGACACTGACCTCCAGCGCGAATCACAGTAAGTTTTCAATTTGCTCTCCAAGAGTAACTTTAAGTGAGCATTCGAAAAGTGGCAGTAACGCTGGGATCAGTGTTTCATGCCTCAACACAATTTTGTTTAATCGAACCAACATTTACAAAATTTACTTCACTCACAATAAAAAATTTGTAAATTTGAAAGTTAATTGCTTCTTTTCTTCAAGAAAACCTAGGCGCAATTTCTTAACAATTTCTAACATAGGACAATATTTGATAATATTTGACAGCCAAACAGGGCTTTGACTAAAAAATGTATACCTTCTTTCCGTTTTATTTCAGAGGTTTGAGTATCTAAAGTTAAAATTTGAATTTTTAAATCGATTGTTAAAACTTACTAAAATTTCTAGTCACAAATGATCCACATGAAATTCGTGGGTAAATTTAATATTGGTGAACAGCATATACATACTATCATCACATACTAGTTTACAATTGAATTCGATATTCAGACGTCCTAACGTCCGTCCTAACTCTTCCACGCATGACATACGATAAGTGTGTTCAAAACACTTCATAGTTTACTGGCGCAGTACTAAATTACGCCTAATTAATAGTTTTAATGATAAGGCTAACCATAAATTCAATACATTTCATTTGAATTAAATACTTACGTTCGTAAATGTTTGCGGCCTTTGCATGTGCCCTGATGGTCGCATTCCTGTAACGGATGGTGGTGCTGGACTGTATCTGGGTTGATGCATTTCTGAAAAATAAATTTGAAGAGAAGAAATAAAGATTTTATAAAAACAAATAGGACTGGTAAATTTCGAAATGTAGATTATGACAATAAAATAATTTAATCAGTTTTCACATTTCAATTTAAAAATAACTAACAAATATTTTTGTCATGGCATTTTCCCTTTCTTATTTTTCCTCTTGCGCAAAGTTGAAAGATGTCGTAGACATTAGATACTTGATGATGGTAAAAATATGGCAGCAGTCATCAGATGAATAAGAGGTATAAAATGTAGTGTATGAAAATATATACGCGTCGTAACTATTCGCTGATGCAAGTGGGATTTTAACCTCCTCGTGGTAGTTGCCGGTAAGAATCTTCCGGGGACAAAAAGATTGACTAATATGATTCAGGCTTTGGGGAATTAACCCTAAGGAAAAATTTACCAAAAACAGCATATTTCGCGGGCTGAATGGCTGCTGGGTGAAGCAGTCGCTAATATGCGAATTCGCATGTCGACTGGCAAGAGCCCGTCTAATTTAATGCCTACACCGAGATACAGAGGATACTACGCCTGGTCTTTTATGTTCTTCATACTTGTAGGAGCAAAATTGAGAGTACCAAAGAAAAACAGAAGGGGCCTGCCTTAAGTGCTCCAAATCTAAAGGCCCCAGAGCGTTCTAACATAGGAGTACCAGTGCTCCAAAATGAGTCCTCAATGAGATTAAGGAATAGTTGAAGCCCAAATCCCAGAAGGATTTAAAAAAAACAATGGAAAATGAAGGGCTAAAGTAAGAGGAGAGTTAAACATAGCTCCACACCAAAACACAAATGTGGACAAGGCAAGGACCGAAAAGGTAAGAAGGAAAGGCAGCAGAGCCCTCGAAGTCTCCCCTTCTACTTCGGACGGCAGATTCTCTTTACAAATCGCGAAGGACCTTTCGCGCAGTATGGAAGCAATGAACATGACTACACACGTGCCATCGAAAGAAACTCCAAAATCAAAGAATATGAGCGGTGCAGCCAGAAAGCGCATCAAGTTCTTCATAAGAAAAGGGCATGTCCATAGAAGAGGCTAGTGAAAGGGCACCAGAGGCCAATATGAAAAGGCCCAGAACCAATACTGGCACTCCTGAGGACAGGTAGGCAAAGAAAACAAGGGGCACCGAAGTGACTCCAAAACATTCCCAACCCAGATAAAGGCAAGGACAATTAACCTATAGCGGAGGCTTGCATGGTTTAAAAATGGCAGTCATGTCGAAGGACTTCTCACAACTGACCAAATGGACAGCATACAAGATGCTTTTGAGGAGATGATACTGGCTGAGATAGAGAAATTCCTCAACATTACCTACAAACTGCAAGGACAGGAGTGGATAAAGTCGGAGGCTCAAAAATTAAGGCCGTGGAAAGGGACCAACCTTTGGGCCACGGAAGAATCTTTGATTCCCAACCCTAAGGCCCTTGTTGGCTTCTTCCCAAACGTAGCGAACTTGGCTACGGAGAGGAACCTGGCTTTCGTAGAACGCCAGAATGATGGCACAATGTTAAGTTCTGGAGAATACTCTTCAGGGAAAACAAAGCCAAGTGCGCCACGCTAGTCGTAGCGACGGACCAGGCCTCTGCTACCAAAACAGCAGACGGAAACAGCAACATTAGCTTCCGGTTTGGGCAGCTTAAGTTACATGTCAAAAAAGCAGGCGGGAAAACGACAGAGCCAGCGGCCACTCCAACTACCAATACGGAGGGGCAACACCAGATCCCAGAGTCTCCCAACCAATGTAGGAAAGAGAATGAGGTTGTCTATAGGCGAACCTGCATCATGCCAAAGCTGCCTCGGCGGAAGTAAGCAGCAGGTTCGCCTCGGGCACCTATAAAGTAGTGCTCACACATGGACACCTTGAGATCCAGAATGCAAAAAGCCTGAAATGAAACAGCCCAATGATGCGAAGAAAAGGATTTATCTATTAATCCTCGGAAAACTAGCATAATACCATTCAACAGGAAAAGAAAAATCGAAATAAGAGCCCCAAATATTAGGGGCACAGTCGTATTTTTGCAGGATGAGGTAAAATATCTAGGAATCCACTTAGATAGGAAACGCACCTGGACAATCATCTAAACAAAATGACTGTGAAGGCCACTAAGGCACTCTGGGCGACAAAACAAACGCTTGGCCGCAATTGGGGACTATCTTCAACGCAGACACTATAGGCATACAAACAAATGGTGAGGCCCATTATCCTACATGGAGTACAATGTAGTGGAAGGAAACCACACAAAAAACTGTTGTTAATAGGTTCAACAAACTTCAAAGGGTGGCCTGCCTGCTGATTATAGGACTAATGAGTTCCACCCCAATGGCAGCAATGGAGGCTCTTCTAAACCTAGAACCGCTACACTACGAAATTCAGGAGGAAGCAGCCTAGCCTACAATAGGCCTACAGGTACAAATCAGGAGACCTTGAAGGCCACCTCAAAACTCTGGAGGACATCAGGCCCATATGGGAATGTTGAACTTCAGCGATCAAATAAAGACCAAAGCAGCCTTCGGGGAGAGGTTCCAGGTCACAATTCCATCGAGGGAAAAATGGAAGAATAGCTCACCTCCCCAGTACAAAGGAGCGCAACTGTGGTATACGCCTTGCATTTTCCTTTCCCAAAGGAGGCCACCATCTATCAAGCAGAACTATCTGCCATACTTAGAGCCTCACAAATAATAAAGATAAGGAATACTAAAAGGGTCAGAATTAAGATCCTATCGGATAGTCAAGCGGCTCTCAGGGCAATCAATCGAGATCAAATAAATTCAGCTGTACTCTTAGGGGTGGGAGAGGCTCTAAACGAAATAGGGGCACAGAACAGCCCCGAGTTGATATGGATTCCCGGCCATGAGGGGCACCAAGGAAACGAGGAAGCTGATACCAAGCCAAAGCCTTCTCCGTATTGGGGCTTTACAAAGGCGAATACGGACAATAAAATTAATACATGGAGCAAGAAAAAGATCGAAAGCTACTAGCTTAATCTTGAGGGTTTAAAACACTCAAAAAATACCTAAGCTTGGATAACAAAAGAGCAAAAGAAGCAGTGGTTCTGTGCGAAAGTCGCATAAGAGCCCTATTTGAAACACTGACCGCCCACCTTCCCTGCAAAAAGTATCCACAGAATAGGTAAGGAGCGGAACGGCTACTGTAGATACTGTGGAGAAACGGCAGAGTGTGTAGAAAAAGAATGATGAGAGCTGCTTGGCTCTGCTCTTCCCTCCATCAGGGACATAACAAATGTCCCGTCAAGGAGCATATCCAGGTTCATAAGATGCCTGGACATCTTACAGCACATAACGCGGAGGAGACACAATCGACTTAGGAGGTTGCAGTGCTAGGGGCCTTCTGGACGCACTCCAGGCTATCAATCAAATAGTATAAATATAAATTGTAGAGTATATGTAGTGACTTGCATAGATGAAGATGTAGCCTCAGTCATAGATCCCGATAAGGAGTTTGAAGAGTTTACTAAAGCAATGTTTGATTTAATGGTTATTCCCTCTGGTATGCTCTCAAAAAATGATAGAGACAATGATAAACAATATACCGTTAGCATTGATAGCAATACTTCTCGGCAAAGCCTTAATTTTTTACTGATTTATAATAGATCTTCTGTTGCTTTTAGACAAATGATTTTTAGAATCCACCAGGGAGCGTAAAATTAGTGGTTATGCTTCCTGTTCAATGATATTTTCGTCCAGTGTTTTCGTCCTGCATTTTTGTCTTTTATTCACTATAGGTAATGCAGAGAATTATGGATTACATTTATAATAACAGTTAAAGCTAGAGATGACCTGATCTGCTCTTTTAGTGAGCAGTGATCCCCGAGAGCAGTTTTAGCAAAGCGCAGCTTACAATAGCAGTGACTTTAATCACAGATGTAGTCGCGGTTTCATGCGTACAAAAAAAATGCGATTGATCCACTGCCTGTGACTGCTGCACTACCTGTGATTGCTCTCGTACCTGTGAATGCTTGCACCCTGTGCAGTATATGCCTGCCATGGATACATAGAGGCCTATTAGTCAACTCAATACGAAAAATGTATCTCGATTCTCTTTTCAAGTTGATCTTTATATGGATAAACTCAATACTCGGATTGGTGTGCTTCATGACTTGTGTTCGTCGTTAGTTTTGTGAGCACTTTAAGAATCGAATGAAATTTTTGAATTTCGGCAGCACAGACAAGGAAAATTATTACAGAATTGCCACAAAATGTGAAAGGAAACCGAAAAAGTAAAACATCAAAAAGTTGATGGTAAACGAATCAACATACCCAACCCCTTCTGCTTCACTTTTAAAGCGGAATTTTTCATGAATATGTTTTCCATAGAAGCCAGCGTATCCCATCTCTTTTTCCCTTTCTGTCTACAATATCATAGAAAGCGTTATATGAAGCGTAATTTATTTATTAATCCCTTGCGCTACAGATACGATTCCAATCACAGCGTCAAGAAAGCAAAAAAAAAAAGAATGAAACAGAAAAAAGATATAATTAAAAGAATAATTTGAAAACTAAAATTAGGACTAAGGTAAATAGCAATTCAAGGTAACATTTTCAATACATGCTTGAATTGTAAAAAAGATTGCGGGAGAGGACCAAGCTTAAGGTCATTATGCGATCTGGATAGACGCAGCAAAGGTGAATGGAAATAGACTTCCGTACGTGCAAACGGAACAGAGAAAACCTCAAAAGAACGACTTGGACGACTTGATTCACGTCTGGTTATCTGGGAACCAAGATCTGACAAAAAAATGCCTTGGCCAAGTTTGAAGAGAAAACACTCATCGAGGAACAATCTCCGGAGGGAAAGACCAGAGGAGCAGGGACAATAGGGGAGATTGAATTTAAAAAGAAGTGAGCGAGTGAACCTGCGCTGAACAGATACAATGGCGTCAGATAAATACTGAAAGCGCGGGGACCAGATTTGGCACGCGTATTCTAGAATACTGCGTGCTAAGGAGACAAATAAATGAATATAGGATGAAATTTTGGTAAACATATACGAAGAACGCAAGACAAATTCAGTAATCCTAGTGGCCCTGGACGTCATATTCATGACATGAACATCAAATCTTAATTTTGAATCAAACACCACATCCAGGTCTCTAAAATGCTGGACAACTGACAGGGGAATACCAGACAAAGAATAAGAGAACACATGTGGAGTATTTTTATATGCAAAAGATATCTGATGGCATTTCAAAATGTTCATTGGCAAGAAGTTGTCTTGACACCAGAGATTAAGAGCAAACAAGTCAGCTTGCAATTGATGAAAATCGTTCGCAGACTTGATTGCTCTGTATAATTTTAAGTCATCCGCATATAAAAGATAAGGAGAATTGTTAACAGAAGCAAGGTAAAAAGTAAAAGCAAATAAGTATAACTAACATCGGCCAATAGTTACAGCTTTTCATCTTATCTTTAAGTTCGATGAAAGTTTTTTGTTCTAACTTTAGATCGTAATTTCAAATCGCTTTGCTTTAGTGGAATCATTTACTTTATTCGAAAGGGGTTTTTTTTCAATCAGAGTACATCGTTTTTTCAAATATTTTAAATTTATTTTTGTAATTTGCGTTGATTTCTTTCCTTGGTTTCTTTTCATGATTACGACTTACGATTATGATCCCTTGCCTCTCATTGCTTCATATTTGATATCTAATTATTTTTCCCGTGAACAATTCGAAAAAATCTCCAGTTACTATTCAAATGTGTTTATTAAAATCATCATTCAATAAAAGAAATCCCTTTTTTATGCAATTCCAAAAAATAACATGCAAAAAATAATCAACCATCCCATCTGGCAGCACCTTACGGAAGAACTTACGAAAAGATAACACACCAACAAAACAAAAACAATCATTAACCCATACGGCGAATATTCTCTGATAATGCCGACTAAATCACGTCCAATCTGAATTCGCCGTAAATCCAATTAGACCGAGAGCCAATGCGCATGTTCACCGGCAAGAGAGTAAAAATAAAATCGTCCCAACCACACTCATACACTATTACAAGATAACGCGTTTCGCACAAATCTGCAGCAGCGACCCTTTAAACCGTCCGTCGTGATAGCAGCGGCGCTCGTTCCGCTCAACCGAAACTGACATGTTTTCGATCACATTCGATTGTGAATATGGCCCCACACAAGAACAGGTATGAACGAAAGATAGCAGGTGGGACGGCACACTCAATAATTTCACTTTGAACTTACCGGGTTAATTTATAATCACCGGCTCGGCAATGACAATAGGAAACAGTTCCAGCGAATTCGGCTAGTGACAGTCAGCCAAAGAGTAATATGAAGCAGCTCTTGGGAGGTGTCAAGCGGCGATGGAGCCTGTGACTTTGACGAGAACAAGGCACTGAAGTCAGTCTCTGGCGTGTTAAGATGAAAACACAGATTCTCGACAACGGTGAAATCTGACGGAAGCAAACTAAATACCCGGTATCGTGTGAGAATTTGGCTCGTGTCCTGCACAATTCTCGACTACACTTCCGGAATATTTCACCGACACTCTGGGCTTTTGACGTCTACTACCAGTCTCACATCGACGGAACGGGAGCTGGTTGCGAAAACAAAAAAGTCGTATCCTGGGGCGAATGCAGGCGTTTGTAACGACAGCCAAAACAATAAAGTTCACGTATCAAACCGATTAAAACTTTGAGGACAGCACGCACAAATCAATAACTAAAACAATTGAGCGATTTCAAGCCGGGAATAAAAACAGAACGGAGAAAAATCACGATTTTTCCACTACTGAAATTCTTCACTTTTTGCTCAGCATTCGCGATATCTCAGACAGTAGCAATGACAAGAGATGCCAGAGAGCGGCGGAGAAGTGGAAGAGCACACACGACGAGGTTCACTGGGTGCAGCAGCGAATGCAAATTTTCGCCCGTCCTTTGCCCTCCTCGTTCCCGGCGAACAAAAACCAGTCAACACCACAAATAACACTTTTTTACGTCGGACCAGGAAGCGGATTACAATCACTTTATCAGACAACGAAAGTAATGAGCTGCATTTCTAGATAATCACTTTTTCAGAGCTTTTTATCGACGATACTTTCGAAGCCGGGTAAACGAAACAACTTGAGTTACACAATTCTCCCGTCTTCCGGGCAAAAGCAAATACAAGTGAACTTTATTGACACACAACTACACTGACATTATTCGCCATTGCACCACTACGAAGGTCACCGCGAAACCAAACAAACCGGCGAATTCGCTCAATGTTTATTATTCTTTGCGTGATAGCGAGGGCACTTGGTGCATATGCATATGTATGCAACCGCGGCTAGGACCAATTTGCACCATGTGTCATGACACTTGTGCTTATTCTGAACATTTTCCACTGCGGCGCTACCGATTTTCGCGGGTCAATTTCGGGTCGAACAGAGAGACACTTTTTAACATTCACAAGTTGCCAAAAGTTGCGCTTAATTACAAATGAAGACAAGCATGCAAATTCACTGGGCGCTATTTCTGGCAAAGGACAAAATCTCTGAGGAATTCTCGGCGGAGACGAAAAAAATGCACAATTGACTGACGTTTTAACTCTTTTGGGTGTTGAATGAAGGAAGCAAAAGCGAACGCACACAAGTTTCAAATCAACTAACACGATGAATATCGCTACGATGGCGGAATGTTATTTGGTTAAAGTGGTGTGAGTAAGTGGTTGCGGTCGTGGAATGAAAATGATTGAAAATGGTAAATATCTTTACTGCAAGAACACTCGCTACTTACGGTGGTCTCCGATAATAGCGCTGTAATAGGTGAGGAGAGGTTCAAGTCAACGGTCAGGTGCTCAACGGATTATATAATTCTTAAATAAAATCCGAGCAATAATTCTTGATTAATGATAGGAAAATTGGTTGCAAGTTAACGACGCAATTTTAATGGCAAAACCCATTTTAATTAAATCTTGAACACTCCGAAAATAGGCCTCACATCAAAAAAGTTCATTCCATAAATCTGTAATGTTAGCGTTAGATGTTTTGAATGAATTTTCGGGTAAACTCGACTTGATGCACCACAGCCGGGAAATTCTACAACCAGAGGGCGAATAGTTGGTAGCAGGGGTCGAAAATTGAAGAAAAACACACAAAATTATGCAAAAAAAAATACTCGAGAAGACAATACAATTAAGAAAAACAAACGAATGAACAAAAAAAGGTTGGGAGCCAGTGCTCTAAGTCCAAACACAATTTTAATCCCGAACAATATGGCCACTTATTTTAATCATTGATTTTAATACGAAGATTACCTATTTTTAGCAAACGTAACCCTCCAAATATATCCAATGAAGAGTCACGAAAAGAAGCAATAACAATGCACTAGTATTTCCTTAGTCTTAGCAGCAAAATCTAACGTTCCAGGCTTTCAATTTAAATGTACTCTAGAACTAAATTTCTGTCTACCTTATTGCTCAAGAAGAAAATATAAATCACAAAATCAAACAAAACCACTTCCATTTTTTAAATCTCTCTTTATTGTTTTTCTTCTTTTCTTTAAAATGTTTAAGTTACAATTTAAAAAAAAATGCGAAAGAAACATCGCATCCATTCTCATCTTTTGCGAAAGTTCATGAAAAAGTATCAAAAAATCTACTATTGTTCACCATTATTGCAAAGAAGCAAGTCGTTCTCAATGCAAACAAAAAAACATACAAAATTAATTTAACTATGCCATGCCCATCGTGGCGAATATCGATCGAAATCCCACGAATCTGGATGTCCATGATGTTTTACTTCGATCACATTGTCATGTGCCTGAGACCACTTAAACGGACCTTGCAGCCGTTGCAGGGCCAATGCCCGAATGTCATCGCGAACTAGCCTACGATCAGTATAAATTTCAATATCAGCTTTTTGGCTTTCCTCGAACTCCACCGTCTCCGCGGAAGTTTCGAGTTCGCTTTCGGTGGAGTCGTCAATCATGATGGATTCGCCGCGATGATGATGTTCGACGTAAATTGGACCCGCGATAGCGTGGAAGTCACTGTTACCGATGCGTGCACCGTACGAGAACATCTTCAGGTCGATGTTGCCGAACGGAATGGATTGTTCGCCCTGCAGATCACCGCGGAAAGAGTTAAGTCTTAGGAACTTGTCAATACGACTCAAGTCAGTGATGTTGAAAGCAATGGCTTTGCGGCTTAGGTTGTGATCGTTGTTCAGACCACTTGCTTGCAAGATGTCACTGATATATGGCACACCGTTGCCACTCCACAAGCTATAGTTGGTGTAGAAAATGTTTGTCATGTCCTCTGCTTGAAGACGTCCTGGTAGTTGTTCGACGATCCAAAAGAAGCCTTTCTGTGGAATTGTTTGGGCGATGTTAGCTTTGAACTTGGTAGCGTCAGCGCTGGAATGAACCTTGGCCATATCCATTTTCTTTAAGTCAACTAAGGCCCATTGTTTGTTGCCCGTGATTGGATAGCGAGACATGATTCGAGCCCAAGTTCTCCTACTCTGCGCCAGCCGGTTGGCTGCCATGACTCTTGCAACCAGCGGAATGGTGTCTTTCAAAGTGATATTCTTCCACAGTTTCAAATTATCATTCTTGATCCCGACACCAGCAACAACTGAATGCATATGGCGTCCTCGGATGTTGTAAAAGTCATCAGTCGAGGCCAGTATTCCTGGATATCCTGTGAACATGATATCAGTTCCAGGCACCAAGCTACCCTTGGATACATCGGTAAAATGATATCGGAGCTTGTACCGCTTGAAGAAACGAAGCATGGCCGAATAGCTGCCTACCGAACTGTGGCCCATCAACAAAGTGACTCCGTCCTCCTCACTCTCCACAAGCTTAGCAACCATCGTAGCGCTCGGGGTCAAAAAGTTCTTTTCGGTCGTGGCCTCGCCATCTTTCGGTTTCATGACGAAATTTTCAAAGTATATTTTCAGATCGTATATATCAGCTGCAGCATTCATCAGCAAGAAGTCCTCAGCTGGAATTTCGTTTTCGAAACGAGCGCGTCGTGCTCCTTTCTTCCATCCAGCCTTCATGCCTTCGAGCTGATAGTAGAACAAATGAATTTGATGCCAGAAATGGTCGTGTTTGCGTGCTGAATCCAAATTCTTCTGAATGTTTTCGTAGCTAGCGGAGAGGGTGTCACGGAGCCACGTACAAAAGTTTTGGGAATTTTCATCGCGATCACAGGCTGAAGAGATCGTGCTGGAAAGTAGATGAAAATTGAAGCAATGCGGCGATTCGGTGATGGATTTGGAAAACTTACTTTAACCACTGGTCGTAGATCCGGCTCCACGTCAAAGTGCCCTCAAGAAGGCCAGCGGCGTAAGCTTGCACCCAGTCTGGATAGTTTCTTTGGGTTTCTACTTCCAGTTGAGACCATCTGGAAGGATAAAAAATAGTGAGTGTTGAAGCTGATGGAGCAATCTATAGCTACTTACCCATTCTCCAGTGTGGAATCTCGATAGCAAATTCTACCAACTCCCAATGGAATGTTCTCGAGATCATTGCGTTGCTTCCAGTATTCAATATGAAAACCCGATTGTTTTGACCAGTATGCCGTGGCACAGTAGGTGCCATCGAACTGTGGCCGATCCATGTTGGCAATGAAGAAAGCTCCGATCGCCAACAGACCAGCTCCTAGCAGGATCATCGAACTGATTCGGGTCTTGAGCCATGAGGCTCCCACTACTTTCAATGCATCACTTGCCATCTTTAATCGTACGATAAAATAAACTATTCGACTAAACTATGAACAATTAGAAAATAATTGCAGCTACCACTGACTCGGAGCTTGATTTGAGTGAGTTTCAGGCCTCGAATCGAATTAAAATTTCCTATGCGTGCGGGACGTTTGCTTGCCCGGAAATGTTCGGAGTCCTTGGTGGATACCGTGTGGCAGTTGTGTAAAAATTGAACTGAAAATAATTTATCCTAGATTTCGTCTTAACGGCCACAAATTACGGTACGCTGGCGTTGTAATTCAAATCGGCCAGTACTTCGTACGAACGGACTTTCTTGTTGAAGTGGTGTGGTTTGGTGCAAGTGCAAATTTCAATTGTTTGAATGTATTCTTCTATGGGAGCCAGTTGAATTAGTTCAACGGCTTCGAACGCCACGTAATTGAATAAGTCGACCTCAGTGGTCATCGGAATTGATTTTGCTTTAGTTCGGTCGTTTTTATGTTTTAAGACTTTTGGACCGACTTAATGTTCGATAAATTTATGAGATGTTTGGTTTTGTTTTCTTTCGTGGATATCTTTTCGATGATCAAAAATAGAAATTTGATTCTGGTTTGATTTCCGGTAATGATATCTGGCTATCTTGAAACTTTGGCTTTCTCTCTCTCTCTCTCTCTCTCTCTCTCTCTTTAGGTATCTATGAGAATTTATCCTTTTTCGAGTAGGTTCTTTAGCCTGCTTTGTTGTTGTTTATACTGTGTTCCCTGTAAAGAAAAAAAGAGAGAGTGGTCATAAAGTAAATTATTAACATTGTAAACTAGTGCAGCATACATTTTTGTTTTTAAGAGTGACTTAATTTATTAAAAATTATGTCATGACTTGAAAACGAGAATAAAGCACAGACTTAAACAAACACTTCTCACTTATTCGCAATTTAATTTTAATTGTTGTGGTTGAATGAAATCAAACATTTGGCCTGAAGAGGCCCGACCGATCGTGCTACCACGACATGTGGCTTGATGTCAATTGTGTGCATGTCTGGGAGCCACTTAAATTTTCATTTTATTTTTTTCATTTATTGAGAATTCGAACAAGCGGCCTGCCTATTATTAAACGTCAATGCAGAATTGTGTTAAATGTGAAGGGAATCACATATCATAAAAACGTGCGATATTTCATGTTCCAAAACTCTTCTAACTTTCAGTAATGTATATTTTAAGGAGTGTAATCAGAATCATAAGCATCAAATCAAAGAACTGTATAGCCCAAAAAAATGACAAAAGCAAATCCCATGCCAAGTATATTTTTTTACAGATAAGTATTATATTGTTATCAATAGTACATCCAATGGGAAACGAAAATTGCTGGAGAGTGCTTCGAAACGACAGAGGTTGGCTAAGCAAAAAAGTCAAATCAGGGAAACATCGAAAAAGCCTGAGTTAATTGCAACTTCTCCAAGGCTAACTCAGCAATTCAATGAAACAAGCAAATAGAGCCTCGTCTGGAGTTCCATCGATGCCACCAAAAAAGAGAAAAATGGCTGAAACTAAGACAGGCTTTATTCGGAATTTGCTGCATATTGCAGAAAGCCACCTCGTGTCTCCCGCCTACGGTGAATCCCGCGGGGCTATGTAAAGGAGTTAGGCTGGCAGTGTGCGAAGATCAGCGCTCGGTCGACTTCTAATAGCAGGTTATCTCCAGACTGTGTAAACTTTGGACAGGTGCCAAACTAAAGGTGGTATCGAAGGATGAAATCCAAAATCGACCAAGATGCAGGACATAAATTACCAGTTTCTATTCTGATAATCTGGCGATCATAAGACTTCAACCCTGATCTTTCGAAGAGGATTGGAGGATTCCAGACTGATTACACACGACAGTCTGGAGAAACAACGAGTCTGTTTCTTAACAAGAATATAATTAATGCCCCTTTTTCAGCACAGTTTTCATGACTGTTGGAGCCAAAATCGATCGGAGGATATGCGGGTTTTTTTGGCGCTAATCTTCCCGCCGACATTGACAAGAGTTTGCTGGCTGCAGCTGATTGGATCTGCGTGCCTCTTGTTCTAGCAGGTAGCTCTAATACTTATTAGGAAGTATAGGGTAGTTGGGGCACAAATGGTCGAGGTGAAGCCATAGGCGGGCCGTGGCCGAAAATCTGGCAGGGGCCAGGGACTGAAAGGTTCAAGACATGCGATGATTTTGTTTTTGATTGTACACGTACTGTTCACAATTTATATAATTCACTAATACATTATATAATTATTTGTTGATTTATTCTTTGTTAATTGGTAATGCATTATCAAATAAACTTTTTGTCTGTGAATACGTATGAGCTACTAACACATGCATTTAATGTAAATGGTAGGTATGAACAGCACATGAATTATCAATGAGCGCTAAGAAAGAAAGCTTGTATGAATTATACGGGAATAGAATGGCAATAATTAAAAATTTCAGAATATTTTTTCGTTTAGAAGCTAAATATATTTCAACTTATACTTGAAGAAAAGGATAGCTAAGTTTCAAAATATCTTTGAAGAAATTGGAATAAATTAAGCTTAGAAGGAAGAAATTGATCTCTTGCTTTAAACATTTGTTACCTAGAAAACCAAGAAAAAGCGAAAATAATTTGGCAAGATGAAAAGTGCTGTAACTTACTCTTTTCGAGCTATTTGGTTTGCAGGAATATCTTTGTAGCCCTAACTGCGTGTCCGAGGCTAGATGAAACATCGAAACCTTTGAAACTAGTGCTTTTTGCTGTTTTCCGTTTTCGCGATCCTCTGGTAAATGTGAGATCCAGACAGTTCTTTTCTGCGAATGGTTTATTTTTTCCCCAAACTGCATACAAATCTTCTCGCTCACTTAGTAGTGTTTTAACTGTTCCATTCATAAGATTTATCCCATCCCCAAGAGTTGCATTTTTAGTTTGGAAATATGTGCTTAACATGTTCGTTATAAAAAGAGCATAGTGAAAGATGAAAAGATTTACTACAAATTTAAGATTACTGATTGAATGAAAGATCCCCAATGAATAAACTGAGTCGTTGTATTTTCCCTCATTCATTTCTTTTTCTAAAACCTCTTTCTTAGTCCCATAGCTATCAATCACATATTTGCAATTGTGAAATCTCATTGACTAACGAGTCGAGCTTAAACTTCTCACCCCACGCCTTGAATTTAGACCAACTGCCTCTTCAAGCTGCTTCAACAATTTGTGTTGTGATGGCTTCGAAAAGTGTAGGTAAAGGGATTCGATGGCATTGAAGAAGGATACACACGTTTCGATTGTGAAAACTGTGTCCATCACAACAAGGATAATTTTATGAGCTTGACAGTGTACAAATGTGGCTGCAGGGTGTTTTATCTTAATTTAGGTTTGTAAACCACCTTTTTGTCCTAACATGACACTAGCACCATCAACAATTAGCTAAGTCCGTAGCAGTCTAACAGGCTCAAAATTATATCGGCTAAATACGAGGCATTTGTAGCTCCTGAAATGTCTAGCAAATCTGACAACCACGGAGAGTTGTTCCTTTTTGTGGACCCTTGCTTCGTCTGCCATAATGTCATGTCCTCTCGAACGATTTCAGCAATTGTTTTTATTAATTCATTTCGTGTTTTGCCAATACAGTAGTTCGCAACCTCGCTTTTAAAATGTTTTTCAAAAGTTAAATAATTCTTCGCGAATAATTCACAAAATTCAAAAAAAAAATGCACAGTTATCACTGGGACCACTTTCATCATGTCCTCTGAAAGCAAGTCCTTGGCGACTGAGGCACGTGGTAAGGTCGATAACCTTTTCCAAAAACTTTCGGTTCGTCTTGATAATATTCCAAGACTGTTCAAGCACCATATCACTTACTGTCTTCCAAGCACTTTTAGAGTTTTATTATTGTAGAGTTTTTATTATTGTATGCAATTCTATGGAAAATTTCGCATTGTGATAACTTCACACCGAGTCATCAGATCATCACGAAATTTACAAGACGCATCAAGGAGTATAATAAATAAGTTTCTGTCGTTTTGAAATGTCTGAGCAACCTTGAGGCTACCATAAGTACGTAAACTCAAATCTTGCAAACCATTGACTCTCTGGTATTTTTATCGGTATTTAGAATAAAATGCAAATGATTGATGTATTTGATAGTATATTTATACAGTCAAATCTAAACTTCTAAAATTCCCAAAAGCAAAAAATCGTAGCCCTTCACCAAATTATTTATATTTTTATCTCGCGATCGGATAAAATATCACTGGATATATATCTTGAGTGAATAAAGGTCTAACAAAAGTTTAATGAAAATGAGAGGAACCATGTGGCGGTCGTGTCACCATGAAAAAACGCTCGATGAAATTGAAGTGCTATGCCTTTTACCTTCCAATGTAGTTATCAAATTATAATCAAATTCACACACATTTAACGTGAGTGTAAACCAAGTAGGTCAGAGTTTTGGTTATAATGTTGGATCCGCGATGCCAGCATCAACATTTCTGTCCTGGAAATCGGTACTATTAAATTTTCAAATAATATTGATTTCGTAGTGAAAATAAGCCGAAAATATTTCAATTTCAAAAAATTTAACATACTCGCGGAGAGTAACTCTAAACACCCTTTTTTCGTATAACTTCCAATGCTTTCAATGAATCAAAAGTTATATTGTAAGTTATTTTAACGGGATGCAAAATCGATATAGTCTTTGTTGTGGTGATATCAAAAGGTTGGTGGTGTTGTCAGCAGCAATATTGAACTTTCCCTGCTATTCAGTATGGACTTTTTTAATCAAGCCACTTTATCATACGCAAAAGTCAAAGAAAAATGCTCTCAAATATGGAATGAGACTGTGTTTGTTTTGCTTAATGTTAGGTATGAATGTGCTTATTGTATATGATTCCATCAAGAAAGAGTAATCGCAGCGAAAATTGCTCGTAATAAACAACATTGTTTTGAATAGATAGCATAAAAGTGGCAGAGATGCCATTTTTATTCTCAAAAGACTTCGAAAATTGTATTCTACGATAATTAATCTTAATGCCTACCATTTTAAACTTAGATTATGTTTAATGAAAAAACATAATTGCATAAAACGCCAGTTTACAAAAGTGTTCTTATCTAAATACCTGTATATTGCCTAGTAGGAATGAACAGATAATTTTAATAAAAAAAGTATAATTGGCGAGGCGCTTTTCGTCTTTTTCTTGACGTATAACTTGTCGAAATTAAATATTGCCATCCATTTCTTGAGATAAGTCCCATAGCATCGTAATTAATATTAATTAATTAGTCTCTATGTTGTAAGTAGTGTGCTTGCTATGGTATAGGCTTACACTACTGCACTATACAGCTCTTGCAGTAACAACAAAAACCAAAGAGGCGAAAACTTAAGTATTTATTGTTTGAAATATGTATTTTCCTGGGAGGGGCCAACCTAGGGTCTGGGGGGGTCCCGGCCCCCCCTGGCCCCCCCTACGGCGCGCCTATGGGTGAAGCACTCTTCGACTTCATCTTGGCCTACAATCCATTCATTACAAATGTGAGCAGCCAATCAACCTTTGCAGCCTCAAAACAAGAGGAAAGTTCTTCACATTACTTTAGCCAATGGGCGGTACACAAATCTCATGACTGATCATTCCCAAATAGATTTTGTTCGCAGGAAAAGAATGCATGAACGAAGTTCCAATCACTGGTCCGATCTTCAATGGAGATTTCTCCGGGGAGCATCAATTGTCGCCAGGATATGTTTCATAAAGAGTATCAATGAGTCAAACCATTCTGAGATGCATTCAGAGAACTGGCGACAGCTCACATTTTTCGAGGAATCATAATCCCCAGCATATTCTGCTCTAAGCATCTCAGGAAAACACCATGGGAGCTTACTGAAAAAAAATCTCCAAGGAAAAATCGTAGGAATGTGGGAGAAAATGATGGGATGTTTCCGGAGTTTAAGAAAAATTTCGGGAGTTTAAAAAAAATCTCGGGAACTGAAAAAAAAATCGCGAACTTAGGAAAAAGTCCATAGAGCCAAGACAAAATGAGGAAACTCTTTAAAAAAAAGTTTCAACAGTGTATAGCTTAGAAAAAAATAGGGGATTTCTAATAAAAAAAAACGATTGGAGTCTTACAAAAAATCATAGAAGCTTAGAAAAAAATTAAAAGATACTAGAAAAAATTCTAGGTGTCTGAGAAAAATTACGGGTACTCAGAAAAATTCAGGGAGTCTAGAAAAAGTCTCAAGAGTCTAGAAAAGGTTTCGAGAGCCTAAAAAAACCTTGAGAGTCTAAAGAAAACCTCCCGAACCTAAAAATAAATCGCGAAAGTTAAAAAAATATCGGAAGAAAGGAAGTTAAAATTTATGGAAACTAAGAAACAATCCATAGACTCTAGAGAAAATTCTGTTAGAATAAGAAAAAATTATGGGAGCTAGCGAAAAATCAAAAGACCAGCAAAAATCCTAGTAAACTGGGAAAAATCATGGAGGCTAGGAAATAATCCAAGGACTCTGGAAAAATTTTCGACAGTCTGCTAAAAAAATATAGGAGCTTAAACTTGCAATTCAGGTGGGCCATAAGCTCCTTCGACTTGTTCCAATATATGGGCTTTGATGGCGTTTTTTCAGCTAATATCCAGCATTCTATAGATGTAACACAACCATGACTGAAGGAGATATGTAATTCATGTTTGCGCTTTTTGTATGATCACGTCAGCTGGCGTGAAACAAGAGTTGTGTTAATTCCTCAAGCAAGAAAACTTATGCACATTAAAGCTAAGAACTATTGTCCAATATGCCTTAGATCCCTTTGGCTGTACTTTCAAATGGAAGTGGTCATGTTGAAGCTGCGACCAAAGAGTGGAAATATGATAGTAGCAACGACACCAATTCAAACCGATTTCATTGCTCGAGTGCTCAGAGAAGTAATGTATGTTGTTGTTGTTGTAAATTTTTTTCGGTAACATACAGTAAGTAGACGATTTTCGTTAATAGGTTTTTCTCGAAAATTTGGGTACATTTGTATGATTAAACGGTAGAGAACTGCACACGGTCAATTAAATTTTTAGCAGCGATCAGAACAGTCTATTGATTTCAATTTCGTGTATTGTGGTGAGAAAAACTCTTCCTCTGACTCTGAAGAACTCATTGTTTTGACTGCCGCTGTAAACTTTCATTTACGTTTTTGTGTCTCGTCGCGTCTACATGAACGCAATTCACTGTGCTGTTTCATGCTTGATTCGACGCTCCTGTTGCTCCATCTTGGTCGTACCTTTTTGCAAAAAAGATTAACTATATCAAAAAGCCAATTGATCCAATGTTAATCTCGCCGTTACAGCATATTTGTAAAGTTGAAACTACTCTTCATACCATTATTGAGCAGATTGAAAACCCGCTAGCTGTTAAGAAGAATACGATTGCCGCTTTGCTAGACATTAAGAGGGCTTGTAGCTGCATCTAGCCTAACGCAATTCCTAAGGCACGATTTCTGATTTTATTGAGCAGCTCCGAGTGGTGTCTGTGTTCTCCTTGCTGGGGAATGTTTACTTGTGACGAAGGGCCCAGATGCGCATACCGCAGGGTAATGTTATTACTCTTATGTTGTGGAAAATTACGGTAAGTAATCTTTTGAGTGTACTGTTGAGAGTTCACAATGACAGCTGTAAATGCGGACGAAATAGCTATAATGGCATCAAAAAAGTATATGTCTACACTTTCAGAGAGCTTAAACCTCTATCTTGATATACTTGGAGCCAAGAATGTGACGTGATTGTGATTCTCAACGGGACTAGTACTATTTAAAAGAAAATATAAAGTTACTCGATTTAACTCACCGAAATTGAACGGATTTCTTATTGCCCTGAGCCAAAAGATGAAATATTTGAAGCTGATCCTTAACTCAAAGCTGCTATCGAAGGACATACCAAAATTATGTGAAAGCAGCCATATTGCAAACTATTGAAGATTCATGGACGACACAAGAAAATACTAGACTATTAAAAAATTATCCCATGTCTGTTACAGAGAACTCTCTAATGGACGCACTAGTTTCCTACAGAGATTCGTTTGTTTCAACATGTAAATTATGTAGGCATGTATAGGATCTGACACCTTTCATTTTTTTATTGAGATTATTCAAATCGCAGATAAACCAACGTACAAGCGAAATACGGTAATGATTGCAGCAACTGTGTGATTTCCATCATTTACTCCAGGCCGTAGAAGCAGATATAATCAAACAAAAAATTGTTTGGCGAGCGTTTAGGTAGAAATTATACAATAAAATGAAAAGTCGAACTCGTTTCCTTTATTTCTACCAATTTATTTTTCAAAATCCGTATACCAGTATTTCGGCTATCACTTATAGCCTTCTTCAGCGATGTTTCAAATTAGCTCATTTTTCGTGGAAATAATCAATGGTTTGCATGGAAATATTGATTTCTCTTTTGAAACAGAGACAAATGGCCAGCTACCGTTTTTGGATCTATTGCTAAAGAGGAGGGAGAAACAATTAGAGCTGGAAGTGTACAGGAAGCCAACAGACACAAATCGCGTCATCAGATACAACTCCAACCATGCGTACCAGCACAAGATGGCTGCATTCAACCACATGATCCATCGTATGTTGACCCTACCGTTATCGTCCGAGGGATTAAAGAAGGAAACATCCCACATTTTGAAAGTAGCTGAGAGCAATGGATACCCCACCAAACGGATAACAGGACTGATTGGAAAACAGATGAGGAACCTGGCACTTAAAGGTTTGACAAACCTGAAGGAGGACAAGCCCCCACTGAGAAGGGTCGTGTTAGAATATAATCGGATTTCGTTGGGTTTGAAGCCCAAATTAAAGAAATGGGGCGTAGAGGTTGTATTCCAAAACAGAAGCAACCAGCTGAAGACTCTACTTGGGTCAACAAAGGACCCAATAGAAAGATTGGAAAAAGCAGGGATATACTCGATCCAATGCGGGGACTGTGACCTAAAATATATAGGCCAAACGAAACGAAGTGCACTTACTCGCTTCAAGGAGCATCGGAGGGAAGCAGAAACAGCAAGGAGGAAAAACATTAAGGAGTTCAAATCTAAAGTAGCGGAGCATATGGTTGGAGCAGACCACAACATCTCGGTGGAAAACCTCTCACTGATAAGCAACGTGGGAGATAGTAGAAAGCTAGATGTAGCGGAAAGTTTGGAGATATTCAAGGCTCCACGGGAGTGTCTCCTTAACAGGGATTTGGGAAACGGATATTCCCCACTGTTCAAATTGATTAGAAGAAGTACCGCAAGGGCAACCGGAGATCATAATAACACGATAATTAACATCTCACCAACGAGCCAGGAAAGAACGATTAACGAAACAGTTAATGAGGCTGCTAATGAGGATTTAATTAGCGCACCACCTACCGACGATGGGGGAAATACCCTGACGGAAAGAAAACGCTTAAGGAGACTTAAAAGTTTATCTACAAATAGGACGATTAGGGACTATTTTCCTCAGTCGAAGAAACATCGCTGAAGAAGGCTATAAGTGATAGCCGAAATACTGGTATACGGATTTTGAAAAATAAATTGGTAGAAATAAAGGAAACGAGTTCGACTTTTCATTTTATCGTAGAAGCAGCTTTAACTCAACAGCTCTCAGTGAATATAGATTCTAATTAACACTTAGGATTTAAGAAATTCTATACTTTTTAATCTACGGAAAGTCTAATTTTAGATATCAAGGGAAAAGTGCGATGACCTGATACTAAAATATAAAACTTTTTTATATACAGTAGAGTCTCATTAATTCGGTTATCGTCTAATCCGGATCCTTCTGTAATCCGGATTGACTGAAAATATTGAAAATTTCCATTATGTCCTTTGTATCCCGGACCGAATGCAGTTCCGCTAATCCGGATTGCTTACATTGTGCAATAATCAATAATACAGTGAATGCCTCCTACTTTTATGTACGCTTTATTTCATATTTGCCACAATATTGAACTATATACATAACACATTTTCGCCATGTACATATTCGTCTTTTATACCGGGAAATCCCGAATTATATGATTCGCTCATACACCTTACATTAGCTTTTTCTGCGTGCGCTTTATTTCACTTTTGAAAAATGGGGAATCCTCGAAGAAGAATGAAAGGCAATAAAAGGAAGGTTTTTAGTCAGTTTTTCATTGAAATGGCATCAAAAAGGTCGCATAAAACGTTAACTAACCCGGAAAAAGAAAAGATTTTAATTCAACTGAACAATGGAGCTAGTGGAAAGGTGCTAGCAGCAAAACATGGTGTCAATACATCTACAATTTCGGATATAAAGAAAAATAAAGAAAAAATAAAAAGGTATGTTTTAGTTTTTTATTTTATTTTATTTCTCAACCAAGCAAGGTACAAGTAACATAAACAGTAAAAAAACAAAATTGGAAATTACGAGCACATAGAAATAAAACGAAAAATTAAATAAAATAATTAACAAGATAAATCAATAACAAATTAATAAATAACAAATAAATAAAACATTGAACATATAGCTTAGGATAGAGGGTTGCGGATGGCTTTGAAAAGGGAGGATTTGAAGGATAATTTTGAGACTGTTGGAGAATACAGATTACTTATGCTATTGAATAACCTGCAGCATCTATTTATCGGCTCATTAGCTGTGTAAGTAGTGGAGTGTGGATATTCCTTAAGTAAACGAGAGGACCTGGTGTTTCTTACAGGGTTATTCAAAACTATTTTGCTATTCAGGAATTCAACTTTGATGACGCCTCTAATGACGTCGAATGTGAAGCAGGCCGAAAGCATCTTTCTTCTAGATGCAAGTGTTAATAGGTTTAGATGACCCAGTCGAAACTCATAAGGAGGAAGGGTGTTAAAATCGTAAGGGCTGTATAGTTCTCTCAATGCGAAAAGTAAGAATTGCTTTTGTATGGACTGCGTCAATTTGTTATGCTTTCTCCATTTTACACAGGACGTCTGAGATTAGGACTGTCAAGTTTGTGGTAGTTGAGCGACCTTTTCTAAAACCATGTTGTTGCTCGTTCAGTCGGGAGTCAACAAGTGGAGAAAGTTTATCGTAGACAATCTTTTCAAAAAGTTTCGGATTAGAAGATAAGATGGCAATACCTCTATAATTTCCGATACAGCGTCTATCGCCATTTTTGAAGATGGGTGTGACATATGAAAGTTTCCAACAGGATGGGAAAACTCCAGACGAAAGTGATCTGTTGAAAAAAATAGGAAAGGGAGTTATAAGCTGCTCTACACATTTGCGCAAGAAAGTTGGAGGAAGAAGATCTGGCCCTGGACCTTTGTTGCAGTCGAGTTCCGAAATAGCTTTACGTATTTTGTCACGTGTAATTTCTAAGTGACTGATAAAAGCTGTAGGAGTAGAGTGGGACGAAGGGAGATGTGAGTTTGATGAGTCAGTAGCAATAAAAATATTCTGGAAATTATCTGCGAATAAATCACAAATCTCATTAGGAGAGGAAGAAGTGATATCATTAAAGAACATCGATGATGGATAACCAGTAGTTTTCCGCTTCACATTTACAAAATCATAAAATTTTTTCGGGTCGCGGATTATATTTTCGCCGGTAGTCTTAATGTAGTTGTCATAAGCCTCGTGGGACTTCGTTAAAAACTGCTTAGCTATTTCATTATATTCTTCCTGAATAGCCGAACTAACGTCAATATTTTTTTTAATCCGCTTATAAAGCTTGTTCCTACGATTCCGTAAATGTCTAAGGTCCCTATCAAGCCATGGTTCAGAGAGTTTATTCTTTTTCTTTATCTTTGGTACACATCTCTCAGCGGCGTCAAATATTTTATTGTAAAAAAGTAGAAATGGCTACCTCAAGGTCTAAAGTTGAAAGAATATTCGTCCAATCTATAGAGTCAAGAAAATGGTGAATGCTTTCATAATGTGCATCGGTTATATTTGAAAGCTATTTTTTTTAGCTACATCGCAAATTGCGTTGTAACTCCTAAGGGAAGGTATGTTTTGCGGGAACCAGAATATCCTGAAATGGAGCGAAAATTGTATGGTAACTGTATTTGACAGAAAATTGTATGGTAACTGTATTCAGATCTGTAACTGAAAATTGTATTGTAACTGGTTTCTGGTGCAGCGAGAAAAAGATGCAACCGTAACAACGAATATTTTACGAGAAAAGGCTGCTCAAATTCACTCTAAATGTTATAATAATAAACCATTTACTGCAAGTAAAGGATGGGTCAATAGATTTAAAAAAAGACGTGGTCTTCGTCCCCTCAAAAAGGTCGAAGAGAAACTGTCTAACGACTCATCTAGCGTGGAACCCTTTCTACGAAAATTCTCCCAAAAAATTAATGAGCTGAATATATTGCCCACCCAAATATATAATGCGGATGAATCTGCATTATTCTGGAAACTACTTCCGGATCGAACGTTGGTGTCACTGCGAAAAGAGTTGCTCCAGGTAGAAAAACCTCGAAAGAGAGAGAGAGTAACTTTTCTTGCTTGTACAAACGGGAATGGCACACATAAGCTTAAAATGATGGTCATTGGAAAAGCAAAAAATTATAGAACATTTAACAACTGCACTGATTTTCCAGTCGAATACTACTCAACGAAAAATGCATGGGTGACTTCAACTCTTTTCGTAAAATGGTTTCACGAGTCGTTTGTCAAACAAGTAAGGCAATTTCAAGCAGAGAACAACCTTAATGGCAACGCAATTTTATTAGTAGACAATGCTCCATGCCATGCATCGGAAACGCAGCTAAAAAGTGATGATGGTAAAATTATGACATTGTTTCTTCCACCTAATTGCACCGCGCTTATCCAACCAACGGATCAAAACGCAATACGTTTAACCAAATTGCATTATCGAAAAAGCCTCTTGGTACACATTCTGTCTTTGGAAAAAAAATGACATCTCGAAAGTCGTTAAAAATCTCACCATTAAGGAGGCTGTGTTCTTGCTTGCGAATTCTTGGGATAAGTTGTCGCCTGATGCAATAGCAAAATGTTGGAAAACTATTTTTTGCTATTCAGTTGATAGCAATTCGTTTAATAATGAAAACAATTCCGATGCTGAAGAGGATACATCATCTCGTTATCAGTTCTCAAGGAGAAATGGTTGTTAGAGAAGGAAGATGCACAGGAACTAACCAAAATCGAAGTTTTGCTACAAAAAGTTAATAAAAATAAGCAACCGTTAAAATCGGAAATTTGTGAATGGCTCGTTGGAAATGGAAATAATTTACTCCTTGAGAGTGACGACAGTTCCTTCGACGAAGAAGTTGACGAAGATGAGCCAAAAGTTAAACATGAAGACGCCATGAAAAACTTCAGTACCTGCATACAATGGGCGGAGGAAAATGCGGTTGAACTGGAGAGCTTGACGATTCTTAGAACGCTACGGCAGCGCGCAATGGAGGTTAAGCAAGGGTGCATTCGCCAAACAAAAGTTACCGATTTTTATAAATAAATTTTTAGTTGATGGATATTCCATTACTTAATACTTAGCTTTAGCGTTTATGTTGAATAGATTACCTGGTTTTTCTTGGAGATACTTTTACTATATGTTAAAATAAATAAATAAGCTTTTGTCAATGTTTTTATTTAATAATTTTGATATGCCTTTGGTGATCTGGATCCCCGCATAATCCGAATTGGGCCGGTTTTAATTGATCCGCATTAGTGAGACTACACTGTATTCTCAAAATAGCCTTCAAAGTGAAAATTCATAATAACATTTCGCCTCAAAGTCATTCCATTTAAATTTCATACGGACTTTGCCCTCAATTATTTCACAAATCAAATTATAAACAATCAATTATCGTGTGGAGCTCTAGACGCAATATAGAATAATTCATCTAATCATGTATAGGTACTCGTGTAACAGCAAAATCGTCTGAATATGATAATTAGTCAATAAACGAAAGGAAGTTCAAATGTACTCGAGAATCATCATAAAATCACTCTAAAATATTTATTGATTTCTATACTTCGAAAATATACTAAAATCAATAAGTCCAAGTGGAATTTAGCAGCATTTAACACAAATTATAATACTCTGATTGACATTTACCAGATTTATAGCAGAGCATGAAGCATGTTAAATTGTTGACAATATGGAGGACAAAATAAACAACAAATGAACAGAATTGTAAAAGATTTTGAAATTTTGCAAATTCAAGTACAGATACACTTTGAATCCATTGTGGTTTTAGATCGTACTAAATCTATTTCGTGCAAATGACGATGTGCGAAATTCAGTTCGATTGTTATTCATGTTTGCTGATTGTAAGATTTCACACTGTGTTAAAACGGGGCTTTTAACTACTGTTAGAACTTCAAAATATTTTTCCAGATACAGCTGATGCGTAGCGAATTCAATGAAAATACATTTAGTTGATCCAGTTTGGACCCATTAAGAAGACATATTACTTCTAATAAATAGAATTTCGAAAACTAACAACACAGAAAAATTGACGATGAATTCAAACGTCAATATATTTACATGATGCGTCAATCTCTCAATCACAATTCATGCAACTTTTCATCATTTCAAAGTCAAGCAATGATACCTATGCACCAAACACAAGCAACCTTCACACAACACTTTTTTGTTTGCAAACAAATTTAGCGCCTGATGTAACAACGTTTACAGATGTATCTACACAGCATTCCAATAACAGAATTCAAAGAAACTTACCAGTATACAATACGATCACTTATACAATAATTTCCAAAAATATCACAATGAAATCACAAGAACAAATCAGTACACTAAGTTCCGAAGTAAATTGTTTTTATTATTGAAAGTAAACTAAATTCTAATTCTTCCAAAAACTACCGCCTTCGAATCAGCTCGATACTGTTTGTATGGTATTTTCAAAAGTAAACTTTAAAATATCTTCACGCTTCACGAGAACGTCTTAACGATGCTAACGATCAACCTGAACTGAACCTCTTACAAAACGCGTTGCGAAGTGGCAAGAAGATCAAGAAGCAGAGCGAATCAAAGCACAAATCGATCGCGAAAATCCCCCCGACGACCATATTTGTTTTTATTTTTAAGTAACTCGGTGAAATTTCGCATGTGCGAAAGTTTTAAAAGCTCTGTTTTTCCACATGCATACATGATCGCAAATATTTGCATAGCACATGTAACAGCACTTCTAGGCACGAATCGATTTGCTCAGACACGCGCTTCGATTCGTGCTAAAGTATTTTTTTTATTGACGGCGACGACCGCCACGATCTAAACATGATTGAAATCATACTATGGAATAGTAAACTTTAAAATCACTGAAGATTAACTTCCCATTAAATATTACTTTTTGATTGTTATGTTTATACTTTGATTTTTATGATTTATACTTTCAGTTTTCCGCCAGGGAAAGGTGATAAATTTTAATTTCAAATTTCCGATCTTGGAAACAAATATTATGTTAACAAAGCTATTAAATCCATAACCGTGGAATTTTAATCTAAATAAACACGAATCTATTTATTTACTTTGTTTTCTCCTCTTCGATGTCTTCAAAATAAATCTTTCACTCGTTGGCGATCAATCTCTGATAAATTGAGTCTTATTATCGCTTCAAAGAGTTCTTATTCTATAAGTAAATCGCAGAGCTGAACATGGAGAAAACTACTTCTAGACATATTTTAAATATATTTAGAGCCGCGTGAAAAAGCATGCACCATGAACTTGAATTTTTTTCCGAATTGAAAAAAATCCTCCAAATATCATTATCGAAAAGTGAGTATGCCAATAAATATGCAATATAAATGTTGATCCTAGCGAAATTTCAAAGAAAACTCAATCGATTTGTTTACAAAAAAAAAACATTAATTTACAAATGGAAAACATTAACATTTTCCAAAAAAAAGAAGAGTACTCCTTTGTCTTTCAATTGAAATTAAACTTTATATTTCAAGCTGAGCAAATTCGTAAATCTATTTTCCTGCCAAATATCTTTTACGAATTCAGAGATATTTCAATGACTATCAATAATTTCCAAATTGAATACATTAAAAGTGCCAGAATAGATGGAAATTCCTTGAAAACTCGTATAAACATTTGGCCCATTTGAAAAAATCGGAAAATCCCCCTGCTGAAACTACAATTCATAGTGAGGATTCGGAACGTTGACAGATAGTAATGTAATTAAGTAACAGCAGGGCAACGGCGGCCTCTGCTTAGTACGCCTACACTGTAGCACGAAATGCTTGGTGATTTTGACATCGTTTAAAATGCTTCTTGAGCGGAAAATCTTTTGATGTTTCCAGGAAAGAATTGGAACAAGAATCAAGATTTATGAAATAGCATTATTGCAGTTAGATTTATGAAATTTCTGTGATGTTTTATGAATCAGTAGTCATACGGATTTTCTAATTAATCTGACTTTGGTGGATTCAACAATGAATTAGATAAAATTAGATGCTATGTTGACATGTATGGCAGATGAAGGATAATTTTTGAAATTCACAATTCGTCATTTTTAACTAATGTTTATGAATCAGTTATTCATTAGAGTAATAGGAAACTTTGGAAATATATTTTTAGCCAAATATTTTGATTTCAACTAAAGAACTACTGAACCAATCAAATTAAGTTTTGATTGCTTATTGGTTGGATATTTTGATTTAGTGCAAACTCAAAATAAATCATCTGGAGTATAAATGTAATTAAACGAACCTGATTTGATTTTTTCCAGATTTCAAATTTTAATAGCAAGAAAAAATGTTCGTTTACAAGCCAAATATATTTCAATTTCTTGACCCATACCGACATTCCGAAGGTAAATTTTTTGTAAAAAAAAAACAGTGTTGAAAATGAATCCTGGTGGTTTTATGCTTCTTTCTGATAAAAAAAAATTTGAACTTTTGAGCCCTATGTGGGCCCTGAGTGCTTAAAAGTAGGCAAGGATTTTTTTTCCAAATGTCATAACTTCTGACAGGAACACTGAATCATATCGATGTTAACTAAAACTATACTTGGGCATATCGATGTTAACTGAAACTATACTTGAATATAACTATACATGAGTGCGCGTTAGCCCTGTAGCTACAGCAGGCATGTGAAAATAAATCCTTCAAATTATCAACCTTCCTGAAAAGCTTTCACATTTTGAAAAAGTGCAAACGATTGATAAGTTTTATTTCTTGTCCACCCTGTCAAATACAAACTTTTAAAATTCTGCATTGTAGAATAACGGTAACTCACCCCCAAATTATCTCTATTTTGAGCACTCGAAACTTCTGTTCATGAGAATTCACAATCAGATAATCAGGGGTGTGTTCAATGTGCATGCTATAGCTGCTCCAAAAGCATAGCATAGCATCACTTTAGCAAGTGTCAAAATTCGCAGTAGCTAGGTGAAGCAGCTATGGATATTAGACAGCCAAGAGCTGCTACGAAGGTCAGCCTTTACACAGGAAATTCAAAAATAATTTTGTTTCAATTTTTTTATTGTAATTTTTGCATTTTCGTGGATCAGTTCAATACTTCCATTGCACTTTGGAAACTGTATGAAATCTAAGAGTTTTCAACATACAGCTGCACAATCCATAAATATTTTCCTAACATATTCAAAACGTATCACTTATTTCCGGCTTTTGACGCCATATATGAGCAAAAGAGCAAAAAATAATCGTTGAAAATTTGATAATACAGGAATCAGAGCACTCGGCCTTTTACGCTTCATGCTCGCCTTCTAAAAACTCAAGATGAGCTGCGCTGTGTACAAGCCAACTTAAAACTCGAGTTGAGTTTAAGTGTTTAAAAGCCTGTATTTAATTTATGCTGTCACTATTTTCGAATTTATTCCTCATCTCATGTGTCACAAAAGCGCAAAAACTTCTTTTCATTTCAATTTCCAATTGAAAATGACGTTTAAACTGCATGTCAGCTGTGTCCGCACGGCCATTTTGCCTTAGCTACTTTCTAGCTATCCTCCAGACTACGAGCAGCGAATAGCTGCTACCTTAGCAACTATTCCGGAATCTTGGACATCCCGACTGTCGAATAGCAAGCATCAGAAAGTAGCTATTTCGTGACATTGGACAGCCAGAGCTGCTAAATTAGCAGCTAATAGCAGCTATAGCATGCACATTGAACACACCCCAGATCAGTATGAAATTCACAGGACGTATTGCTCTTAAGTAGAACTAGTGCTAACAGAAGGAATTTTGAAATATGGGCAACCCTGTGTCAGTGGTGCCATCTTGAAAAATCACTGAGAAACAAAAACTTTATTTCGCCTTATAAATTGCGATTCAGTCACCAGATTTTAACAAAATTTGCACAATTGCTGGACCTTACTCAGTTTGTTAGCAGTTTGGTTGAAAAATTAGTTTAGAGCGGCCGGCTATGATAATTTTTTATCTCTTCAATCTTGAAGATTCGGTAAGCAAATGAAAGCTTTCTTTCCGATGCTGTCATGAAATCAAAACGAAATTCATATTGTAGACGAAACGTGTAACGAATTAGATTTAGAAGGAATTCGGTAGATATAGTATGGAACTATGGTGATTTGTTTATCATATCTTTAATAAGCGAAATTATCATTAAAATTTCAAATGGTAGTGGTATTCGAAAGAAGAGTCCTCCGCTTCTGCACTGATAAGTTCTACAGCCCGGTAGCTAAACAGTGGCCGAAGAACCTTCTCCTCTATCAGGAGTCGGGACTGAAGCCACTTAGGGACCGGGTTGTAGAATTATTCTAGGGACAAACTGACGGACATGAAAACGCACTGATTCGGTCAATAGGGTGTACAGGTGGCTCCAACGAGCCATTTATGCGCCCCGTGAAGTCAGCGTGTCAACGGCAGCTCATGGATGCGCCATTTAGCTATGCAGGCCTTCCGTCGAATAGAAGGGGCTAAATGTAAGACCTAGGTTAAGTTTTAGGTCTAATTATGTTAGGTTAGTTATAATTAGGTATAGGTTAGAACCTAATTGTAGTGTAGGGTAGATTTTAAGTCAAGTATTGCCCAGGTAACCCCAGGACTTGTACAAGCTGGGTAGTGTTATTAGTGTGTAAGCTAAAACTTGTTAAGAATATATGTATATATATATATATATATATATATATATATATATATATATATATATATATATATATATATATATATATATATATATATATATATATATATATATATATATATATATATATATATATATATATATATATATATATATAAATAAATATTTTCAATCAATCAATGGTAGTGGTCTTGTACTAACAACAAACAACAAATATTAAGATTTCGAAAATCTGAAAATTTGTGCAGATGATAACCTTAAAAAGGGGGCCCGGTAGCTCTGCTCGCTAAAGCGTCAGGCCGAGAAGCGGCGTGGTACGGGGCCTGCAGGTTCGAATCCCGCTAGTGCCATGGCTGTAAGTGTGAATGCATGTGATTGCCTATGAGGGTGGCAAATTGGCCCAAACTGGTGGCCTAATGCGTGCCGCGTTCCCGGCAGCCCTCGTCACTAACTTAACCTTAAATACCTTTTAACACTTTAACTTCCAATGCACTCATCGGATTGGAACAAATTCCACAGAGTTGGTTGGCCTCTACGTGAAACATGTATGGTATATTTTTGGGTTCGGTGCTTGCAGAGATCTGCCAGCACAAGGCTTTTTCATTATTTTCGTACCAAAAGATGCTACCATTAAATATTCATATGGCACAAGATTTACAATGAAAATATGTAACCAAGTATCCCTAATGGTATGCATTTGGGTGATACATCTACTTCTACTCCACTCTTTTTGCTTTTTATTTTTCCCATTTTTTCTCACAACAATGATCTCCTTTTCCTCAATATATTCTCGCCACATCTTCTCCTGAATTACATTCGTCTCGAACAAACTTCTGATGAACGATTCCGATTCCAATACTGGTAGTGATTCCGACGTAATTCCAAATATTCTGGTTAAATCTCTTTCATCATATCTGTGCGTCCCTCTTTCTATCTTGTTCAACATAAGTTTATCTTCTGGCTCTTTTCTTTTTCCATGGAAAATTTCCAACATCTTCCCTATACATAATTCTTTATACATGCATCATTTCCTATACATGCATCTCAAACGACCGTCCCATTTCCCTTCTTCCTTGTTTTAGCAAGATCCTTGAGAAAGCTAGCTAGCTAGCTCATGAGCAGCATGGTTTTATCAAAGGGAAATCCACTTGAACCAATCTTCTTTCCTTCATGCAATTCCATGCGCTCTTGACCATCAAAAGCATGTCGACGTTCTATATATTGACTTCGCCAAAGCCTTTGACTCTGTCAACCGTAACCTCCTTCTTCAAAAGCTAAGGAACAATGGCATAGCTGGTCCTCTTCTTTCCTGTTTTAGCTCTTACATCTTTGGTCGTACCTGTATTGTAACTGTTGATTCTTACTCTTCAATTCACTTTTATCCTGCATCAGGTATTGCGCAAGGGTCCATCCTTGGTCCTCTTCTCTTTATTTTGTTCATAATCGATCTCCCTCTTTTAATCCGATCTTCTTGTTTTTTATGCGCCGACGATTTCGAGATGTTTCGAGTGATCGGGTGACAAGATTTCTGTACGCTTTTACAAAACAATCTTAATAGCTTACAGAATTGGTTGCGCTGCCAATGCTCTCACTTTGAACATCGCGAAATGTCACGAAATGTCTTTTACTGTAAAATGTCAACTCTGATGTTATCTTATTCTGTTTTTGGATCCCTCTTAATGCTTTTGATAATTTTAGAGATCTTGGCGTAGTATTTGATCCAAAGCTTAAATTTGATAAGCATATTTCATACATTTCTGCCAGTGCCTCCAAATTATCAGGTTTCATTATTAGATCCTCTAAATTTTTTGTTAATATTTCTACCTTGCACAACTTTTTCTTTGCTTTGTGCGTGCTGTTTAATATTGCTGTCAAGTTTGTTGTCTTTATTATGTCTAATTAAATACTGCGTGGGAGTCTGTTCAACGCAGATTTACGCGTACATTATTCTTTAAATTTCAGCTACCCTAGCGTCCCTACAATGATCGTCTTTCGTTCCTATAACTTGCTCGCCTCGAACCACGGATATTTTTCCTGGATGAGTGCCTTTTCTGTAAGTTATTTTATAGGATGGTTGAATCTGACATTAGTAGCTACGTTTTCGTCCGTGTAGCAATGCATGGCACGCGATCCTCTTTTATGTTTAGTGTGTTATTTGTGCGTTCTGATACTTATTTCAATTCTCCGCTGTTGCGTTTAATTAGACAGCACAATAACCTATAGTTCGGGCTTCTACCGTCGACATTATACGCTTTCAAAACTTTTCTGAAGAGCAATGTTTTGCATACCAACATCTCGGTGCAGTTTTTTTTCTCTCCCTTTAATTTTGAATTTGTACTATTTCACCTTGTTTTTTTTTGCTATTTGTTCTCTATATTTTACTTTGATATTGTTTATTATTATGCTCTTTCTATATTCAGTAATTGGATTTTTATCTATTGAATATGTTAATAATAATAAATAAATAAAGGATTATACTCTCCAAGCTTCGGAAATTTTTCGGAATGGTAGCCCCAAACATCTTTCGATCCCTATAATTTTCGATAAAGTTATCGAATGAAAACGAAAATCACAGAGTAGATTGATTTTTTTCTGGTAGACTTTTGGCTGCAGTGCTGCTTTTATTCCCTTTGTAGGGTTGCACAAAACAAAGTTTTCGGCTGGTTTATGCACAACAGTTTTTCAAGATTTGGCATCAAATCTCCGCGTCATATCGAGCTTCCAGCGACAAAGGGTTGGTTTGGACGCGGCACTCTGACTCGCCACCTTGAACTAGGAAATTGAACGAACAAAAGGAGCAGGAATGTGAAAATAAATTTTTTTGTTTGGTGGATTTCAATTTACTGACTATTTTTGTGATGAGACTCTTGTAAATCTTTCCGTTTAATTTTAATGACACAGCCCACGCTTATTGGTCCGTTCTAGATTGCAACTCTACTATTTTTGCTAGCGGCGATATGGTGGCAACTTTTCATCCTTCATTATGTATAAGCCACCTATTTTAGGGCATTTTTTATGAAATAGCAATTTGGGCCGATTTTGGAGTCGCAGAAGATGTTCCTCTTTCCATCGTTTAATAATAATTTCTATTACGTCTCTTTACGTTGGAGCTAACAGCGACTCTCCAATTAGGAAATTGGCTGGTAGTAGAGCTTGCGTGACGTTCGGATCATCATTCATAGAACAGAGCGATCGAGAATTGAGATGATCCGACGCAGCATCTCCAACTATACGACGTAAATGGGTCCTAATCGCCTTTACTTTTGCTTCCCAGAATCCACCAAAATCCAGTGAGGTAGAAGTCCTTTGTCCTTTTTTTACTCTTGCTCCTTGCTTGATCCAATAAAATTAGTTCCACAGGCTGAATATATCTGGCTGCACACTCTTAGCTGACATATATGTGGACAGTACCATTAATTTGATGATTATTGGGGTCCAAAGCCCAAAATGTTTTGCGAAGAGTGTTTAACGTAAATTTTGAACTTCCATGCATTGTTTTTATGTGTAGTTGTTATAGTTAAAGTTCAGCTACTGTTTCATTTTTCGGCAATATCACTAGATATTTTCATCATATGATGACGCTGACTTTGTGGAACAACTTCCAACTTGCACCAATCTACCCTTATCAATAATCGAATTCAATGTGAGTAATTTACTTAATGAATAATTGGTTTGTCTGTAAAATATATACCTCGCAATTATTTTTTTTTCATTTACATATGTTTCAAGCAAATTTTAAAGTATCGAATATCTATTAAAATGTCATCCATGCTTGGTAACATACTTGTTGCATACTTGTTCTAATGTAGTAATGTTTTACTCCACCTTAGTTTGTTTCCAGTAAGTTTTTCCAATTCTATTTCTCGAGTTACTAAGTCAGCCGGGTTTCGGTATGAAGCAACATGTACTGTCACAAAAGATTTTCACTTGGCTGGATGCGGCTTCAGCCACGCTTATACTATTTCAAAATCCGTTCATAGCTAGGTATCCATATTTTCTATACCTGACATTTCTCCAGTTTTCGTAATGAATTTAACCAATAGCACGACAAAACACAGTTCCAAACGAGGAATAGATACAATGCAAATAGGACCGACTTAAGTTTTTGCCATTAAGAGATAAGAAAGTATATCCGTATTATGTCGGACAACGAAATATAGAGCAGCAGCATATGCCTTTGACAATGCATCGCAAAATCCGTACAGTTCCAATTTAGCTGACGGCTGGAAATTCGTCCCTCTAGGCATTCGAATTTTTTTTAGTTTCAGTTTTTCTCGAAATGCTACGCACGTTTGACTTAACTCTTCAGAAAGTGTTTCAAACCAATCGAGACTATGTCTGTAATAAAATCTTAGCTAGTATGCTAGTCAGTTGAAACTACCCTAAAGGATCATATAAGCGTGATATGTCTGAAAATAACCGTCTCTTCGTGGCTGGCTTATCATTTTCTTTCAATTTTGAGAGAGCATCTTGTAAAGGGTGTCATATGATTCCCAATGATTTGTAGCCATCTTCTAACTGCAATTCAAGTGATTTTTACAGTCTTCAAGCGGAGTGGCATCTAAGGTCAGAACATCATTAGCAACCGATTTGCGGCGAAGAAAGCAGTCTGAGCACAGCAGCTTTCTAATTTCTTCTTGTTTGTGGATCGTTTTTCGCTAGATCATGTCTGCAGACAGTGAATTATCCACATAAAACTCTTACTTAAAAGTATTCACGACATCTGGATACCTTATTTTTTCGTCATCTACTTACTTTTGATGCGACCTCTATGTTAAAAAGGGAACTTACATTATATCGAAAGTGACTGTCGTCAAATAGTAATTTTGGATAACCTGGTTGAAATGAGTTATCCACATTTTTTTTTATTTTTTTATTTTTGATAATTCTTGTTTTTCTTGTTTATGTTGGTGATGTCGGCCACAAATGCAAATCTATAGAGTCTCCATTTTATGAATACAGATATTTGTTGGACCAGTAAATTTAATGGAGTTTTAGATCTTGTCTTCCTGAAGGCATCAAAGTCCATCCGGCATTTAGTCGTAGTACTCTCCTGATGCACAACATGTTGTGGAAGAAAATAAGCGATGCGACTACTTAACTTCCTTTATTTTCCCTACTTCATGTGGGTTTTCGGCGTTTAACTGACCTATTATAAATTTTTAAAGCTGTGCAGGCTCCGGTGCACTGGCCAGTTAGCTCGTAAGAGCGAAGGAGAACCTACTCGGAAAACGCTTTGTGGCAGATTTTATGGCAGGCGACAGCAGGGGAGACCTGGCATGCGTTGGAAGAATGGTGCTAACCAGGATGCGCAGAGTTAAAAGGCACTTATAATAGACGTCATTGGTTTCAGTGGAAATACTTGTTGGAAGAGTTCAGAACCAAACTCCAGTTGTAGTACCAATAATGATGATTACAAATCCTTTCATAGCTTTATCAATTTGTTCCGCATATTTTTTTTATTGAAATTTGTCTCTACTGCTGTTCTAGAATATTTAAGAGTACGAACTAAATTTCCTTATTTTGCTACGATAATTTATATCCATCATAAAACTATCACGAGCAAACCAATATTCATCTATTTTAATCCAAAAACCGAATCAATTCATCGGAAATTCCGATGATATAATCTTTTTTAAATTTTCACTATGATTTCCAATGAACACTGAAAACCACATCGATTTCATCTCAAAAATTGTGACTCGTCCACCGATCCAAAATCTGAATTTCCGATGAGCATTCAGCAAATCGAAAGTGGCAAATTTACGCGTCGTCTTTCGATCAGCCGTGATTTTCGTGATCGAAATATGTCTTCATGCATTTGTTGACAGTTCAGCTCAATTCTGAAATTCTACATTCGTAGCTCTTACACAAGCTTAACGTCGAAATGTATACATTCGCCCAGATTCTTATCAATTCAAGTGCGAATAAAGACGAATTTCGGGGCTATGTAAGAATACTAACAGAACATTGCCCCCAAAATATCTACTACCCCCAAAACAAATACTTTCACGATCTAGAGCGGGTATATGGAAACTATTTGAGCAATTGTTGAGCATTTTTGAAATACGGGAGCAAATCAAAACAAGCCAGTAAATAAGAAATACTAAGCGAGTATTTTTTGATTCAATTCAGCCAAAACTGTGCAGAATTTAGAAATTACAAGAAATTATTTTATTATTTTTTAAGAATTTTATAGGGCACATTAACTACTAATACAGTTTTAAAGCAAATGCGAAAATTATTTATGTAAGTAAGTATTTACACTCAAATTGAATGTGTGTGTAAAGATATAATATGTGGCATGAAATTATTTCTGAACTAACAATATAGTTTCTCAACTAATTCATTCGACGTTTCATTTCATCCAGAACAGTTTTTGTTGTTGTTTACAATAGATGACAAATAATGAACAACGTCTGAGCAACTTAATTTGTCGTAATCATTCTTGATTGAATAAGATACGAAGACGTCATGGAAAACAATGAAATAAATTTCATCAAAGAGCTAAAAAAAATATTTTTTTTCAATGAAAAGGGGGGTAAACCAAAAATCATGACTTTTTAGTGGAGAAAAAAACGAATACTAGTATTAGGAAGAATTTTGTTCTGTTTATTTACCACGAACTTGGAACAGAATTTATATCCTTATATCTTCCGAAAGTTCGTCACTAGAGTACCAGTGGGTAATAGAATGCCATGTTAACACCTTTCATTAAATAAAAATAGCCGATTTTGTTTATTTTTCGCCAAATGAGGAAAAAAAGAATATCGAAAATTCAACTTCTTTCTATTTTACTATCATAGAATTCGATGTTTTCATTTGATATATAGACATTTCAATAACAGTATGCAAAAAAAGGTTATTAGAATATTTATTTTTACTTCGTTTTACGTGAATCTATGAGTAAAATCGAAGAGCTACGACGGACTCATTCCCCATTGTTTTCACTTGGAACCCGAATCAAATTTTGGCGTACATTTCCGATAAGGAGTGCTATGTTTGTCTAATGAATCAATATAGTTAATTTGGGTTGCCAACTCGTTTTACACAAAGTTTGTTTTTCATCAGACCCCAAAAATGTGCAATAAGATATCCTTTTGCAGAGTTTTAAAACCATTCCATTCTTGCGATTCCATTTTCCAATTGCCAGCTAGTACAGAGTTGAATTCAATGTTTCTGTTTCTATATTGTTCAGGTATCCAATTTCAATTTTCTTTTCCAAAAGTTTTCGTCGCGTATTTCAGAAGAGCACAATTGTAAGTTTTGACCATCTTTTCAGCATTTCATTCCAAGGTAAAAAGCTCCGAAATTTAACTTTTACTTTGTGTCAACGCTGTAAAGTGTTTTGCCTTTGCTTCGACGTCCAGTACTAGTCAAAGAAAGACTCAGTGTCAAAGAAAGAGTATGTTCAATCAACTGCACAATCGCTCCACCTTTTTTCGTCGTTGTACACTTTCCTACCCGGGCGGGTGATCACTGACGGTTTTTCTCTGTTTATATCGTTGGACCCCCTTTTCCAAGAATATCTTACACTTTTTAATCAGTTTTGCGGCAGCAGAATAAAATATATGTGGGCCTTGAAGATGCACACACAAGAATAAATGAACGACGCGTACGCAGCTTTCATTACGCAGAGACATTACGACCAAAAAACTCTAGCGCATCAGAACCGCTAGAAAACTAATTTTCGAAGAAGTTGTCTTTGAGGGATTTAAAAATGTGTGAAGACGTTATACGCTTCTTTGTAGTATCATACCAACCATTTGTTACTTAAAGGAACAAATATCATTTTCTGACAGCATTTCCTATTACACAAATGATGAAAATGCTCAGTGCTGGCAACATTTATCCAACACAGCAGCATTAAGTCTACCACTACATGCTCGTGCTTAATCACCCCATTCTTTGAATTTCGTTTTCATCGAAGGATATCATCGAAAGCTTCAGCGATTAAACTATGTATGGGGTTGACATCCGAAAAATTTCCAATACTCGGAAAATTTAAATATCGGTTGCTTATTTTATTGTAAATGCTTTGCTGATGAATACAAAATCGAAGCATCTGTTGGTGCAATATTTACGAATCGTCTGATGCTGGCAATCATGTGCTAGCACTAGAGCTGCTTTACGTTGTGTTAAACCCACCCTATGAATTTAGTTTCCATTGAATGGCTGCGCTGTAATTTATAGGAGTGAATATAATTTTGAGGGTAACCAACGTCCAAACTTTTTAAATTTTTGAAACGTAAATCTTTGTTGTTAATTGTCATCGCAGGATCATTCCCATTTGCAAACGTTATGACAACATCGCTCGATAAAGAAATATAAGTAAATTACGAAATTCATCATAGCCTGCAACCCTTTCACGGTTTTTCAACGAAATTCCTACAGAATTAGAAATGCAACCAGATCCACTCATCACATGAATTTCGTTTTGATTTTATTACTGGATCGGAAGTTATAGGGAAAAACCTTTATTTTCCTGAGCAAATTAGCAATATTTAGGAGACAAAAACTGCCATAGCTGGCGACCCTATACTAATTTTTCAACCAAATTTCTATGAAATCTATTTCAGAGTAAGGTTCACCTACTGCGTGAAAACCTGGTGGCTAAATCGGAAGCTATAGTTTTTTTTCTCAGCGATTTTTTCCAAATGGCACCACTGCCACAATGTTGCCCGTGTTGCAAAACCACTTCTATCAGACCTGGTACTAGCTAATACCAACATGTCCTGTAAATTTCATATTGATCGCGTAAGCCGATCGTCAGTTCTCGTGAACAGAAGTTTTGAGTGCTGAAAATAGAGGTAATTTGATCACGGGTTGCCGTTCTTGTTTAAATCGGAATTTTGAAAATTTTTATTTGACTTATCAATAATTTGAATTCATTTTTAAAAATTAAAAATTTTTCGGAAAGGTCGATTATTTGAAGGATTTTTTTCAGGAGCCTGCTGTAGCTACAGAGTTGCCCACACAGTCTTAAAAGTCCATGTGTGTTAAATTCTAGTCTACATAAATACGCTCTGAAAATTTCAGGATAATCCATTGTTTTTCTTAGAAGTTATGACAAGTCGAAATTTGAAAAAAAAAATCCTTGTCTACTTTTAGCACTCAGCGCCTACACAAGGCTCAAAATTTCCAATTATGTATCACAAACAAACTAAAAACGTAATAAGTTTTCATTCCTAATACTTTTTTTAGCAAAAATTTACACTGCTTGGAAATATAGGAGTACCTGAAAATTCACTAAAATGCCCGCCAATGCCAAGAGGTTTAAGATATCTGAATTCTAGCAAGTCATGGACCTACCTGTTATATACATCTATGCCCTCCGAAAATTTCAGCACACCACTCCAGAGATTATCTCCCTTAATCATTTTGCTGATATATATATATATATATATATATATATATATATATATATATATATATATATATATATATATATATATATATATATATATATATATATATATATATATAAAGAAATATATATATATATATATAATTAAAGAAATATGAATTTTCGGCGAAACGAGTTTAATACTAAGTTTCTTCGAAAATTAGTAAAAAGGGGAACTGATGGTGTTACAGTTTCTGAGAAAACGCGTTCACACTCTTGGTAAACAGACTGTATCTCGGTACAAACGCTCGTTTTCTGTAGTAATAAGCATGATTATAAGTGTCGACGGTCCAGTTAAATTTGATACTTTTCCGTATTTAGTAATGAAAACTGAAGAGGTGATGGACGGAAGTGAACATCTATGGAGGATCCTATACGTGTAATCAGTTCAGAAGAGATACTGACTAAATCTGTGGTCTTAGACCGAAGTGATTTCTTAGACTTCAATAACGAATAGATATCCTTAGTCTGAAAGAGACTGAAATAGGTTTGGTGAAGGCGAATTGAAGAGTAGGTCAAAGAAAATGTAAGAAGTGTGATAGCAAAGCTATCCGACGAAGCAGTGAAGACAATAGTTGAGCATATAAGAACATATCATAACATAATAATAACCCAGTGAAATGTACTGAAATTCTCTCACTGTTTCTAACGGCTGCCGATGAATTACTAAATCTTTCTGAGAAAGGGGATCAACAATTTGTTAACCAAAGTCTTAAAGTGTCTTAAAAGTATTAACCATTCTTCACCCAATACAGCTTGAGTAGTAGAGTGGGTGGATTATCGGATTATGCGTATTTGTGTTGAATTCAACCATGATTACGCCTCTGGATTCGATTTTATCTAGCTCTAAGTAGGCATTGGAGTTAAATTAGGGATATAATTGGTTATGGAACTTATCAACTCACACAAGTAAACATTGATTGTGAATGAAGTCTCAACAAAATTTAACGCCCAGATCCCACAAACTTTGTAGTAAGGTCACTTTATACTACCCCTTTCCCTTATACAATCCAATCTAAATCAATAAATCAATAAAAATATGCTGTGCAAATATATATTCCTCAGATTTGTATACAAAGTTAGCCAAATATGGACACCCAGTATTTATTGGAATAGCTTTGGTAACAATGTCTTTTTATCTAGCTAGTTGCTCTATGGCAATCAACAGTCTACTAATCCAAGAAACTTATATAATTGACTTGAACAAAATAGGTACTGTGATCACTTACCTTCAATCCTGGTCTCAGGAGTAGATTAGTTTCACGCGTCAACCCATTGAAAAACTGAAAATACAATCAAAATATCTAAGATCAGTATCAGATTATTCATACTGGTTCACTTTGCAAATAAAAGAAATAAACAAATAGAGTAACAGTAAAAAAAACACGATGAAGCATAAATTCACACACGTGTAGCACTTCATTCATACCTAATTTCTTAGCATATCGCTCCCAAAGATATCAATGAACCAAAAGTTGATTGTACCAAAATATCATACGGTATCAAATTATCTACACTCATTTATGTAACTGATAAATTATCATCGTATAGACAAACTTATTGTCAACCAAACGATGGGTAGACAAAACACCCGATATTATGATTGTAATTTAAAACGAACGTAAACAGTATAGTCAAATGACCCGAGCAACTACAGCACTTGTACATGCGCATGCAGATAGTCTTTGTCATTATGATCTTTGCAAAATCGTTAAGTTTATTGATAAAGAGATAAAACTGATTGTGTACAAGTAATTCAAGAACGTAAACATGTTGACTCGTGCCACGTATCGTATATAGACTGGGGTCCGGATGAAATAGTTGTTGTTAGAAAATTATCATTGTGATGGATGATTTGAAGTGGACCCCCTATGGATTTTTAGTAGGAACGAGTATATGTATATATTAGTGCGGAATGATATCAATGTTTTTCGATTATTTATTTCAGAATATATTGATTCTATTGAATGACGGTGTTGTTAGGGGAAATTTATGTTTATTCTATAGTTTTTTCAGATTTATTCGACTTTGGGGCTGCACTTAGATATGCGAATATGAGCTGTTGCCAACAACTTTGAGTTGGACTTTGAACATATGCACAGCTTATGCCGAAAATCAGCAATTTGATTGACTAATTGGCTGTCAGATTTATGCAAAACAGTCAATGGTTCGCATATCTAAATATATTCTGAAATTAGCTGAAGGAGTGAATAATTAATAAATCTAAACATGCTTAACAATCGCTTTTAAGAAGAAAGATACACCATTTATTTTATTGTGATAACTATCATGGAGAAGTAAGGCATAAATTCATCGACATATATCAAACAGATTTTATTAACACAAGAAATGGGATTCCCACACGTTAAACATGAATCATCATCTCAAGTATTATTTGTTTATAGAATACAATCGGATTAACATCGTAATCAAGGTTTCTTATCTCTAAATCATCTCAATTAACAATGCCAGCAAGATGACTAATAGCAACAATACTTTCATCTGATCAAATATCTATCTCTAGCTCATTTTTTCATGATAACAACAAAATAATCTCTCGGAAATGGCATGTCGCGACGTTTGCGTAAGTTCAATGAGAAGGGGGAAATACATTTGCAGAGACTTTTATACGCATTCATACGGCATTAAGTTCTATTTAATTTAAAATTTTGTATTTTAAATATTTTTATGACTTCACGTTCATGTTCATCTATGCAGCAACTTGGAATCACAAGAAAAAAATGATCTTATCACCATGGGGAGGTAGCGAAGTTATCATAAATATGTATTTAGCTAAAGTGAATGTATATTTTGCAAATTTTAAAAAACACAAATTCAAATAACCTCAAGTTCATGCCAGACAAAATAAAAAGAAGATAACTGATCTAATTCGAAAAAACTGAAAAAGGTGAAGTATTTGAAAAATTTCAAGAAAAAAAATTGTCGCCTTGCTGATTAAATTTTGGTAGTCTGCTTACTTAACATATTATGTGAGCACAATGTATTTGATGATTAGAAATTTTTTCCAGAAGATTCTGCTCGAAAAATTCATAAGTAAATATGTTTTCCGGTATGCAGCAAAGCTATGAGCTTTTCTTATAACGTATGAGGTTATAAGAGAGTATATGAGCATTTGATAAGTGTTTCCATTTTTGAATATTTACATAAAAGATTCAATGGCATTCAATGCAATTTTAAATGGCATAGTGTTTTTGAAAAATCCAGTGATAATTTGAAAATACCACCTTGATCAAAAAGTTCCCGGAATCACCATCGTGTTTTGCTCTCAGTCACCCGATTTGAGTACTTTTTTTTTTTAGGTTGCTACATCTGTTATTGACATTCGGTCAAATTTTCAGGTTAATAGCTTGACATTTCTAAAAACAACGGCGTGTTGAGTAAATCTATTTTGTGCGTGTTCTCGATTTTGTACAATTTGAAAAATGGAATTGAATTTGCAACAACGAGTTTGTATAAAATTTTGCGTTAAAAACGGTTTCAATGGTGCAACGACATTGCAAATGTTAAAAAAGTGTTTCGGCAACGATACTCTGAAGAAAACAGTCGCTTATCAGTGGCACAAACGTTTCAAAAGTGGCCGTAAGTCCGTGAACGATGATGAACGCAGTGGCAGGCCATCAACATCGAAAACCGACGAAAACATCAACAAAATTAAAGAGTGGATGACCGTAGACCGCAAATTGACCATTAGAGAGATGGCAGAGGAGTTGGATATTGCTTTTGGATCCGTTCAAGACATTTTGGTGAATGATTTGGGCCTCAGACGTGTCGCTGCGAAGTTGGTGCCGAAAGAGCTGAATTTCATGCAAAAAAAGGGACCGCATTGACGTCGCAAAAGACATGATTTCCAAGGTCGAATCCGACCCAACATTCATAAAACGGATCATTACTGGAGATGAGACATGGATATATGAGTATGACACGCAATCCAGACATCAAGCGAGTGAATGGCGAACGACGAATGAACCGCGACCGAAAAAACCACGTCGTTTCCAGTCGAAAAAGAAGGCGATGCTCACAGTTTTCATGGATTACAAGGGTATTGTGTATCATGAATTCCTTCCACAAGGCCAGTCAGTCAACAAGGAGTATTATTTGGGCGTTATGAGACGTTTGCGTGAAGCGATTCGCCAAAAAAGACCGGATTTGTGGGCAAACAACTCTTGGATCTTGCACCACGACAACGCACCGTCGCACAATGCCATCGTTATCCGTGAACATTTCGCTAAAAACGAAACGAAAACCATTCAACAACCACCGAATTCGCCTGATTTAGCTTCCTGCGATTTTTTCCTATTCGGTCGACTCAAGAAACCACTCCGCGGAACGCGTTTCAGCGCCCGAGATGAGATCATGGAAAAATCGAAGATGGCTCTTATGGCCATACCGCAAACGGAATATAAAAAATGTTTCGAGGATTGGATCAAGCGCTGGCATATGTGCGTTGCAGTCGACGGGGAGTACTTTGAAGGAGACAATATCAATTTTGATGAATAATCTTGTATTTTTTATTTACTGAATAAATTCCGGGAACTTTTTGATCAAGGTGGTATTCAAAGCCATCGTCAAACAATTTATTATTATTAATTTTTTCTTTAGATATTTTTTTTTTTTTGCAAGTTACATAAACTTCAATTCTCCATCACTTTCCAGATGAAAGTAAATTTAATAATTTTAAAAATGTATGTCTATAATTACAAGAATTTTAACTAATTAACAACATTTGGATTATTCGAGAATTCGGAGTATTCTTCTTAAAGTGCATTCAGCAAATATTACTTGTGGAATAATTCTGCGAAGGTATAACATATGAAGATGACAGACATTTCAACGACATTTTTTTCAACGACTGTAACAAATTTTTTTTGAAATTGTCTAGCAATTTGCCGAAAAAAAATCGTTGAAGAAAATATAGCTATTAAAGGCTAATAAATTTTACTGAATAAAATTCAGCACACTAAACCCGTTAGAAAGTTGCATCTTCGAATGAATTATCACGCTATGTGCGAGGGAATGCTGATAAAATTATTCACGAACGTATTTTTGTTGCATTCGATTTTTAAGACCGTATCACTTCATTGACCCCCATTTTGGGAGGGGTTAAACTTTAAAAATGTTGAATTCAACCGATTATTGAATTTAATTGAACTTAATTTAGATCTGAAGTTCGTGTAGCTTATTGGGTAGAAAACTGGCTCTTAGCGTTTAGGGCCCTTAGTTTGAATCTAGTTACGGACGCTTAAAAGCACATTAACCTTTGAGTTAATCAAGATCTGAGAATGAAACTGTTTGACACAAAAATGTGGTATGAGACTAACCATCTGACATTCGTTAAAATGTTGAATGTGATAATGAATTCTCCACCTCCTCAAATCCCCAAGACCTAAAATGGATCGCCTGGAGAGAATTTCGCTCTTCATTTGACTTTAATGTAAAAATTCAACTGAAATGCTTAGGAACTGAGAGGATTTACTAGGTGTGTACGTGAGTGCAAAACTAGTAAATGTGGCTTCTTGTAAATATAAAACCGAATTTTGTCACAGATGGCCTTATTTGCCAATGTAGTAACTGTCGAACTGCATTATTGTTGTCAATTTCATGTTTTTAAATCTAATAAAGATTTTGAACTCACAACAATACAAGCTCTGCAACAATACAGCAAGTCAAATTCTGTGCCTGGTATCTACAATTTTCGGACAGCATTTCTTGTTTGTGACCATTTAAAGAAAAATGCTGCAGAGTCACGTCAAATACTTGTGAGGGATGCTTACGGTGAGCAAAATTGTCGATTTTAATATAAGAAACGAAGAACGATGGAAGACCACCCAAATTGAGCAATTGCAAGCATTTCTGGATGAGGATGACGCTCACTGGAAACGTGAACTCTGAGTTTTTGTTATCAAAACTGAACTTTCATGTTTGCCACGGAGATCGTAAACATCACATCGCCTAAACCAATTCTGAATTAAATGGAACAACCTGTGCAATAGCGAAGCTTTAACTGAGCGTATCAAATGTTCGACTTTAATTATGCTGTTGAAATGTTTTGGGCGATGCGGAGCTTTAGAAATTTCACACTTATCGTAAATTTAACGTTTGGTCACACCAAACGTTAAATTTATAAATCGCATTATTTTCAGGAAAGCGAACATTTTTCAAAACCTTGATGATTTGCAGGATTTTTTTCGCCTGCCTGCTGTACCAACAAGATGGCCCGCATAATCGTCAAAAATTATATACTATGTTGGTTTCTAGTCATAATGAACTGATATTTCTGTCAGAATTTAGCACAAGTCGAAATTTAAAGAAAAAAGTCTTTGTACAATTAAGGTACTCTGCGCACACATAGGATTAAAAATAACAAAAGCATTACCATAATCAAGCGTTGAGCAATATCAGGTTTGATTTGGCATACTTGCTTTTCCAAAAATTCTTTGTTTTTCATAGAAATATAAGGATTTCTGTAAATTAATGGAATACTAAAGGGTTAGAGATATCCTAATTTTAGCTTGGCACGGAACTACATGCTTTTTAGATACATCCACAACCTCCAAAAATTTCAGCACGATCGGCTACTTACAATAAAGATGATCTCACATAACCTTTTTGCTGTTATGGGGATAAAGATAAACTAAAATAAACATTGATCCTTTTATTGCAGAGCTATATATTTACTAATTTTATTTTTGAAATATTTAAAAAAACAAAGGACTTTGAAAGTTTTTGCTGTGTAAAATCATAGGAGTGTTAATGATAGAACAACTAACTTTTTGTTTTTTGCCTCTTCTCTGTTGTATTCGTGCCGTAATTTTGATAAAAATTTACTTTAACAGGACTGGGGTTCTAATAATAAACGCCTCAAGATTTTTTATTCTTGCCACTTTCAAGAGTTAGCAGAGGTGGCTAGTACCGTCACGCTGAGTCAGCTGATTCAGTTTGGCGAAGCGGTCACTTGGTATAATACGCCAGCGGAGGGTGGCAAATGGGCCCAAACTGGCGGCCTAATGGTAGCCGCGTAGCTGGCCCTCTTTACAAACTAACCTAACCTAACCTAAATAAGACAGAACATCAGCTCGTTGCGAGAAGAAATTTCAAATGCTCATATGCGGAAGTTGGTGTGCGAGATGAGTTACAGAAATCACCCAGTATTTAAAAATGCACTCATATCCCGAAAAAAAGCGGAAAACAGAAGGATCTGTTGCAATCAATATCACAATTGAAGCGATGCGTGGAAACGAGTGGTCTGGCCGGATGAAAACTTGTATCTAATTTTAACCCTCCGAGAACACAGGGGGTCAAATTGACCCCAGAGACCTTTTTGACCGATCGCAGCGCTTAGGCCTGCGGGAAAAGAGGAGTACTATAGGCTCCTAAATATATTTGTGTGTCTTGACTATAAGTTTACACCGTTCGCTTCCACTCCCAAATCGTTAGTCGTCCTTGAGAAGCCTTTGAAGCAGATCAAGGGGTCAAATAGATCCCATCTGTACTCGACGTCAATTTTGAGGTAAAAACAAATTTTTTTTTATTTTATAAATCGACAGATTAATTTTAAAAAAGCCAAAAAATAAGTTTGCAAATGTTTTAATTTTGTTGTTTTTAGCAATATAGCATATAATCTGCGTTCTAGTGTACGCAATAATTTGTTATCTGAAGGCAATGATAACAATTTTGGCGACATTGATTGCTCCGAAGACGACCATGTCTGTCAGAAGATTATACCTTTTTTGCAATCCTTTATATAAGGCTAATTTTTTTTTTATTGTTTTACAATGTCTGGGAAGTATCCATATACATTTTTAGCTAAAAATATTCAAAATTGACAAAGTTATGATTTTTTTTATGTATGCAAATTTTAAAATCTTCACAATCGCCACCGTAAATATGCAAAATAAATACATTTTTTCAAGGGCCACAATAGGGCTAATTTTTTCATAATTTTGTCATATCTTGAGAGCATCCACTTAAATTTTTAGCCAAATATATTGAAAATGAAATAAGTTAAGATTTTTTTTGTAAAAAAGCTGATTTTCGACAAAACTGTTTTTTCTCGAATTTTTTTTAGGTATGTTCAGGACATTTAAGGCACTTCTAATGTATGAAAACTACTAAAAGAGGTCTCAAACAATATTTACAATTTGTTTCAAATGTAAATCTTCAGTGGCGGCCATTCTATAGACGTTCAAAAGTGGTTGGGGTCAATTTGATCCCAATTGTTCTCGATGATCGAAAAAATAGGTGTGTTCTCGGAGGGTTAAAAATTAGGTCCACAGACTTGGGGATGAAAATTATTATCTACATTGTATCCAACACCAGCCCCACGGAGGGGGTGAAAAGATTACCGTATAGGACAGTATGTTTTGACACGGGGATTCAGAACTGTGTATTGCTGAAGACACTGTTGGAAAAGAAAAAAATGTAGAAATTTTACAGGAGTACTCTCTGTCTTTCATTGAAGATGAAATGCTTCGTCAAGAAACAATTTGCCAATGGGACTATGCCGAACCCCATAAGGAAAATAATATGACCGTTTTATCATGGTCATCTTGGTTTTATATTGTTAAATTTAACCCCCGCTAGACACACCTGGGTCTTTGGTGTCCGGCCGTTTTTGAAAATCGTCAGGGCGCACAGGTACGTCAATATTTCGGGTTCTAACCTCCGCTTAAAAAATTGTACTTGGATCCAGAACTGGCGTAGTGAACGTCACGCTCGGTCCTCCGTTTTTCGTGAATTGCTGAGCTGTCAAAGTTGGCTGCGGACACCAAAGACCCAGGTGTGTCTACGGAAGCATAAAAATGTGCATTTTCTTCGAAGCTTTTCTTCGGTATATTAGATCAAGCGGTAGTTAATTGTAATATTTTGTACAATTTTAATGAAGCGAACACTGCATTGGGAAGATATAAATTTATTGAAACGTTAGCACTTAGTTTAACCAGCGAAGAAATAAAAATTTGCGAAGAACACAAGCTTCATGTATGCAATGAATGCATTTTGTAATTTTGTTCAGCTACTTTATTTATTTTAATAAGAATAAGTGTAAGTAATAATAAATAACACAAAAACGTATAAAACTTTGAGTTACATTACTTTCAAACCAAAAATTGTAATTTCAAACGAATTTTCGACTCTAAAAAAATTGTACTTTTTCTCTTGTCATAATAATTATACTTTTTTCGAAGTTTCATTATGTCCTATTTTTTTCTTTCATCTACTATATGTCAAGAAACATTTCGTACAGTAGAATTTTCTTAAACTTATTTAACAAAAAGCTATGATGTTTTAAGTGAATACGTGTATTTCTCGTGTTTTGTGTCGATTTCCATTAAATAACAATAATAAAAATTCATATATATCCATCACCTAATGCACGCTCTTTTTCTATAGATATCGATCTACCTTCATGAATTTTTTCAGATTTTAAAACGATTCGAAGTGTGGTAAAAAAACGGCAGGACTCCATAGACCCAGGTGTGTCTAGGGAGGTGCTCGAATTGTAGTGTGTCTGGGGAGGGTTAAATATTGTTAAATAAAATTTCGAGTGGTCGGGTTGCAGCTCGCCAAATAAAAAATATCACAGAATTGTAAACATTTTTTGGTGACTTCATTTCCACAGCAAAAATTTTCAAAATTTTTATATAAAGTAAAAATAATAAATAAATTTTTTGTAATAAACGGATCATTGTTTATTTCAGTTTATTTTTTTATCGATCCTATAACATGCGAGATAATGTCCTGAAATTCATCGTCTCAAATACTTATATTCTATACTTATGCAGAAGACTGTATATGCAAATAAATATGAATTTTTGGGCAAAGTGATATGAAAACTGTTTTTTTTTCTAAGAACAGTTAAAAGTAGTAACAACTAAGAATTTCAGGATCAATGTAGGTTTTAGTTATATTTTTTTTTACTTTTTATTTCTCTGTAGAGTAAGCTCTGTACGAATACCAATTTATTTGTGCTTCTATTTATAATAGTTTTAAAAATTTAAAGAGAAGGTTGATTTGCTTATTATTATACTACTTACAAATAAAATAACATATTCGTTAACAAAATTGTTACCTTTATTTATTTAATTTTAGAGTATAACTAACCAAAATTTAAATTTGCATGTATACGAATAACTAAGTGACAAACTGTGTATTATATAATCGTGTAAAAATTGTACAAAGTTACAGACAGCTTTATATTTCCCATCCAACTCAAATCTGTTGAGTATCTCGCAATTTTACATAAATTCGTACAACTAGATATACACCCATGTTTGAAATTACAAATTCTAGCAGCTTATTCAACTGAGTTGAGCTGTACTGTAAACGCTAACCCTATAAAAGACGCAAATGAAACGACACACGCCACACACAAAAAAAAAACAATCAACATCTCAATAAGACTTAAAAGCCGCAAAACAGCTTCGGAACTGTAATAAAACAATGCATCATTTCCGACTTATTGAGTATCTAGAAATGAGTGAATGTAGCTATATGCAAGCATGTTGGAAATTATATGGCTCTAGTCATCCATTAGTATATCCATATATGTATGTAACTTGTACAGTATGTATGGTAGTATTGATCATCTGAACTACAGTTCAATTTGATTGCCAGAGAACGAGAAATCGTAAATTGATAAAAATTACATTTCGAATTCCATCAGTCTGACACAAAGTTGAGACGAGACAGCAAAATTTTGTGAAGAGTGTACTTGAAGTCCTTCAAGACGAAGATGTGCAGTTGTAGGCAGGAAATTGCAATATGAACGCAAATAGGAGCCAAAGTGTGGAAAGTTCGGAAGAATCATTGCACAAAATAAGTGAAATAAATTAAACAGTGATGTGCATTTCTTTTGACCATATCATAAATAATCTGCTATAATTTGATGGATGTAAGAAATAAAGAGAAACATTTACAGCACATCTATTATGGAAATGTAGAGCAATATTAGCAACTAATGAAATTGGTTCAAGGAATCAAGCTTGGAGATTTCCACAAGAAGATTAAGTTGTCACAGATAGCTCTACCAACTATTCTTATATCTTACGATAATGCTATGGTTTCGCTAAGTGTTTTCAATCATTTCCATAGAAAAATCAACATTGCTCAGCAGCTGAATAATCCATGAAGGCTTTGCCCCAAATTTTCCTACGCATACTTTTCATATGCATTTTCATAATAAAACCAAACATCACAATGGAACATCTAAAAATAATAGCACATTTGAGTCTATCCGACTAAGCATCGCACTCATGTTTTGCTTTTTGTTCGAGAAATTCATTTTGGCGAGCATTTCAGCCATGCAACCGGATGCGATCTTATAAACTTTCTCTTCTATTTAATGAAACATACTCCATCCATGTGTTGTAAATACTAAAAACTCGTTTTGAGATGCAGAAAATAATATCTTTTGGAAATAATTTGAAAATAAATATATTTAATCCAAACCTCGATAAAATTTTTGAGCATGCAGAACAGCCACTAATTTGCTGCTATTTAATTCTAAAAACACGGAATCACCTTGTGGACAGAGTGTATGCACAAAATGAGACGGTATTAGCAACGTAGCTCGTTTGTCGCACTTGAGCAATTACAAAAGTTATTGAAATTCTGCGGGACAGTACACGGAAAATAGCACGAAAAAGAAATGCAGAGTACAATAATCAAATGTGCTTTGCATCTTTTCCTCATCCACATTTGCTTACTCCCATTCATAATTTTATTCATTTGACAACCAAATGAATGATTCATGCAATATTTGTTCATTTATATTCACTATTCTAGTGATTAGTGATGCTAGATAAAAAACGGGAAAGTTTCGAGCAACCAAAATTTTCAACTATGTATATCATGAATGGTGATGGAGTCAAGTGGCGCCTGGATGGCGATAAAAAACATTGTTTCGCTAATGATTTCTTTGGAATCTGGGACATATGTACATATGTATAAGTTCGTAACCAAGATACAGTAGAATTTGCATTTTTTTGTAGATTAGTTTCATGTTCACATTTTTTTTTAGATTTGTATAGGTACATATGGCTTTAGAAAAAAGAATCGCGTTTTGTTATAACACCTTGGCATGTGGCAAACAATGACTTGATTTATGTATTAATATTTTGTCCCAGCCACAAACAAGTACGAAGGAGATCTTTCATCTTTCAAAAAGCCTCGGAAATTCAAGAAAAAAACTCAAAACTACTTGAAACATGTCTGTAAGAGATAATACAATCAATATCACAATATTTTCATACAACAAATCACATTAACCTCAGCACTCTTTAATACACCATAATCATATTCAATATGTCTATCCGATAGGGCAAAAAAGAAAATCCATGCGACATGCAACAGGCACATGGATACGGAGCCATCCGTACGTAGGGCGTCGGATGACTTTGTAAGCGAAAACTGTTCACGTGTCTTCATTTCGCATTTTATTCACATTTCATTAGGTTTCAAGTTTTCTGTTCGCACAATCAGTTTTCCGGGGGTGCACTCGATCATCGCGGGAAAATATTACAATTCGAAATTGAACTCAAATTGCCTTCGCACTCACTCACACACTCACAGTCATCAATTCATACAGGATCACTGAACTTTTCTGATAACTATGCACATTTCGATTTAGCAATGTATCTTTTTTCGAATCTGATCGATATTAATATTGGGGAAGGATCACTGAAGTTTCACACACTTACCAGCGATTTTTTTGAATAATTTTGTGACACGACACGCGTGTTCACTGAATTTAATTATTTGACTCTAGCGATTCCAACAGCTCGAAACACACTAAATGGAATCGGATTGTGCGAATTTTAATATTAACTTCGCGTTTGTACGATCGCTATAAACTGTCATATGTAGATACATCATTTTGCTTGTATGCGGAGCTTTCTATAGATACCGGAGCGGAGAGTACTCACAGATAATCAATGTTGTGCGGTTGGTGATAGATACTTCAGTATGGGAAGCGATCGCGATATTTCCCGCGGATCGAGTAGATTCATCGTTTTCGTTGTGTATGCGGAGAGTAAATAAGTCAATACGATTTTTTACAGATACCCCCTCATATATCAGACAGTGTGTATGTTCAGCTGGTATATTTCAAGCTAGTGAGAATTGTAGTTACTGGCGCTGCCTGCTGTTGCTTGGTGACACAACCGCGACGTCCTCGACTGATTGCCATTCCCCTTGAATGCGACACCATCATACGCTTATCTATGCTACCGGAATGATTGACGAGACGTATGTAACCGCAGTTATTTAACTGATAGTAGATGTTAAAAGTTTTTCAATTAAGGAAATACTTGATCGATTATTGATATCAATAGTTTTATATAAAATTAGCGATTGGTTCTAAGTAGGTCGGATCAGCCAGAATCATATTAGCCCGACAAAAAATCATAGCGAAATTTTTAATAAATCTTATCTTATCTAAAAGATTACGAAAATATTTTTGATCTCTACTCTATCTAAATTTTACAAAGAAAATCACTAATCTATAGATAATAGCAGTTTTTTTTCAAACTTGAAGATCATTTTTCATCGTATCAGTTTCATAGATATAACTTCAATCCCTAGACACAGATCGGTGGTCAGATATCTGCTTTCCTTCATTTTCTAACCACATTCTACTTCAAGGTCAAATATTTACTTTTTTTTTATTTTTAGTGTCAACCGACTTAGGGGAACGTTTTTTCGAGTGAAATATTTCTCTATTTAATAACAATATTGTGTTCAGTACAACAGTATTCAGAAAATATTACTAAATTTATCAAATTTGTTGAGAAGCATTGAGCGACATTCGGAATCAACTTATTCCAAAATATTTTTAAAGCTATCACATTCCAAGTTAAGTAAACCAGAACTCTTACTGGGTTCGGATATAATAAATTGAAAACTTGTTTTTCTTTAATACCATAAAAATATTAAATATTGATACTCCAAAAAAAAAAGCCTACGACATAGTGTACACTGAAAAAAATCCACATGGCGCCCAGAGCTATGTAAAATAGCACATTATTTATGGCCCCATACGCTATGTACATAGTACTCTGAGCTATGCAATATGGCTCCCAGCGCCATAGTGTCAGAATCTACATAGCGCCTGGTCCTATGTAACATGGCGCAGCATTTATGGTCCCACACGCTATGTACATAGTACCCTGAGCTATGCAGTATGGCTCCCAGTGGCATAATTACATGGCGCAGAAATTATGGCCCCACATGATATGTTACATAGTGCCATGAGCCATGTAATATGGCTCATGGCACTCCAATTATAACTCGCAGCCATACTGTGTGAGGGGATGTATAAATGTCAGCAAGTAAACTTTGACTATTGCTTCTTGAGTATAGGAGAGGATATGGTCTTTGATGTCATTTATCCCTCGGGAATTTTGTCGATAGAATTCCAACACCTAACATCAACTGCTCTACCTCCAGATGCTCTGAAATGAGAAGGCTCGTGGCCTCTTGTTGGATTCGAACTGGATCATCTACAGATACACTGGAAAAACACATAGCGCCAGACGCAATAATTTATAGACTTCTGGCACCATGTACATAGTCGATTTGTGATAAAATATAGCGCAACACGTCATAGTACATAGGGGCAGACGCTATGCTTATAGCCCTCCACGCCATATACTATAGTCCTCTACGCCATATACTATAGTCCTCCACCCCATGTACTATAGTCCTCTACGCCATGTACTATAGCCCTCCACGCCATCTGCATGACGTGGAGGACTATAGTGCATGGCGTGGAGGACTATAGTACATGGCGTGGAGGGCTATAAGCATAGCGCCTGCTCCTATGCACTTTTCGCCATGTATTATGGCGTGTCGCGCTATATTTTATCACAATCCCGAAATCGACTATGTACATGGCGCCAGAAGTCTATAAATTATGGCGTCTGGCGCGATGTGTTTTTTCAGGGTATAAAATGAGCTAATTCCAATGTCAATGAGGGTTGCTGATATCAATAATTTTAGACTTGCTACAGCTAGCAGGGCAGCGAATTGCAAAGCAATTTCTTATCATAGGGCGTATCATGCGCACACAGAAAATGTATTCAACATTCGGACAGAAAGAAGGCAGCTACTAGAGCAAACGAAAGTGAAACCTCAACGACAGCAAAACCTAAATGGACTCCACTGATATTAATCGATGGTCTTGCTCCAACCGCACTGTGAAAAATTATGGAAAACCATAAAATTTCGAACTAAAGTGTCACTTAGCTTCTACCCCGCTGATGGAGCTTCTAAAAACAAAAGAAATTTATAGATAATTCTTGAAGCCCAAGGAGGGACAAAAGACAGTGGCAATTATTGCGAAACAGCTGTAAGCATCCGCCACCACATAAGAATTCCAGCATGACTCGTTACCTCCGCGTGAAATTAGGGCATCGGCTAGTCATCATTGTTATGAGTGCTTTGAAGAAAGGACAGATCAAAGTCTTAGATGTGGAAAGAGAAATCAAAAGCCAAACTACCCAGATGCGGAATCAAGAGCCCACTGGCTCATAGCTTCAATGAACCTAATCTTAAAAGTCTAACAACTCATAATATTTTATTTTTTCAAATAAAAAGGCGGAACCAAGAAAAGAACAACCCAATGATAATCCAAGCCAAAGACAAAAACATAATAAAAATAAAACAAAATGTAGCTTTTAAGGAAAGTTATGTAATAATCGGGAAGTAAGTTCAAACTAAAAAATAATTCAACGTAAAAAGCTTAAATATGGACTTAATTAAAAAAATAATAATTAATAAATAAATACATGAGCATTCCAAAAACCAATTAAGATCATACTGTGAGTTCGATTGACGGTACCGTTGTAACAACTTAATAATTATTGCTGTAAAAACGATAAAAACAATACTATAAATATAGAAGTATTTTAAATATATACATCGATTGTTACAAAAATCGGTCACCTTGCTCCTAAAGTTTGACCTGCTGCAACTCTTTGAAACGGTACGCGATGTGTTGTTTGTTCTTTGTACTACTTGAAAAAAACAAAGACGATGAGCTGGTATGGCTATTGCCTTTTGTAGCTCGTCTCAAAATAGTTCGAGAAAAGGAAGACGAGGTAAAAGAAAATTGATCATTTCGGACACAAGTAGTCTTTGCTTTTGCGTAGCGAATTTAACCGCCCCTATTAGCATTAGCTGCGACGTACTTGTGCAAAAATGAAAAAGTCAATTACTATAATTTCAATGTACAACGTCTGCTTGGTCGCCGACTGATTTGGCTTACCGAAAACAGACTAACTTTATTGATATCTTGTTCTCCTACATATATCATACAATATCGTTGAATTTATCAGTGTGTGGATTGGTTTTCAAAACATAAAAATTATTTTATTAAGTTTTGCGTTTTGCCCGCTTAGAGGGGGCTTTCGCTGTTGTCAAGTGGAGCCGATTGTTGACATTTGTCATTTTGACACGTTGTCAATAATCGTACACAACATTTACTTTAAACCCTTTCTTGTCTCACAACACGGATCAAACTCGTTAAAAAAGCATCTGAAGTGGGTACATTGGCGACTGTTTTAAAAATTGTACTTTAGATTTCGTTTTGACGAGTCTGATTATTGCTATGAGACAAACAAGTTTTCGAAGGCCGACTTTTAGAGCAGGCCGACATAAGAATCATTCACCCTAAAAACCTTAAATCGTAATTTCCTAAAATTTGCGTTTGTTAAATTTGCTTATCCCGTAATTTTCATAAAAAATAAATATGCAGTTCTACAAAACCACAGTGAAACTTCGATACTGTCATCTTGGTTTTGGCTAGTTTTTGCACAATAAACTGACCATCGAAACCAGCACACACCAATCATCGACATCATCGCTGGGCGAGATCGAGAAGACCCAGCAAATTACTCCAACACCTTCAAAAAGCAAACAGCACACAAATCTCAATCACATTGAACTCTAACTTTACCGTTAAATAAGCGTCCACAAAGATGAGTGACGAAAAAATCAGTAAATCAATCATCTTTGTGGATGATTGGCTTTTCACTTCCGACGTCAACGCTTGAAATTACACCGCTTGAAATTAGAAATTGTGAGCGACACAGTTATTAACAGTCTGGTTAAGAGGATGAGACGAACTGGTCAAGCTATTGGTGTTGAGGGACCTTGTTGGTTTAAAAAATAAACAGGGAGAACTTTAAGAAAATAGATATTATTCAATGCTACATTCGCCGCAGATTTGGATACATTTCTTTAAACTACGCCTTGAAGCACGATCTGTTGCCTGTGCAGCAAATCCAAGTCAGGATCTAAATAAAAACGCATCTCGACCGGTATACGTTTTGTATGGATAAGACGATTAATCTGGGGACTACTCTGGATGTCCAGAGAAAAGATGTACAGTCGAACAAATATAGTAGTCTGAAACACACGAACTTAAGTTTTGCGATTTTTTCTTCACCACGGTTAGCTCCTGTCATTAGCCCTTCCTGATCAGCTAACTATACCTGATATGCCAAAATTGTACAAATTTATGCTTTCACAAATTGGGAAAATTTGATTTGAAATTTGTGGAGCACTCTTCTTTATCTTCATCCTGATAACAAAATTCTTACTGAACAACAAATAGATGTTTACATAGAGATTCTATCTGACAAACTTCTTAAAGACATACATTGACCACTTGAAATGTCAACCAAGCATATATTTCTCTTCGGTTCTAAATAAATGACTTACCTGGCAAAATTGGAAATTGCATACGATGTGGAATTAATGAGTACTACAAGCGAAGATTATGCTCACAATATCAGGAACTCAATATCGTTAGACCAACACAATCAAGTAATCTTTTTTCTGATGAGAAGTTCTGTGGTCATTTTAACCGCAAATGATCTTCCCAGATAGTAACTTTAAAGAAAAATCTGAAACAAAAGCGAATGTCATCTCGCAATGTTTCCAATGCTTCCATCTTAAGGCGTTCAGCGGTGAACCCAAAAAGTTCAATAAATCAGAATCGGGAACATAATTTCGAAACTGAATATTCCTTACAGTAGCTGAATATTCTAAACAAATTCCTCGAAAAATGCTATTGAAATATTTCATGCCATATGACGAAATCAGTGACTATGAAATCATTTGTACAAAGGCCCATAGCTTAAAGCCCACGTTGGGCGGCATTCTGTCAGGCACATTCTTAACGTCAAAATATAATTCACTACAAACTAAGAGATAATGCATAATACATTTATGCTGTGGATATCATTCAAGGTGCAAAAAAACTATGATTTTATTATTCATAGCAGTATAAACGTTCATTTTCGGAAAACTTTGTACAGAACCAAGTATAAATAACACTAATTTTCAAGAAGTAAATGTCGTTGGTTACATGTAATTTATTTTTAACTGTTAGTACCAGAAGTAAAAACGGAGCTCGGAAGCTCGGAATTCGCAAATAAAACACAAAATAATAATTTTTATTCTTTGGTAGAATAAGTATCTAGCATGGATTTTTTATCTTTACATTCGTTTACCAAACTGAATTTTGAAATTAAATATTCAATTAAATGAATTCTAACAGTGGTTGTTTTGCGGACAACTGTTGACCGAGTTTTGGCTTGATTTTTGATTATGAATAATTTTTTTTCCTTTTCTGTCTATTTTGTTTCGTTTTAAAAAGATACAATTTTTAGCATTTTTATATGCATACAACAAAAAAAACAACCTATCGTGTATTCCGTATATCGTGTATAAAAGAGGCAATATCGCGTATAAAGAGGCAGTAGCCGAAGATATGAAATAGAGCTCCCAGCGCCATAATATTACACTTAATAAATCTACATAGCATATATTCTCATGTAATATACTGTGCAGATTATGTTCCCATACGCTATGTATATAGTACTCCTACCTATGATATATAGCTACAAAAATTGTTTTTGCTTCATAGCGGGATTCCTTCTGAATCATGGAATTTACTGCTATACAAAAATAGTCCCAATGCCCGTGCACATAACTCAGCTCTTATAAATACAGTCTTGACTCCTATGAACATAGTCTCGAGGCATAGCTTGTAGGTTTTCATAAGTTCGTTTAGCTTAGAGAGTAGAGCCTCAGCTCGTAGAATGTGGGGTACTTGGTTCGACTTCGGGATCGAGTGGAATTTAAGTTTTTACGTTAAAGACTATAATATATGACTTTGCAAACTATAATACATAGCGGCTAATCCTGTAAACTTTCCGCTATGCTTTTGGAATCAGGCACAATATTTTATAACAATCATACAGTGCCAGAAGTCGATAAATTATCTCCGGTGCTATGCTTTTCTCCGTTTAAACGAAACTTTTGAGAGTATCTAGGGAGAGCTTTGGGAAATCGAATTATTTATTTAATTTATAATTTTTGCAATAATTATACATCCAACTACATGTTTCAACGACATTTGAAGAACAATGAATTATAAATTGAGTACCAAAAGCGCTTTAGGGTAAAATATTGGCGAGTGATTTTCGAGAGCCATGAAGCAGAAATTCGAAAGCGTATTTCAGTTATCATGCCGAAAATGTAGGTTTGTGGAGGAAACCGTTCATTACGAGACATACTCTAAATATTATCATTTGTGTATAAAAGCTCTAAAACGCTATGGGCGAATCGCCTGCAATTCAAAATAAAAATCTTGGAATTTGCCAAAAACTTCAAAGAATGCAAAAATCATGTAATTTCTTCATAATGTAAAAAATTTAATGTCAACGTAAATTGATCGTATTCTTGAAATTCATGTAAATTTACACAGCATCAACCGTATTTTAACATTTTTTTATCAGACATTACTTACTAATTTTTTCTTCGATCCTGGGAGTAACTAATGCATATTTCTTTTTAACTTCAAGATTGTTCATTCATTACCTATAAATCCACACTGTTTATCAAAGCTGACATAAACCAAACTATCGCATAAAACGACGGAGCTTAAATGTTAATTGTTCGGAAATGTAACGAAAAAATTGATCGCGCGTGCTTCGAATTACGACTTTGCGTCAATATATACCGCAACGATCAATGAATAAATTTTCATAGTATCTAATATCCGCTTTTAAATATAATAGATACATATAAGCTCGCATCAAATCGTATATGAAACGTATACTACTGGAAATAAAAGCGATTTTATCTGTATATGTATATGCTCTCAAGCTTACATTTACACCGATCGCATGATCACTGACACCGGGACTCGATTAGCAATTTTCTCTGCAATTTCCGATTGCAACGACTGTCAAATTTATGGTGTGCCATCTGTGCGTGGGGAATTTCATGGCATGCAATTTCATTTCGAAAATGCCTCTGAGCGGGAAGGTTGTGCGCTGTATCTGAGCGTCAAATGCTCTTAAGGAGTTATTTGAAATGCAAATTCGATTTTTTCGCAATTTCCCACCATTTCATTGCTCAACGACATCTAAAAATCCCTTTAAATTCAAAATACCTACATCTTCTTATAAGAAATAAAGCATTCCCATGGTTCAGCGCCATTTTGAAACCAAGAACTGTCAAAATATTGCAAGGCAGATTGCCGAGCAAATTGCATACCATATTGCCTGCCATTTATGGCAGACCATAAAATATTGCATACCATAGGCTGCCTCCACTGGCAATTTCAAATTTCATGCAATGGGAAATTGCTAGTGGAGGCAGCCTGTGATGACGTGCTCTATATTTAATGAAGCAATTAGATCGGAGGAAAACAAGTGCATTGAATATTTTCTAAATATTCTTCAGTAAATATTCTTGCGATATCAATAAATCGTCATATATAATCTGCATTTCAACTAGAACTAGGGCTGCCAACTCAGTGGATCGGAAATCCGGGAGGAAAATGAAAAAATTAGTAAAAACCAATGAAAAAATTAGTAAAAACCAATTTTATTTATTTAAAATGGTATTTCTTTACTCTACGAGTTGGTTGTAATGCCTTTTGATTTGAAAGGATAAAATTACAAATTTCTTTACATGTGTAGATTAAAACTTGTGCATACCTGGAATTCCGGGAGAATCCCGGAATTCCGGGAGAGTTGGCAACCCTAACTAGAACCCACATATCAATCAACGAATACGACCGGCACTCAATTGACAGAGATTACAAACTATCATGAAAATGGATTGACACTTTTGATGTAAATCAACATCTCCTCACTTATGTACATAAAACCATCCGGCATAGGTGGATCTCCGATGAAGTTGACTTAAACGATAAAAGCTGACTTTTATTAGCAAGTGGCCCGAAATTGAATTAATCGCAGCCGTATGTAACTGCTTATTCCCACAGATAAGTTATATATATTATCATAGTAATGGAAATGAGTCTTACGGCGACATCATTATCGGTGAAATGAATTAAATAAACAAACCTGATTGCATGTGAGTTTGTTGTTTTGTCCAGTTTGCGAATGAATTAAAATGACAAAAAAATCATTCTTTGTGCCAAAGTAAAGTATCATTAAGCGTACTAAGCGAAAATTATCTGAGTTTTTGTTGACGAAATGTTGAAATTAATTATATTTGTTCTAGAATAAATTGAAATTCAACACGCTGGTTTACATTCAGCTTAGTAGACTTCTACGTGAAGTAAGACGTTGAAATACTTATTTTGTGATCAGTGACCTTGTTTCGGCTTCTTTTTTGTTTTATTGGAAGTGATTAAGTCTAACGATTGCTTATTACAAGTGCTCCATTCTCAGTTACATTAAACAAGGAGAAATAAAAACTTAGGACTCAATTTTGACTCAAATTAATTCCCAAATAATTTATTGACTTCAAAGTATTATTTTATGAAGTCAAAGTATTATTTTTGACTTCAAAGTATTATTTGTTATTCATTTTTGGTCACTACACCATATCTACTGCGCTATTATTTCCGTACACAAAAGAGATTATTTTATCAGCTGACATAGCACATAATATGCAAGCTGAATCAACATGCATCAAAACAGAATTTTTACTTATGAAAGAATCGTATCCAATTGAGTACTTATTATTTTCGATCTCGAAATTGTATATTTGACAGGAAATACGCGTGTGTAGCAAAAGACAATATTTGAAGACAGTGTGACTTTTTTTTTTTTAATATTAAACGTTTATTGCGGAAACTGAATGAGTTACCAGTTGTACATAGCATAAACAATTTTTTTTACAATCGTTTTCATATTTCATTATTCAGAAAATGAAATGTGAAAGAAATATAGTAGTGCATCTAGTAAACGGCATGATATGGTTTAGAGTATGTTCTCAGTCTCATCATCATTAAAGTGCTAGTGTAGTACCGATCTGGCTCTGAGCACATGTCCCCATAGAGGTTTATACCAAAACTCGCATGACCTCCCCACAAGCATATATAAACCATAGGATCACTTACTTCAATTACGGAGTTTGAAAATAAACTCATCACTCAAAAGCTCGACATATAATCCAATTTACCCTCTAGTTTCAAGGGGAGACGATTACGGTTCTGCAGTTGGGTGCAGCCAAAGCCATGGGAAGACCAGTTATGGTGAATCAGCCAGTTTCGATTAGTCCGGGGACAAATAAGTCCGGTCCATTGGCTTCAAGCAGAACCACAACCCTTGTTTGGCTATCAAGCGTGACTGGACAAAAGCCCAGAAGCCATAGTGGTTATCAAGTTTGGCTAGAATGGCGAGCAGGTTACAACGAATGAGTCAGCTCAACTGTCAAATAGCACTTCAGTCCCACTCCTTATTCAGGCACTTAACTTTCATCTGTCAACTCCTCTCGGGCTACTGGAACTAGAAGGTTAGACCTCAAAGCTCTGAGACAGTTAAAAAAAGTCTTCGGTTGATATATTGTCTGACGAGGGTGAAAATTCCCTCAATGGGGAAGAAAAATTTATAGAGAGAACCCACTTGCTTTTAACCCTGCAGGTTCTGCTTAGAAATAATAGGGATCAGCTGAGATTCAAATCAGGAGGTATCAAAAAAAAACCTTAATAAGTGGCAACTACTTGAGAGCTTATTTGTCCTTTCAATGAAATAATCAAAAAGAGCTTCATCTGGACTGTCCTCGATGTCAGCAAAAGATATATGAAGGTAGATTAATAAGTATCCGTGTTGGGAATGAAAAGGCAAGTTTTCGAGAATTTATTTTAATTTTCCAACGATATCTGCTTTTAGGACGAGACACTTTTTCTAACGTCCCTGGCATTTATTTAACCTTTCAAAACATACGATTTGTCAAATTCTCCAAAGTATGATTTTGTTTCGAGGATGACTTCCTCGCTCGAGCAGAATTTTTTTTTCATGTTAGCAAATAGAATACAGGGAGCCAGGTTGGGCAAAAACAGTGGATGTGGGAGCAATTTGTGGCGCAATTCATACAATTTGACCGCGTTGATTCCGGATGAGTGCGTTGCCGTGGTGGAAAAGCTGTTTTTTTTCTTAGGTAAATGGGGCCGTGATTCTGACAATTTCTCATCGAATTGGCCCAATAATTCACTGTAGTATTATGGTATTATAGTATGTCCTTTCTCTAAAAATTCCATGAGGATTATTCCCTTCGAAATCCAAAAAAGGTGTGCATGCCCTCTCCGGCCGACGAGGCATTTTTTGCTTTCTTCGGAGCAGATTCACTCGGAGAAGTCCATTGTTTTGATTGTCACTTGATCTTTGGCGTACAATGAGGAAACCAGGTTTCATAAACGGTGATTACTCGACGCAGAAACTGCTGCGAATTCCGCTTAAATAGGTTGAAACACTACTTGGAAATTGATAGGCGAATTCACTAGTTGCCCACCGTGTGCAATCGCGGCACCCATCGAGCCGACCGCATTCTCATTCTTGACTTATCATGCAAAATGTGACACGCCAACAACCTCTACTACTTCGCGACCTTTCTCGCCGATCTCGCGATCATGTCGTCGACCTTTACAACGTTTTCCTCATGTGCCGGGCGGCCTGGGCGCACCACATCAAAAACAAATGTACGGCCACATTAAAATTCATTTTGAAGCAATATCTGACGGTTGTCATAGATGGTGAAGGGTCCCCATAGGGAGCATTCAACTTCCCTTTTATTTCTTCGCACGTTTAGAATGTTATTGCTTTTATTGCTTTTTTCCATCGTACCGAAAGACAACAAACACGGCTGTCAAATCAAAACTAACCAATAAATAAGTCTTAAAATTTGTATGACGTCATTTAAAAGATGGAAGCACACAATGATAATAACATTTTCTCTCAGCAACGCCATCTGTCCTGAAACACAGATACTTATTGATCCATCATCTTAGAATCATCTCTGCTGAAAACTCGCTGAAAACAAGGCAGACTTTATTCAGGGTTTGATGTAAACTGCAAAAAGTCAGTTTGTATGCTCCATCTAGGGTGAAGGACGAGGGTTAGTGCAAAGGAGTTAGTCTGGTAGGTGTGAAGAATAGCGCTTGGTCAACTTCTAAGATTTCGAAACGACAGGCGCCAAACTAAAGTCTGTGCCGAAATATGAACTCCCCCATTCAGCCTAGATGTATGGTATGGATTGCCTGATTCAATTCTGATCCATAAGAAATTCTCGAGATATTCCAGTGGCGGATTGAAGGGTGTCTGTTGAATAACGACGGGAGCCTTCATTCTAAATGAAGAGGAAGTATCGCTCTTAGAGGCCCAAATGATTATGATCAGCTATATGCGTGCATAGAGCAGTGATAAGTCGAAGTGCTCTGGATCGAAGGATCCTGAGTTTGCCAAACACAACCCGTAGCAGAGGGTCTGACACCGGATCGGTTATCTAGCAAAGGGTGCATCACTTTTCCTGAAAGTACTCCTGAGCGAGAATCAAATGTGGATTTCATCTGAAATGATAGGGTCAGTGTGAGGACTACCTATGGTTTTGGAGGATTCCTTTCAAATCTGGAAACACAGGAAAAGAGTAGGGCAACCTTAGCGTCTGATGAAAACCTCAACTTGACCCAGATTGGTAATCGTAAGTGTTATTCATAATAATCTAATAACCACTATTTCAAAGCGGCAACAGCTGCCTTGCTTTAACTTACCAATATTAAGAGAGCACTTTTACAATGCATCAGTGATCAAATGAGTGAAAATTATACTAGCAAAACTATGCTTCAGATTTTGAATGAATGACATGGTAAATTTTCGTATCATCAGCGAAGAGTAAGTGGAGTCTCATCAAATATAGATACGAATAAACTGAAAAGCAGAGGTCCAAAATGGCTATCTTGTGGTAAATTAGAGGCAGCAAAAATATTTTTGGACAAAAATCCTTGAAACGTTACAAATTGGGTTCGACTGTGGAAGTAAGAGCTAGGCAAGCAGAGTAAAGACCAATCCACTGCGTACACACTCATCTATTTTGCTACTTTCAATTAAAAGACAAATGATTAACTCTGTCAAAAACCTTACTAAAGTCAGTGTAGACTGGGTTAATTTCGTATTCATTTTCCATTCTACACAGAAAGTCAGATACTAGTACTATCAGGAACCTTCGACCCTTTAGAAAAAAGACATGTCATGTAAAATATGCTCGCTGGTTAGTAACTGTTTAACGCAAACATGCTAGAAGTTGAAAAAAATCAGAGCTACGACCCTTGATGCAATCAAATTCCACAATAAATTTATGTATATCTTCGTGTGATATTACTTTATTAGAGGTTTGCGTTTGATAAATTAGGTGGGCTAAAAACCTGATGAAAATTTTGTACAAAAAATCGCAGATCGCTTGAAGGGAAGAAGACGTAAAATTATTCATGTACTGCGACGCGGGATAACTGATGGTTTAAAGCTTCAAATTTATTAAATCATAGAATCCTTTGATATTTCGAATTATATTTTAGCGGCCTATCTTAATGAAACTGTGATAAGCTTCCAGGATTTTTGTACAAAATCGTCTAGCAGTTTTATAATTTTATTTATATACAATTTATGTTGTTTTCTAGTTTGTTCCTACGATTTGATCTTACGAAGCCTGAGTAGCCTAGTGGGCAGGTCACTGGCTTCTTGTGTGTGTAGTCCATGGTTCGAGTCCAGGTTTGTACAAGGGTACGCACGCCCAGCTTTGAGTTCACCGAGCTCTAAATAGGCACAGAAATTAAATCAGGGGTAAGTTGAGTCGTGGAACTGATCACTCTACACTCGTATTCACATTGATTGTAAAATTTGTGATGAAGCTCTCTACCAGCTTCAACCCCTAGACCCGTGCGAGAGTTGTCGTGGGTTTACCTTGACCATGGCTAGGATAACTTTTTCTTTTTCTAAATCTTTTTCTATCTGTTAAAATGAAGGCAGGTATTCCTTCAAAACTATCACTGAAAGAGTACAACAGCAAACTCAGACTGGTCTTCATATATTCCAAAATCAAAATTCAAAATGATACCAGCAAGAGTGTTTGGGCATTCAGTCCAATACATAATTGACGAAAGGTTTGATAGTCGAAACATTAACACTGAAAAAAATCCACATAGCGCCCAGAGCCATGTAACATAGCGCATTATTAATGGTCCCATACGCCATGTACATAGTACGCCATGCAATATGGCTCCCAGCGCCATAATCTCAGAACCTACATAGCGCGTGGTCCCATGTTACATGGCGCAGCATTTATGATGCCACACGCTATGTACATAGTACCCTGAGCCATGCAGTATAGCTCCCAGCGCCATAATTATATGGCGCAGAAATTATGGCCCCACACGCCATATTACATAGTGCCATGAGCCATGTAATATGGCTCATGGCACTACAATTATAACTCGCAGCCATACTGTGTGAGGGGATCTATAAATGTCAGCAAGTGATACTTGAGTATCGTCGATAGATCGAGAACATTCTCAATCGGCTAAGGGCGCATATTATTGAATGGCTCCTTCGGTGACTCTAAAAGCAGCCAGCGTCTGTTTGTTGCAAGCAAGTGACTTCTCCGTGTGCTCATTCATGGTAAGTAGCACTGTTTTGACTGATTTGCTTCTTCAATGTACTATAGTCCTCCACGCCATGTACTATGGTCCTCCACGCCATGTACTATAGTCCTCCACGCCATGTACTATAGTCCTCCACGCCATGTACTATAGTCCTCCACGCCATGTACTATAGTTCTCCACGCCATGTAATATAGTCCTCCACGCCATACAGTATAGTCCTCCACGCCATACAGTATAGTCCTCCACGCCATGTGTTATAGCTCTCCACGCCATGCACTATAGTTCTCCACGTCATGTGCTATAGTCCTCCACGCCATGTACATGGCGTGGAGGACTATAGTACTATAGCATTCAAGGTATTGAAAAGTCATTTACGAAAATATAACCCCAGCAATTGAATGACTTATTTACGCCTGTCAGTCTCATATAATTCACGTATATTAGTCCTTAAAACCACGTACAGGCGACGCACTCATAAGTTCCATCTCCAGGAGCTACTGCAGCTTTAAATTTGGTAAAAAAACAATTTTGTTAAAAGCTCTGGTGAAATTTCACTCAAACACGATTCGCCGGAGAACCAAGAGAACATGGAATAGATTAATTGTTTCTAAGAAAAACATCACTGATCAGATACCTACACGATATTACATAACACGTTTAAATTACGGATTTGTCAAATGAAATAAATAACTGCATATTAATATTCACAAAACATCAATTTCCAATTCATATTAGCATTCAATTTATGCAGTTGCGTGCAGGTTTCCGTCAGTATCGTAAAATTGTTGCATACCAACTAATTAATTACAGTCAATTATTTACACAGAAAGTTAACGAATACTTCAGGTTTAGAACGAAATAATAACAATTTTCCCAAGCAAGATATATGCATTTCCATTTTATTCGACATCATATACATTATTTAAATTTTATGTAACAACGAGAAAACGATTCTCATCGAACAGCATTCTGTTCCAGTAGTACAGTGAATAGCAGCGGAAAAACAAATTTATAGAAAGATCATGTGATTTTCCCAATTATTCGAATAAATGTTTCAGTCAATCAATACCATCAATAATTGATCATCAGCATACCATTTGTTGAGATAATATCCCAAGATTGATTGTATATTTGATGAAGTTCAATGAGGAAATTGACTATTGTTTATGCAGAGAACTAAGCGATTTCAACTCATTTGATATGTAAAGATAAATAATTTTTAGTCAAATTATTGCACTAGCATTGTTACAATTTGTTAGACAGTACGATGGAATGTATGTGCGTAATTGAGAATACGATAATAGAATACGGATGAATATGAAAGATTTTCGTGTACTGTGATGAGATGAGGAATTTTTGGCGAAAATATTTCGAAGTTTTTCTATAAATAGTTACACTAAAATATCAGCAGTAGCATTCGGAAAATATTTCTACTCTCTAGTTGTATTTTATAATTTTTATCAATTTTCCATAATTTAATATTCGACTACTGTATTACCATTTTTATTGTATTGCCCTCAAACTCATCGAAAAATTTGGTTTTGTATTTTATTTATTTTACACGCACTATCTCTCTTTCACCTAATTGAATTTCAGTATATCTAGTTCACGTAGTGACACTGCCCTAAATATTTCATATTTTCAACGAAAAGCCCCAAACACTACGTTTTCAATTGTTTGAAAGACTCGAAAGATATTCACGTTCATTATAAGTATATTATCTCTATATTTATTTGCTCAGCTCACACTCTTTGTTTTTTGTACTTGAGGAAATTAGATTAAATTCCCGGGGCATTTTACGTTTTAATATAAAGCTACAGATAAACTGGATTTATTTAAAAACGTACATATATTATTTGAAATATGTAATTTTACTTTAGTTTTGTCTATTTTTACCACCAAATTGTGTAAATAAAATCTACGACGCTAAATGAATGATTGTTTGCGTACTTGAAGCATAAACTTTAATTTTTTTCGGAGACTTCATTGGCTTTACCTATCATCTTCTCGTTATTAATACTACCTATTATCTTCACGGTATTAATAAGTTCAAATAGTTACACAACAACTAATTTATTGTGCTTGATATGTATTTTTAGAAGTTACTATTCAGTGTATGGAAAAAAGTATAAAAATTAATGATTAATATTACAGGTGGGTTTATCTTTTCCGGGAATATATATTTTTAGACTTGTGTAATTCAAAGTGCAGAGTTAGTAATACTTGAATGCCAAACCATTGATATTATGTTTTTGGAGTGTTGAAAACTATGATAATTTAGTAAGGATAAGAGTTTCCGATATGTATTCGTATACTAAAAAACAACCGATATTAGGACATAACTCATAAACTGGACCGCAGGAAAAACAATTCGTCTGCATATACAGCATGGAAAGTCCGTATTCGTACCCCATAATTTTATGTGAAAAACCTCTATATTCTGAAACAAGTTGCTACCATTTGAAAAGATATGCAATAAAATCATTGATAATATGTATATCAAACAAAATAAAACAAAATAAAAAGTTTAGATATCATTAGTTGGGAAAAAGTAACAATATTTCGGTTATAACTAAGCAAAATTCGTATTCGTACGCTTTAAGAACCTTAATATAAAACGCGTATTCTTAAGTTTTAATATTTGGTTGCATAACTTTTTTGTTTTAATATAGCTTTTAGCCGTGTTGGTTTCGATTCCACAAGTTTTGTAGTTTTTCCTTTTGAATATTGTCCCATTCTGTCCGTAGTGCATGTTTTAACCCTTGAATGCTCCGAAGGTTGTGTTTGCGCAAATTCCTCTTAACGATCGACCACAAATTTTCGATAGGATTGATGTCGGGGCTTTGGGGTGGAGTTTTTAAATATTTGCGGCAGATATAACATCCAGAGACGAATATTAAAAGCTGTGTGTTTGGGAGCGTTGTCCTGTTGGAAGATGTAGTTCCGATCACGACCTAATATCCTAGCGCTTTGGACCAAATATCTCTTTAAAATGTTAATATAGATACATGTGCGAGTTCATAATACCGTCGATAAAGTGCAAATTCCTAACATCTTCAGCACCAAAACAGCTCCAAATCATTACCGAACCGCCTCCGTGTTTGAATGTCGGCAAGAGGTTACACTTAGCCAGTCTTGTATTTCGTTCACACCAAATTCGTATGCCTCCGTCGGACGCTTTAATGTTAAATTTACATTCGTCATTTACAAATTTACATTTTCGAGTGATTTGGCCACACTTCTTTTAGTTATTTATGATGTATTGCACAGTTGACTTACTTCTTAAAACAATATCACCGATTTTCTTCAATGATTTGCCCTTTTTATGCAAATCTACTATTAATTTTCTTAAATCGTTTGAACCTTCACTTGTATTTCGTCCCATTTTAGATTTAATTCCTTTACGACTCGAAACGAAGTATAAAACTAAAAACAAACTACTTTCCTAAAACCCAGCTGTCAAATCTAACGATTCGCAGAACAACAACACGTGCATTATAGCCACGATGATGAAATTATCATGGGTACGAATACGGATTTTGCTGCTATTGGAAATCATTTTTTTTTATTTTCATTGAATGGCAAGAAGATTTAAGTTAATTCTGCATGGTTTGCTAAAATTTAAGTATTGTGAAGGAAGATAATAAATTCTGAATGGACATTATTCTTGTTTTAATGATATAATGCAATTTACCCATAAAAAATTAGCCGTACGAATACGAATTTTGCATACTGTACATAGATTCAAATGTGATAAGAGCATACTCTCAGCTTTTGTTTATTTTTGAAAGAGATATTTAATCATTGCTTCTGCATTCGCCCACTAAACTGAAGTAAAATCATCACTAAAACTTTCATTCTTTCTTCCCAAAACTAATCAATCAATACTTTAAATTCGAGGAAAGAAAAAATGATGAAACATTCATTTTTTTGTTGAAAAAAACTTGCATATTCAACTCAACCACCAGAATACCAGCTCACTTACCGTAAATTGATTAGCACATCCATCTTTAATATACCATTTTTGAGACAAATTCATGGCACAAACTGATTCATGGCACAAATTCATATTTTCGAGTCTAATACTTTTTCAAATCAAATTCATAAATTTTCGATACCTATTCATAATTTTTCGAGTGACATTCATAATATTTTTGAGTCGAATTCATATTTTTTCGAATCAAATTCATAATTTTTTATATTCAAATTCATAGTTATTGTAAATCAAATTCATTATTTCCAGAGGTGAAATTTATATTTTTTCGAGTTAAATTCATGCATTCTTAAGTTAAGTTCATATTTTGCGCATCAAATTCATAAATTATGATCTTGACGTGAACAAGTTAGTATTCTCTTCGAAAAAACTACGAATTTGACTCGAAAAAATTACGAATTATATTTGTGAAAATCATGAATTTGGCTTAATAAAATTATGAATTTGATTCAAAAAAAATTATGAATATGACTCAAAAAATTATGAATTTGATTCGAAAGCTTATGAATTGGTGTCGAAAATTTACGATTTTGATTTGAAAAAAATTGAATTAGACTCGAAAATATTATGAATTTTTACCAAAAATCTATGAATTTGACTCGAATATGGTATATACCGTTGCCATTATCAAAACTAACTATAGCATCAAGTTTATTCCTGCTCCTGATCAAAAAGTAGCTGCGTGGAACACAAGTACAAAGATCGCACATTTTTCAGGACTCAATATTCAAAGCCAGTATGGAAAGTCAGGGAGCTGTTTTTCTCTGATTTCTCAATTACAATCGGCTTCTGAAACTCAATTGTGCCTCTAGATCGATTATCTCAACTGATGTCCTAAATTCAAACCTTGTAATCATTCAAGTTCGGATCATAATTCGCAAATGTAAGCACGGTAAGCAATCGGATGCACGCCTCCATAGTTCGCGGCAACTTTAGAAAGTCACTGAACTACTTAGCTCACAAGTTCCACAAGACGGAAGAGGGGATCAAGATGCATCCGTCAGTCATGATAGGCGACTGTCGGGCGACAAAAATCTAGAAGCGGGACTGTGAAGACACGTGGTGAAAAAAGGGAGATAGTGACTCAGGGCTTTGCAATGAGGAGGTTATAGATTTTTGATGTGTAGTATTGGAAGCTGTTAGGGGATTGTCATAAATGCAACGAAGAGAAAGAGAGCAAAGAAGAAATCGATGGTCCAGTGATTTTTCACCTGATGCAGCGGCCAAAAATGAATTAAGCGACGGGCGTAAATTATCGGAAACCTCCATACGTAAATTCACGTCAGATCTGCTTGTCGTAAGGTTAAGGTTAGCAGAAAATCAATGGGATAAATGATGCGGGCTCGCACAATCTTTTGGTCAATTCAAGGATATTCGGATCCGATTGCAAGATTCAAGGGATTGGAAGCTAAACAATATTAGTATGGGGTATTGGAGAGAATCATCGCCAATTAAGGCATGGTTCAGAACAATGAACACTGACCGGTGAACCCATTGTAGACCAATTTTAACACTCTAATTCGGATGTTCTACCTATTCTTCTAATAAGCCGTGTGCTAGTTAATCTTTTAACAATCTAAAAATTATCGGTATACTAAATAGTTGGCATAAATAATCAGCAGAAATTTTGGGGAGCATTTTCAACCACCCAATAGTACGGAATGTTTCATCTTATAGTAGACACTCGGTCAGTAAATAGCAAGTTACGAAATAGTTTTAAATATAGTGTGATGTTCTTTTTCAGCCACATACCAAGCCAAACTAAGCTCAGGTTAAATTAATTGATTAATTAATTTAATGCTGAAAATATAGCACTATTACAGCTGAGGCCAGACTGTGAACTCACCACAAGGTAAGTGGTTGGTCCTTTCTTCTTTGCAGATGTTGCGGCTGATCTGTCAAGCAGTCAATTGGTAGTCAATTCAAGTAAACTAGAGTACTTCTAGCGCGTGCATTCATTTAGAGTATGAACACCATTTCGCGACCCCTCGTGCAATTTCCGATCCTTGGTGGTGGCTTCTTCGAACGAGAAGGGATTTTGGCATAGTGCAAGATAAATTGCAGATTCAGTTCCAAGATGAAACTGAGTTCAATAACGCTATCAACTTGCGCTAACACATTGTTGCCGATTAGGTAATAAATGTAGATCGTCAAATTCATGGTAGTTGAGTGTCTTTTTCTAAAGCCATGCTGTTGCTCTTGCAGATGCGAGCCGACATGTGGAGAAAGTTTATCATACACAGTCTTTTCAAAAAGTTTCGCAAATGTGGATAAATTTACAATGCCCTTTAATTTCCGTTACAGTGTCCGTCGCTATTTTTGAGTATGGGTGAGACTTACGAAAGTTTCCCACAGGATGTGGCATATTAAGAGCGACCGTGGCCTATCAAAGAATATCCGAAGGGGGTTACTAGCTGTTCCACACACTTAAACTACTAGGGCAACAATATGAAGCAGCGATCTATAGCTCGCGACTTTAAGGGAGAAAGGTCAGAAATTGGGGGCTCCGATGTAATAAAAACTTTCTGAAATCAATCGCATATGACTTATGGAGAAAAAGAGGTAATATTGTAAAGGAACATTGATTATGGTTGGCCGGTGATTTTTCCCTTCACATTAACAAAATCAAAGAATTTTTAATTACATTTTTTCACTGGGTCTCTTAATGTAAGTGTCATAAGATTCGGAAGACTTTTTAAAAAAAATCATTATATTCTCCCTTGAGTCCTGCTCTTGACTAACAACAGGCGCGTTTTTTTTGCTCTCCTTATCCAAAACAGAACAATACTAACCAATGCAGACGCATTGGAAACAACAAAAACTCATTTTATGGATAGGGGGAGTTGTTGTTGTTTCCGATGCGTCTGCAATGGTTAGCATTGTTCTGTTATATATAGGGGAGCAAAAAAACACGCCTAATAACAACTCCTCTATCCATAACAGGAGTTGTTGTTGTTTCCAATGCATGTGTTCTGGATAGCATTGTTCTGTTATAGATAGTGGAAGCAAAAAAACACGCCTAACAATATTTTTTTTATCAGCACCAGCAAATCGAGAAAATTTTTTTTATGAAAACATCCTTAAAAACTGCATGAAAAGGTGCATAAAAAATCTATCTATAATATCCTTGAAAATATTCAAACACAAAAATTGTGTGTAAAGTTACATAAAAACCACGTGGAATTTTGCATGGATATTTCACGGGAAGTTGCATTAAAATTTTTAGAAAGGATAATATGAAAAGCCGCAAGAAAAATTGCATGATGAGCTAAGCACAGACTTTGAAATAAAGTTGCATGAGGATTTTTATGAAATATTTAATGAGAGATTGCATGAAAAATTGGGCTAAATGAAAATTTTCATGAAAAATGCATAAAATTTTGCATGAGAAACTGAATGAAAATTCAAAAACTGCATAGAACTGCAGCATGACATGAAAAATTGTATGAAAAGCTGCACGAAAAAGCGTGCGAAAAAGTCCAAGAATAATTGCATTACATACATGTTTAAAATGTTGCGAAACACTGCGTGAAAAATAAAATGGAAGGTTCCCTGAAATTTCATATGAAAAGTTACATGAAGTTTCATATGAGTAGCCGCATAAAAACTTTCATGAAACATTGCATGTTGAGTCACACGGAAAGATGAGTAGAAAGTTGAATGGAAAGCTGCATGAAATATTGCACTATAAATTGCATAAAATCATAGAACTTTTGACACAACTTTGCATGGATTTTTTTATGGAACTTTTAATTCACGTTTCTATGCAATTTCTCATGCGATTTCACATACTTTTCATGTAACTTACTTTATTTTTTATTTCCCATACTTTTTTCATGCACTTTTCGATCCATAAACAAAGTTCATGCATGGTTTTTTTTTTGTTTTTAATGTGTACCAATTTTTCCCAGCTTGTAAGGACATGCGATAGACACTGTAGAAGAGAGCAGATTACCCTCGAAATATCAATAATTGTCACAAAACTAAATATACCTAGCTTCGAAAGGAAAAATCGGTTTTCCTATTAAAAAGTTCGTGCAATTTCGCATTCATTTATTTCATACAAACGGGCATTTATCGTTTCTTTGCAAACTTTCATGCATTTTTTTATGTTATTTACCCATGTTATAAGAAGAGCTGCAGAGTTTTAGCTAGACCAACCTAAGTTATTATGATCTACACAGATTCCTGAGCACCAGTTTAGCTTTAGGCGCAAGTACGGCACTCAGTACGGCGTCTCATATTTTGCATGATCAAATTGTGTCTGACTTGAATGAGCGAAACATTCTGATAGTAATGTGTGCTTTAGATATCGAGAAGCACCCACTAGATTTCGATTTTTTCTGGCATGAAGGCCTTCTAAGTTGGTCAATTTTGGATTCCCGTAAGAGGCAATAAGACTTACCGAAAGCTTTCTCACCAACAGACATTAGTTTCTCAGCGTTAATGGAGCAAATTCTCTCATAGAACCGGTCACATCAGGAGTGCCAATTGAGTGACCCAATTCTTTATATAATATTCACCGCCGACCTCCCTATTCCAGAGGCCCAGCCCCTAGTCCATATCCGCCAATATGCCGATGACACGCTCTTATTCGCGGGGAGCCAACAAAGAGCCTGAAATACTACTTGGTATAACTTAATCTTTACTTTGACAGATGGGGCATTAAACCAAACAGCAGTAAGCCTCAGCTATGCGTATGTCGTAGTCCTTCCAAGTATCGGGGATCTCAAACTATTCGCAACAAAATCAATAAACTCGCTGTCTCGTTCGGAACATCTAAGATTACTCCTGTCCCATCTCTAAAATACCTCGGAATCGATTTCCAGGAACTTTTGAAATTTAATCCCTTGGTGCGGCAGAAAATCAACGCTGCCAAATCTGCATTTCAACGCATCCGACCTCTGTTTTCCAAAAAGATAGGCACGGCCACCAAAGCTAATTTTGCTATCAGACCCTGATTCGACCTATCCTGAATTATGCATCCCCATCCTAGATTACCTGCTCAAAAACTGCCAGGACAGAAGCGGAGAAAGAAGAATCCTGCACTTCTACACTGGCAGGTTCTACAGCCCGGAAACAAAGAAGTGACTGAAGAATCTACTCCTGTAGCAGGGGTTCGGGCTGCCACCACTTAGGGACTGAGTTGTGAAATTAACGACACGACTCTACGGACACGAGAGAGGACTGATTCGGTCACTAGGGCGTACAGGTGGCTCTAATGAGCCATTTATGTGCTCCGCGGTTATAGCTTTGCAATGGCAGCTTATGGATGCGCTTTTCGACTTTTTATGCCTCCCGACAAACAGTGGAGTTAGATTTAAGACCTAGATTAAGATTTAGATCTAATAATTAGTTTACGATAATTAGGCATACGTTAGATCGTAAGTTTAGTGTAAGGTGTTAAAGCAAATTATTACTAGGGTAATACCAGCTGCTGTACAGGCAGGGTAATACCATTAGTGTGTAAGAAACAAAATTTGCGCCGAAAAGAATAAAAAACAAATAAGAGCCAGCAGGCCAAGATAGTATAGCCATTAGTTTTCTTGTTAATTAAACTTTAAGTTAGGCTAAGAATGTACAACTAATTTATAATAAAAATATTTTCAATTAAAAAAATGAATTCAAATTATTATGGTCTTATATTTTGCTTTGACTAACAAGTTTTACGTCCTCTTTACTACGAACTATTGATACCAAACTTTTCATCTGATGTACCTTCTAGGAGTGAGGAATTTTAATTAGTTTTCGCACAATTTGATCCTTTATTTTGTGGAATTTGCTAAAATAAGTTCTCGATTGTATGTTATTTCCAGGGTCTCACAATAATAGACCTCGAATTTTAGAATCGAATCATTGATTTTTAGCTACGATGTGATTTGATTATGTACAAGGTGAATCATTTTGCACTGAAGGATCGCGAGCTGTAGACTTATTCAAATTTTAGCCAAATCAATATTGATTTCATTACCAAGTGTGTACAGCACCAGTTCAAACCCAACCATGATCACACACTGGAGTAAGAGTTAACCAAGCTATTAGTAGGCATCTATATCAAATTAAGGAGCGAATCGCTCCAAACTTTTATAGATTGATTGTGAATTGAATATCAAACACGTTCAACCCTAGACCTGAAAAGGATTATGGTGGGACTACTTCATTTTGCTTTCAATATTAATTCCATCGTAATTTCAAGTCCATCAAATTACACGAACAAGTCACTGTATACCACCAATCACATACTTTCAGATCAACTATTTTCACAAAGGTATCGCTTTGTTCACATGTATCGCTATTTCCGGTTAGACGAGTGAAGAAGATCACACACATTGATTCAGTTTTTTTTATTGCCGTGATTCCTCACTACTGGCATTCCATAGCACAACTCTATGTATTTCTGTCGCTTTGTTGGAGTTTTTTCTTGCAAAAGGTGAAACCGGTCTGCGTACAGGAAAATCATAGCTCTGTCCAGAGTACCCATGCATGGATTCACATAAATGGTTAACGAACAGCCATTTCATGTAATTGAACACTTAATAGAAACGGTAGAAATTACAAAAATCACATCCAACTATAAAGCGAGACTATCCCAAATTATTTGCGAAGAAAAACAATCTAACTAATGAAGATATTCATGCAAGAATGTCCCTCGAATAAAGTTGAGAATTTATCGGCCGATTATCCGAAATGGGTTCTTGTTCTTAGGACTATTAACATAAATTTCTGGAATTTCCAGTGATTTGAATTCTTTCTTGTGGTGAATAAGATTTTCGGTTTTCTTTGTGATGAGATGAATGATGTGTTTGTTGGGATTTTTTCGTCTTGTGACTTTACACAAAGCACGGACTGGTTTGCTGAATTTCAGACTAACTGTCTAGTAAGATCAACAACATTTTTACGGTCTTTGACAATTTATAATAGTGTCGGGATTCATTCATTGAAACTCGAAGATTGTTCTAGAAAAAAATTAACAAATTTGATGGTGATTAGGGGAGCGTAAACGAAAATATCCGAACACTTTTTTGTCAGCAAGCTGCAAAATTGATAATTCTAGTTTGGCAGCTTTCATGTGTGAAGAGATTTTGCAATGTCATGGTTCCAATAAACCGCAAATATTTCTCATTAACTGTGGACAATATTTTATTGACGTCAAGTCACAAGGTGATGCTTTTGTCAATATTTACCTACTTGTGACATGTAAAAAACCAATTCGATCTACTCGTTTATTGTGATTAATATTCAATTAACATCTATTAATTTTGAAAGTGAATTTATAGTTTTCTATCGAAGATCCGTAGATTTTTTTAAGCACAACGTAATCTTCGTTTTGCTGTTCAGTTTTTCAGAGCTTTAAATAGAATACAGAAATCACCACTAACAATCTAGCTAGGTGATAATTTCCAAAGGAATACGAGTCATTGTAAAGAGCATCGGGTTCACGTATCCATATATCACATTCACATGATTATTGCGTTGCTGCATTTTTCATAAAAGCACACATTGAGGGAATTTTCTTGTACGACATGAAGTTAATCTTGAAATTCTAAATAAGATTGCGGAAATATTTGTAAATATTGAATGAAAGCATTTGCTTTTGTCTTGAGGGGCACTGCAATGCATAGTGTATGGACGATCGGTTGAATGCAAGATGATACTTTATGTTTATTTTTTGATAGAAGTGGAGAGAACAATGTTGACCTTAGATGGCTGGGTCGGTAACGGTTAATATCAGAATGTCTAACTAAAAGTCTGAATAACTGACATGCTTGTTGGTCGATGTTATTGTTTTGGGGGATGTGGTAAAAAATTAATTAAATTTGAATTATTGAGACATTGATTACACTTCAAATTAACTATTGCGTCCTTATCATGCGTATTTATTTTGAGCTAAGTAAAAATATCACAATTTTCCAAAACACGCAAGCACACATAATTTACGAGTGAGAACACACCCCCATAATCAAACAGACAAATTAAGCCTCAAATCACAAACAGATCTCAGAATCAACAGAAGGAAAGCCTAAACGCGTGCTTTTAAATGTTTTCCAACTAACTCGAAACAATCAGCCAGTGCTACTATAGATACATTCTTACAAATAACTACGACTGTCCGATGCAGATAATGATAAACATACATAAATTTACTTTCCTGTTCTTTGTTTACATGGACGATTCTCAGTCTGGAACTCATCTCAAAAAAATCCCCGTTTATTTACCCAAACTATCATTAAGTGATTTAAGTAATTTTAGTAAAATTATGCGGTTATATGCGGTAGATACATAAAAAACACCAGGAGCCAAATAAATTAAACAAACCGGAAGCCAATCATTTCTCATATGATGAATGCGGTATTTCATAGATATAGATGTCAGTTATGGTTCAAGGAAAAAATAACTGCAGAATTGCCAAGCTCTTACTAAAATATTAGATACTAACAGTGGAACAACATCCTTATGATGGATGATATTTGGCTTAGAATGGTGTCGTAGGGTATGAAAAATGATAAAAATGAAAATTATATTTGATATAAATATCTTCTTTTGAGTTTTTTTTCATACATTTTTTTTTGCCTTTTTTCTTTTTCTGCTACTGATGGAACTTTTTGTGGGGGCATCTAACCCTAATCAGAAAGCGTTACGACTTCTAATTTACAAAGATTTCTTGTTATCATAAAAGAGGAGACCGAGAGTCGATATCAGTCTTGAAATTTGAAGGGTATTGAAAGATATTTCTTATTTATTTACAATCTTAAAAAAATTTTTATATATATTCAAAAAATCTAATTCAACAGGCATAATATAAAGATAGGAAAAATATACATATATTGCAAAATCATACTGTAAGGTACTATATTTGAAGACATTTCAAATATAATAGATGTAGCGTCGGCGGCAGAGGACTAAATTGTAACTCATAGCGTTGTTCTAGTAAGCACAACAGCGTTGAATGAAAAAAACTCTAGCGCACCTGAACCGCTAGAAAACTAATTTTCGAAGAAATTGTCTTTGAGTGACAAAAAAATGTGGAAAGACGTAATACACTTTTTTGTAGAATCATAGCAACCATTCCTCGTTCAAAGCAACAGAACTCAACTATAACACAAATGATGAAAATGTTCAGTGCTGGCAACATTTTCCCAACGAAGCAGCAATAAGTTAACCTTCACAAGCTCATACTTAAATCAACTTATCCTTTGAATTTCGTTCTCATCGGAGAATTTCGTCGAAAGCTTTAGCGGTTAACGTTGTTTGAAGCTGCCATCCAAAAAATGTTCAAAACTCGGAAAATTTAAAAATTGGTTTCTTAGCTTTATTGCAAATGTTTTGCATATGAGTAGGTAATTTGAAGCATCTGTTGATGCGATAGTTACGAAAATGGCTAAAACTCGTTACCCTGTGTCAGCAGCAAAGCAAAATATCTACCAAATCTGCTTCACGTTAAACTAAACCCAACCAATAAATTTCGTTTCGATTGAATCACTGCGCTAGAAGTTATACGGGTGAAAAAATTTTTAGGGTTACCACACTTAAAACTTTTCAAATTTTTAAAGCGTTAATATTTGTTGCTAATTTTTATTGAAGGATCGTTCCCATTTGCAAATCTAATGAAAAGTCGAACTCGTTTCCTTTATTTCTACCAATTTATTTTTCAAAAATCCGTATACTAGTATTTCGGCTATCACTTATAGCCTTCTTCAGCGATGTTTCTTCGACTGAGGAAAATAGTCCCTAATCGTCCTACTTGTAGATAAACTTTTAAGTCTCCTTAAGCGTTTCCTTTCCGTCTGGGTATTTCCCCCATCGTCGGTAGGTGAGGCGCTAATTAAATCCTCATTAGCAGCCTCATTAACTGTTTCGTTAATCCTTCTTACCTGGCTCGTTGGTGAGATGTTAATTATCGTGTTATTATGAACTCCGGTTGCCCTTGCGGTACTTCTTCTTATCAATTTAAACAGTGGGGAATATCCGTTTCCCAAATCCCTGTTAAGGAGACACTCCCGTGGAGCCTTGAATATCTCCAAACTTTCCGCTACATCTAGCTTTCTACTATCTCCCACGTTGCTTATCAGTGAGAGGTTTTCCACCGAGATGTTGTGGTCTGCTCCAACCATATGCTCCGCTACTTTAGATTTGAACTCCTTAATGTTTTTCCTCCTTGCTGTTTCTGCTTCCCTCCGATGCTCCTTGAAGCGAGTAAGTGCACTTCGTTTCGTTTGGCCTATATATTTTAGGTCACAATCCCCGCATTGGATCGAGTATATCCCTGCTTTTTCCAATCTTTCTATTGGGTCCTTTGTTGACCCAAGTAGAGTCTTCAGCTGGTTGCTTCTGTTTTGGAATACAACCTCTACGCCCCATTTCTTTAATTTGGGCTTCAAACCCAACGAAATCCGATTATATTCTAACACGACCCTTCTCAGTGGGGGCTTGTCCTCCTTCAGGTTTGTCAAATCTTTAAGTGCCAGGTTCCTCATCCGTTTAAGTGCCAGGTTCCTCATCCAGGTTCCTCATCAACAACTATTTGAAAGTCTCAAATCCAGCGCTGCCACGGATAAGGGGCCTTCCCAAAATTCATAAACCAGGAAAAGAAATGAGGGAGATAATTTCAGCGGAAAAATCACCAACGCATCGGATTGCAAAATGGTTGGTCAAGGAATTCCAGAGCATGGAGCATAAGTTTAGGTCATATTCGGTCAAAAACTCGAAAGAATTTTGTGAGCATCTTCAATCGATAGGCGATTTAGAAGAGGATGAAATTCTGATATCCTTCGACGTTAAAGCTCTTTTTCCGAGCATACCTATAAAGGAAGCAATTCTTATATTAGAGACCTGGTTGCTTCAGCAACAAAATGATGCACTTTGGAAGACGAAGGTCAAACAGTACATCAAGCTAACGAAATTGTGTATGGAAGAAAATTATTTTACATTCAGGGAAGGGTATTACAAGCAGCTGAAAGGAGCTCCGATGGGCAACCCACTGTCACCGTTTATTAGCGAGATTTTTATGGCTAAGCTAGAAGCGGATCTAGAAGAAAAGGGCCTCATGCCGAAATTTTGGAGGAGATATGTGGACGACATCTGCGCGGTTGTAAAAAGAGAAGAAGTAGAAAATACCGTGGAAATCATCAATGGTTTGCATGGAAATATTGATTTCTCTTTTGAAACAGAGACAAATGGTCAGCTACCGTTTTTGGATCTATTGCTAAAGAGGAGGGAGAAACAATTAGAGCTGGAAGTGTACAGGAAGCCAACAGACACAAATCGCGTCATCAGATACAACTCCAACCATGCGTACCAGCACAAGATGGCTGCATTCAACCACATGATCCATCGTATGTTGACCCTACCGTTATCGTCCGAGGGATTAAAGAAGGAAACATCCCACATTTTGAAAGTAGCTGAGAGCAATGGATACCCCACCAAACGGATAACAGGACTGATTGGAAAACGGATGAGGAACCTGGCACTTAAAGATTTGACAAACCTGAAGGAGGACAAGCCCCCACTGAGAAGGGTCGTGTTAGAATATAATCGGATTTCGTTGGGTTTGAAGCCCAAATTAAAGAAATGGGGCGTAGAGGTTGTATTCCAAAACAGAAGCAACCAGCTGAAGACTCTACTTGGGTCAACAAAGGACCCAATAGAAAGATTGGAAAAAGCAGGGATATACTCGATCCAATGCGGGGATTGTGACCTAAAATATATAGGCCAAACGAAACGAAGTGCACTTACTCGCTTCAAGGAGCATCGGAGGGAAGCAGAAACAGCAAGGAGGAAAAACATTAAGGAGTTCAAATCTAAAGTAGCGGAGCATATGGTTGGAGCAGACCACAACATCTCGGTGGAAAACCTCTCACTGATAAGCAACGTGGGAGATAGTAGAAAGCTAGATGTAGCGGAAAGTTTGGAGATATTCAAGGCTCCACGGGAGTGTCTCCTTAACAGGGATTTGGGAAACGGATATTCCCCACTGTTTAAATTGATAAGAAGAAGTACCGCAAGGGCAACCGGAGTTCATAATAACACGATAATTAACATCTCACCAACGAGCCAGGTAAGAAGGATTAACGAAACAGTTAATGAGGCTGCTAATGAGGATTTAATTAGCGCCTCACCTACCGACGATGGGGGAAATACCCAGACGGAAAGGAAACGCTTAAGGAGACTTAAAAGTTTATCTACAAGTAGGACGATTAGGGACTATTTTCCTCAGTCGAAGAAACATCGCTGAAGAAGGCTATAAGTGATAGCCGAAATACTAGTATACGGATTTTTGAAAAATAAATTGGTAGAAATAAAGGAAACGAGTTCGACTTTTCATTTTATTGTATAATTTCTACCTAAACGCTCGCCAAACAATTTTTTGTTTGATTATTTTTGTTCAAATCTAATGACATAATCGCCCAGTAAAGAAATTCCAAAAAATTACAAAGATGGTCATAGCTGGCAGCCCTTTTACGATTTTTGTACGAAATTCCTATGACATTTGGCTCACATTAAAATGTATTTACTGCATAAACTTCATTTTGATATCATGACTGCACCGGAAGTTATAGGGAAAAAAGCTTTATTTTGCTGAGCAAATTTGCAAGATTTAGGAGACAAAAATCACCATAGCTGGCAACCCTAATCTAATTTTTCAGCCAAAATTTCACCAAATGTTATCTTAAGTAAGATCCAAATATTGTGTGAATTTTGTTTAAATCTGATGGCTGAATCGGAAGTTATAGGCCAAAAAGCTGTTTTTTTTCTCAGTGATTTTTCAAGATGGCACCACTGCCACAGGGTTGCCCGCATTTCAAAATCACTTCTATCAGACCTGGTCCTAGTTGATACTAACATGTCCTGTGAATTTCATTACGATCGGATAATCCGGTCGTCAGTTCTCGTGAACAGAACTTTCGAGTGCTGAAAATAGAGGTAATTTAGTGATGGGTTGCCGTTCTTGTGCAAATCGGAATTTTAAAAATTTCAAATTGACATGATGCAAAAACGTTAAAATTTATCAATGATTTGAATTTTTTGTCCAAAATCAAAAATCTTTCAGGAGGTTCAATGATTTGAAGGATTTTTTTTCAAGAGCCTGTCGCAGCTACAGGGTTACCCGCACGACCTTGGAAATCCATGTGTATTAAACTTTAGTCAACATCAATACGCTCTGCAAATTTCACGATGATCTAATGTTTTTGTCAGAAGTAATGACAAATCAAAATTTGAAAAAAAATCCTTGCCTACTTTTAGGCACGCTGCACCCACATATGGCACAAAATTTCCAATTCTTAACCATCGGCAAGCTTAGAACATAATAAGTTTTCATTCCCAATACTTTTTTTGAACAAAAATTTTCGCTGCTTGGAAATATAGGAGTACCTCAAAATTCACTAAAATGCTCGCCGCCGCCAAAAGGTTTAGGATATCTGGATTTGAGAAAGTCGTGGACCTACCTACTAAATACATCTACGTTCTCCGAAAGTTTCATATCAATCGGATTGGCCACTCCAGAAATTATCTCAATTAATCATTTTGATGATATATATATATATATATATATATATATATATATATATATATATATATATATATATATATATATATATAAAGAAATATGAATTTTCGGCGAAACGAGTTTAATACTACTTTTCTTCGAAAATTAGTAAAAAGTTATAGTGTGCGCAAAAGATACGCTTAACACAACAAATGATCGAGTATCATGAATTGATGAATTGGAGGCAATCATCTAGGAAAAGTTTCCGTGATTCCAGAGATGGAAGGTGAAAGAATAAAATAAGATCACTGTAAAGGCGATAGCGAAGCCGAAACATAAAAAAACCCTAGCGCATCAGAACCGCTAGAAACACTAATGTTTGAAGAACAGCAGAGGTTTTGTGCGTATTTTGAGCGTATACTATACCACTACTTCCTACTTAAAATTAATACAATAGAATCTTATTTAGCGAGCTTTATTTTGATCAGGAATTTTCAAAATTTATGACACCAAAATTACCTTAGCTGGCAGCTCCAACCGATTTTTCCAACCAAATTTCTAACAAACGTGTAAGTAAAGTTCAGCTACTGTGTAAAGTAAGGTTCAGCTACTGTGTGAATTTCGTCAGAATCGAATAACTGAATCGGAATTTATAGGGCCAAAAGCAGTTATTTTTCTTAGTGATTTTTCAAAATGGCATCACTGGCACAAAATTCTATCAGACCTGGTCCTATTTAAGACCAATACATTCTGTGAATTTCAACTAATTCTGATTATCGGATCGTGAGTTTCCTTGAAAAGAAGTTTTTGATGCTAAAAATATAGGTGAATTGGGAAAGAGTTGCCAGGCGTGCCCGTTGTAAAATTTCAAATTTGTTACTTTGTCTATGTAGACAAAGCATAAGATTTTTATATGAGTGGCTTTTTTTCCAAGAAGCAACACTTTTTCAGGAGAGTCTATGATTTAAAGGTTTTCACTTTCAGCGCCTGCCCTAGCTACAGGGTTGCCAATATGCTCATTACTCCAATTTATAACTAAATAATATCAATATTTTCTGAAAGTTTCATAATGATTGAATAGCTCTGTCAAAAGTTATCGCAACTTAAAAATTATCAAATTTTCCCCTTCTCTTTTTAGGCACCTAGCGCACACATGGGGTTAAAAAATTCCAAAACATTATCCGATTCACATTTAAAACACGTTCAAAATTCATTCCGATACGTTAATTTTTGCAAAAATTATTTGTGGACGGAATAATAGGTATATTAAAAATATCACTAAAATGGCCGCCGGCGCCAATGGATTAAAGATAATTGACATTTAGTGAGACCTGGACCCATTCTGCATATCCACCAATGTATCCTGAAACAGCTGAATCGGATGGCGCGTTCCTGAGAAATAATCACTGAATTTTTTTGATGATATATACATATATATATATATATATATATATATATATATATATATATATATATATATATATATATATATATATATATATATATATATATATATATATATATATATATATATATATATATATATATATATATATATATATATATATATATAAAAAATTCCAAAACATTATCCGATTCACATTTAAAACACGTTCAAAATTCATTCCGATACGTTAATTTTTGCAAAAATTATTTGTGGACGGAATAATAGGTATATTAAAAATATCACTAAAATGGCCGCCGGCGCCAATGGATTAAAGATAATTGACATTTAGTGAGACCTGGACCCATTCTGCATATCCACCAATGTATCCTGAAACAGCTGAATCGGATGGCGCGTTCCTGAGAAATAATCACTGAATTTTTTTGATGATATATACATATATATATATATATATATATATATATATATATATATATATATATATATATATATATATATATATATATATATATATATATATATATATATATATATATATATATATATATATATATATATATATATATATATATATATATATATATATACGAGTATATATATATATATATACGAGTATATATATATATATATATATATATATATATATATATATATATATATATATATATATATATATATATATATACGAGTATATATATATATGTATAATATATATATATATACTCTACTCTCTTATATATCTATAATTGCCTTTATACTTTAAACTATATATCCTCACATCACTCTATAACTATACTATCACTATATCTACTATATCACTACTCTATCACTCTATCTATCTATATACTATATATTTATATATATATATGAAATATGAATTTTTGGCCAAACCGATTTTAATACTAATGTTCTTCGAACATTAGTAAAAACGAGATACGAGTAGATCTGCACTAAACAGATCACTATCCAGATAGACGTAGTGTGGACACCAAACTTTACTTCAAATTCAATTACCCTGCGAACAAGGGGCAGAAAATGGTGTGAACAGTTAGCAAAATTAACGAAAGCACCTACCACAAAAGCACTTATTCAGAGGCGTTGGCGGTAACGCTTATACATATATGTACTTATCAAATTGAAGTTTCGAGTCGATTACGCCAAGATTTGTGAAATTTTCAAAAATGTTAAAAGGGGAGCAGGAAACAAAGTAGGGTGACATTAAAGGGGATGTTTTCCATGTAAATGTCATTTTGCTATATTTAACAGTGTTCAGAATGATAGTTTTGGCAGCCCATCAAGTATTAAAATCTCTAAAGCCCTTTTTAGACATGAGTCCATGCGTCCACGCGTCCATGCAATCTAGCTTGTTTTGCTTACACGAGTCAATTCGATTTTGTTTATATAGGCGGCTCTAAACCGAAGGAGGTGGTGTATGCTGATTCATGTACAATAGATTTTATAATAATTTCTTGATTCGTTGATGATCATTTGAATATATGTTTTGCTGATGTTTATTTGATTATATGATTATGTGGATAATATTTTTTTTCCATCCTTACGTGCATGACTATTACGAAAAAATTTGATTGCATATGAATATCTAGACACAAACATATATATGTAGGTATATATAGTCATATGGATAAATATATACAATTTTCTGTTACCAATTTATTTGTACGGAGCAAAAAAAACATCCTTATAAGCATGTAAAATCCATCCACTTATCGCCTTCAAAAAACTGGATTTGAGTTGACTTGACTCGTGTAATCTAAAAACGCATGGACGCATGGAGTCATGTCTAAAAAGGGCTTAACAAGCAATCTTCCTGTGGCTCGATCAATCGGAACATTCTACCATCTTCTGCATACAAAAGCAAAGGAGAATAGGAGAACGCATGAGGGAAAGGTTATCATTAATAAACAAAATAAAGAGAACGGGTCCAATAATAGAGCCTTCCGGAGCCCCTGATAAAGTTTAAAGAGAAGTTGAAGAACAGGAATTTACAATTACAAGAGGTAAACCAGGATAGAAGAGCACTAGTTATAGCAGTTATAGTTAATTTTTGGAGAAGCAGATTATAGTTGACGGAATCAAAGACTTTGACCTGCTTTTTATGATGCGAAGATTAGTTGAAGTGGATTCACCTTTGGCAAAGCCGTGCTGCTAATGAGTTCGAGTAGTAGACAACTTTGTCGAGGATTTTACTAGAAAAGGGAATGGGACGCTAGTTTGAAACGTTTGAGACGAGTTTTATTGATAGGGAAGATACTGGCAATTTTTCAAAAAGAGGGGAAATAGCAAGATAATAAAATAATTTTGAGCAAGGTGGAGCGACGGACGAACAGTGATGAGAAAAGTGATCGGGCCAGGATGTTACAAATACCGTCGAAACCATTACCAATATTGTGTCTATATCGTTCACTAGAAGTTAAAAAAATGTGAACGAAAAGGCAGTAGTTCTGAAGAAGACGTGGCTGGAAGATCTAAGGAAGGAGGGAGCCATTGCATTGAGTAAAGAATAAGTGAATGAAGCAAAGAAATCGCATATCATATGGAGCGGAAACAGCTGTATCATTCATATGCATACTGCTTTGATTACTTACGGAGAATTTTAAGCAACGGATATAGGACCGAAAGGATTTACGTTGGTTAGTTCTGATTTGTGATTCGTTGCTGCAATGTAGATTTCGACCTAGAGCATGATTTTTGAAATATTTTGCATAGAGAGCCGCTGGAACATTACTGTCAAACCATGAAGCTCATTCAGTTTTTTGAGACGGTGAGTAAGTGTAAATTGAAAAATGAGGTTCAAGAGGAAAACATTCAATTTATTTCAATTTATTTATTTATTTAGCCCGTAGGTTATCCTATAACCTAAGTCGCAATTTCAAAAACATGTGCTCGAAAAAAGTTAATTTCTTCAAACTAATTATTTGAATTTTGTTCGTTGAAAAAACAGCTAATGCATTTGCAAGCCGGAAAATTTTCATTTTGGTGCTAATAAATTTTCGGTAAAACTCGACTACGGCCATGGGTTAAGCCAAACTTTCTAGCACATGAAAATTAATAGCCTGCGGTTGTGAGAGACAGATAGAGTATCAAGCTCTGAAGTGCTGTTCATTGACTGCATCAAGATAAAATGCATCCCGGAAAAAATTCTTAAATCTGACTTCACTACTTTTGACAGTCTTCTGTACTAACCCACACTGGGCGCGAAAATTTAATGTTTGTTCTTAGATGTATATCAACCATTAGATGGATTGATAATCTTTATATACATTTTTGTTATATTACATATATCTTATACTTGTAGTGCTTAAGAATCTCCATTGATAGCGCATCTACTCGCGAAATCTTCGACAAATCAATCCGCTCCAACTTTCCGAAATATCTCGATGGTTTCGCTAATCACTGTATGATCCTATCTATGTCTATTGATGCTCATTCTCTATTATCATACCCAAAACCAGACTTCCCTTAAATCTTCTTGCCACACTCGTCGCTCTTGAAATCTCTGAAGGTCAGACGAAATCACTTCAACAGAGTCATTCACCATCAACCAGAACAATTCATTCTTCTTGTTCGTTCCCATTCTAGTTTTCAAACAAGCTAGCAAAAAATCATTTTTGCAAGAGTATTCACCCTTTCGCTTCGAAAGTCGCATACTATATTTTTCAACTCAATAAGCTTTTCAGACGGAACATTTTTCTCAAGATCAATTTGACAGCATGTGCGCAGCTCAACACTACAAAACCAAAACGATGATGGTGAGCTAAAGAAACGAATTTTCAAAGTAAACGAAGGTCCAAAAGCACTGCGAAGGGCTTTAACCCTGTGCTCAAGCATAAAAAAAACGAAATTTGATATTGAAATGATATCAAACCGCCGCCGGTTGTCTGAACGGGCGATAATTTTTTTTATGTGACGGGTCGGTCCTTCGTTCCACGAAATTCGCGTCTAAGGCATGTCTAGAAAAGGTTATTCTCCTTTTGTTTGAGCAGAGTTCATTGTATCGTTGCAGATCATTACCCCCTGCTGCAGGACGAAGATGAAGACGGCGAGCTTGAGGCTATCGAATTCTCGGTTAGTGATCTTTTGATGGCTGCGATATGTACTGAGTATGGTTAGTGGATGGTTTGGCTGGGCAGCAGCGAATGGGTAGATGGGCCGGATGTATTAAAGTATGTTTTAAATGATCGTGGGATCGGATGAGACAAAGAAGTCATCCTAACCATTGAACCGATATCGTTCAGTTTGATGGAATGTGGAGTTATCTCGACAGTTTTGCTAATCACTGTATGATCTTTTCTCAAAATTTAAATAAAATTTTTCTCAAAATTTAAAGCTAACTTGCTAGATAGGGCTTTTTATACATGTTTTTGAATCAAGTACTAACAGAAGCAAGAATCTTCCTCTTCTATAACCTGTGAACATTTTGCAATTTACGAATCATCACTGCGAATGTTTACTCAGCAAATCAATCTTAATCAATACCCAAAAATAGAATTCCATAATACCTGTGAGATAATCATTGTTGCGCCTAAAGTGCATATTTCTCAAGAATTCCATCTAATAATGTCAGGTAACACTAAATAAAACATTGTATTTTTCATATTGTCACGAAACACCCAAACGTAACAATTTCAACCAAAGCTCGCTTGAATGTTTAGTATTTGAACTTCCATAATATTAACTTTGTATCGAAAACGTCATCATATTTATTATTGGTGACAGTTGATCGTTGCAATTCATTCATTAATAAACGCCTGTGGTCAGCTGCATAAATATTTTTTGTTATTTTAAGATACGCTACAAATGTGTTTCGTTGAAACACCATATATGATGCATATGCTTACATATGTACATACGAGTATATGGCAACATGTAAGCAAAGAAGGTTACGATCAAAGTGCACGCAACATGCAGAATTATCACATCGTCAGTTTTAGTGTAATAATTGTTAGCTTCTACACGATTACGTAGATTCGCAGAATTGTATATCGTAAAGACCCTAATTATTCAATAGTTTGGTAATCCTCAGCACAATTGTTTTTCCTTTCGTTTCGATGGTCTGGGCTATGTTCAGATGTTTGCGCAACTTGTTGCTGGTGATATGGAAGGTAAACTGTTACCGTAACAAGTTTGGATGATAAGGATTTAGATGCGACGCAATGAACAATTTGTCTTATTCAATATTCAGATAAATAAATATCAGGGAAGATATCGATTGTTGATAATTGTTAGATAATTGAGATTCAATGATTGTGATGACTTACGCCACATTCAATGAACTGTTTGTAAGAATATTTGACATAAGTAATACAAAGTTATGTCAAATATGTATTCCTATTCGGGAATACAGTTTTTGGCGTGAAGTGAAAAGATAATAGCTGAGAAATTTCAAAAAACAAAATTAGATATTTATTTATTTAGAATCAATTTAACAAACATACATACAATTTTAAAGTGCAAACGAAATATCTATACATAAAAAACAGATTAAATTCAAACAAAAAAGGCATATATGTATTGAAAATTCAGAAATCCAAAAACGATAAACAATGAAAATATTACAGTATAGTAGATAAAGAAAAAGAAACAGAAAAATAATAAGAATAATAGAATAATAATAGTAAATAATCCTAAAATAGTCAAAATGAGAAAATAAGCGAACAGGTTATACTAAATACTTCAGTACGCGCGAAAGGGATGGTGAAAAAGACTGGGATCTGATAGGCCAGTCAGAGACCCGCACAAATTCGAAATTAGGAAAATTTATGGAATAAAGGCGGACTCAAATTTTGTGCAAGAAACATTTATCAAGAACATTCTGTGGACGTGCAACGGGGAAAGGTTTAAAAATGTTACGTGCTCATCGTAAGGACGGTAGGGGAAATTAAACTTATAAACAAGACAACGAGTAAACTTACGTTGGACAGACTTGAATGGATCTGACAAGTACACAAAACGAAACCACACTTGCGAACAGTATTCAACTATGCTACGGACGATAGATGTGAATAGACGGACACAAGTGGAGAACAACGAAGAAAATCCTGCCACTCTTGATGCTTTGAATTGAATATGCAGAACAAATGTCAGACGACGATCAAAGATAATCAACAGGACACTCAAAGCAGCAAGATCTGATTTCAGAAGCAGGCAGTCTTCAAAAAAAGCTTAAGGTCATCTGCGTAAAGGAGGGAAATGGAATTTAAACAACTCGGAAGAGCATTGATGACCATTTCGAACAAGAAGAGGATTGGTGAACAATACGGTTCGAGGATGGAACCTTGGGGAACACCAGATGCAGGATGAAAAGAAGAAGAAACGCAGCCATTGAAGACAACACGACAAGTACGATTGACAATATAGGAGAATAACCAAGAATTAAGGACTGTGGATATGCCGAAATGGCGCAGCTTATCCAACAACACAGTATGGTCTATTTTGTCAAATGCCTTAGTAAAATCCGTGTCGATGACGTCAACTTGTTGTCCAGCATCCAACGAACCAGCAGCGAAATTGACAAATTCGACCAAGTTTGTTGACGTGGAAGGCCTTTATTAAATCCATGCTGCTCCCTGGAGAGCAAATAGTTAATGCCGCTGTACTTTGTTGGGCATGATTCGGGAAAACTGGGAAGTAGGGAAATAGGTCGGTAATTGGAACCATTTTGACATTCCCTGATTTGAGAATGGGAAAAACATTTGCGACTTTCCATGCAGAAAAACACCAGCGAACAGTGTTGAATAAAATAGAAACAAGAACATTTAAAGGTGAAGATAGGGACTTAGCACACACACATCAGGACTCTTGCTGGCCGTGGGATATTAATGCTTCTATTTCAGAAGGGACAGTCATAATGAAATCAAAACGAGTAGCTGAGGATGAATGGGTGTTGCTTTTGGGAAGATTGGATGGGTTTGATGGTACAAAAGGAGAGGAAAAGAAAGCAGCAAATAACTCACAAATGCCTTGGGGAGAAGAGGCGATAACACCAATACATTGTTTGACCAAAACGGTTTCGGATTATTAGAAAGGAAGGGTCTCCGCTTAGCCATTTCAATGGCTTTTTTTCGCCTTTCCGGTATTTGCGGATAGGGACTACGCAAATGTACCAAGCGTGCCTAATAATCACATCAATAAAGAACCAAGGTGGACTAGAAAATTTGCGGGAACGTATCGTAGAAGAGTAGATATATATGAAGTTGGAAATTAGAGCGTCAAAAGATGAAAGACCAGCATCTACGTCTAACCCAACAAAGAAAGTACTCCAATTAATGGCATCAAGCTCAGAGACAATTCGTAAGTAATCAGCTTTGAAAAAATTGAAACGTGGAGAAAAAAAACCTTTTTTTGAAGTGGTTGAGCAAACTTGAAATTTATGGCGAGTGGAGGATGATGTAAATCAGGGTCAACGTAAGGAGTGATAGAGGAGGGAATGTTAAAGAGAGCACGGTCCAAAAGACGATTATTAGTATCTGGAATGGAATCAAATTGTCGATTCGCTTTTTGGGTTAAGGCTTTATGCCTGTCATTTCTGCTAAGGAACAAATTATTCGATGAACATTTCAGCAGAGAGCCAAATTTCTGGTAAACAAATAATATCATCAGAGGAAAAAAGCTTAAGAAAGCTTAAAAGAACTCAGTTTGGCTCTGAGACCGCGAACATTTTGGTAATATAAGTTATAGTTTGTATGTAAAGTATTGTCCGTGCGATTTAAGTTGCTTGGTTGACTGGAGCTTGAGTCCGAGCTTCTCAAAAATTTATAGGACGCCGACAATGTTCAAAGGTCTTGATTAGAACACCAGTGGGCCAGAAGTCAAGGCAGCCAACAACACCATGAGCGGCAGGGAAAGACAGTTTAATTGAGCCCATAAAACTATCGTTGGAAGTAAGTTTTTTTTGCATAACACGCTCATGGAACTGCCCAATCTCTGATGTATATATTTAACAATGTCACTTTCCGATGTATCAGCAGAGACTCGAGATAAGAACAGCTGCAGAGGAGGCGCAGTAGCTCTAATAAGACCATGATGGAGGAAGACCCATCTTGTTGCAGTCAATAAACAGCACTTCACAGTTTAATGCTTTCTCTCAACTTCAGGTTATTGATTTTCAGATGTTAGAAAGTTTATTATCACCAATATTAAAATTTTTCCGATGAGTTTTTTTTTTTTAACGACATATGGTTTTCGTCATCATCCCTCAACCAAGTCTAGATGAAAGACCATTGTATCCTTTCAGGGTTTGTTATTTTGATCCGGACTTATGAAACTCTTATTTTTCGAGCTGTTTTTCAGCTCTCTTAATTTCATATGATAAATTCTTCACTTCACTTCACACTTCACTTCTTTACAACTTATTTATTTATAATATAATTTGTTATTTTTTTGTGCAACAAATTAACAATCAATTATTTAATATTTTTATAATCGCCCCAGATGAGTCGAACATTACAATGGATTTTTTTCTTTAACGAATTTAGAACAGATCTAATAAGCTCTACGCAGAATACAATTTTTATTCGATTTTGATTTATTTAGAGTTGAACCACTGGATAAAATTGATGAAAATATTTTGACATAATAGTTTATAGTTAAATCTTTTTCATCGGGTGTTATAATTTTCATGCAGAAAAGAGAAAAAAGAAAAATGTTTTGTCTTTGTCGGAAAAGTAAGCCTAGACTGTGTTCTTCAATTCTTCATCGTTTGAAAATTTCTTCCAACGAAGTTCCTCTTTCAATTTCGGCAAAAGAAAATAATCGCTGGAACCAGTTCTGGCCTGTAAGATGAGTGATCCAAAACATCAAAGTTTACCTTGTGCAGAGTAGCAAACGCAAAACGATTCTTGTGAACAGGCGCGTTATCGTGCAGAAGGAGAACACCTTTGGCTGATTTCCTTTTTCCTTTTCCTTTTCATCCAATCTAGAATTAAAGCACAGTATTCTTCAGTTATGGAGACACCTTTGTTTTTAAAATCGATCAACTGGTTCCCAAAAAACAGTCACCATGACTTTTCCAGCCGACTGTGACACCTTAAACTTCTTGGGTGATGATGTGCCTCTGTATAGATTTTTGTCCAAACAAAACTCTAAAATCAAGAGTCTAAACTCAGGCTCATAATGATGGAATTTAAGTATCTTCTCCAGTAACGATTCGACTTAATACTCCACCCTCACCTTCACTACAAAGGCCCAAAAATGCGCGACAGCATTTCACACGTGGGTGCTTTTGAGATGGCTTGAGCATTCTCGGCACCCACCTTGCGCTGACCTTAGTCATGCAAAGATGGTCGTGAAGAATATTTAAAATGGTTGTATCTAATATTCCAACCATTTCTGCAAGCTGTTTTTTCTGTAGTCTAGCATCTTCCAATATCACTTTTTCGACTATTTAAACAGCTTACTAAGTGGTCACTTTGATTGGCCATCTTGGTCAGTCGTCGTTGTTTAAAAACATTGCATCACTTGTAAATTATGGTTTCAGCTGGACAAAAGTCTCCATAAACGGATTTTATCACTGCTTCGATTTAAGTCGACTTTTCCTGTTTGGTAAAGGACTTTAGAACAACATAGTACTTGATTGTCTCTATATTTTACACTTTGTTCTAGATTGAGTTGCTTGGTCGACGACAGTTTAAAAATTAATTGCTAAACTTGTAAGGATTTTCTAAACTTATAACTTTTCATTAAACTACCGTCATTAATGTCCTAACTACTCATTTCACGAGCTTGATGACCCACCCTCGTATTTAATATGCTTTTCTGCTGCGGCTTATGCGCTAGTCATATTTTCCTTTGCGTCATCATCAGCAAGTTTTTCATCTAACGGCTCTGACTCTAGTTCTTCTCGCGCTTTTAAGTTGACTACTGGTTTCACGCCTGCTTCTGTTTGCATTTAGTGACAAAGTTCCTACTCTGACTGACGTGCTAACTGTATTTCTATTGAAAAAAAAACATGTACATGGTTTTCAAATAGGGGCATAAACATTTTGTATTCTAATACAAACGCACCGTTCAATTTTCGTATGACCTGTCAATATCACAACGTCAGTCAATATTAACATTTTTATATTGGTGCGTCGGTGACTCACTCTCTGCGTCGGTAATCGCAACTTTAAGAGCGCTTACTTCAATTTTGAAGGTGAACTTGTTCACCACAAATTTGGGAATAGTGTATATGACATTCTTTCGTCCGTTTCGTTCTTCGGTCATATTTTAGTTAACGGGTTGTCAAACCCGTCAATGCAGAGGCGCAATATTCTCCTTTTGGATGACTCCGTACTTGCCATGTAAGTGTTTGAACAGATAATTCAGGATGGGGATGCATAAGTAAGGATGACCGGCTGAGCGTTTTCATAGCAAATAGACTTAGCTTTGGTGGCTATGGTCATTTTTTGGCGAGAAGATATATGGTGCATTTAAATCCGCATTTGGCAGCTTTGATTTTACGCCCCACATAAGGATGAAACCTTAAAAATTAGTTGAAAACCGTGCTAGGAGTAGTGTTACAAGTTCCCAACGAGGCATCAAATTTTTTGGTCTTGCTGCAAATAGCCTGCTATCATCGATTCTTTGGAAGATTACGGAATGCACAATGTTGTGACTTACAGTGTCTGGTTTGATGCCCCATTCGTTGCAGTAAAGACTTAGTTCTACCAATTGGAATTATAGGCTCTTCGTCATTTGAGTGAATCTTGGCTCGCCGCAATGAAGATACATGTTGAAGGGTTTGAGCTTGAGGTGGCCTGCTGATATGGGAGTCAGCAGTAAATACGACATGAAGAATTGGTTCAGTGACGGTACCTTGCGGAACTCAAAACGTTATACGCCCTTTTGGAGAATCTACTTCACTAATCTTGAAATAGTATTATAAGTTAGCAAGAAATATTTTCGCGAGGCTGATCACCTGCTTTCCACTTACATATATATTGAATACTTACTATATTTCAACCAGCCTCTCTTTCCCATGCAGCTATTAGGTTAATCACAATACAGCGTTTTCCGCTGCGGCCAAGGCAGTGGGCTGCGGGAAGTGCTGTCAAAAAATTAGAATGCACTCTTTTGTATGGTAACGCGCACAATGGCTGCGGCGGAATTTGCGGCAGCGGCGAAATTTGGCAAATTTCTAATTTTGCCGCACCGCTAGCGGTGATACCTACCATAGGTTGGCATCACCACTAGGTTGAATCAACTCTGTTTGAATTAGGTTGAATGGTCTGGTGGAATAGACAAGCGATGGCTGATGAGTATTGTGATAAGCCAACTTAATCCTCGTACAACAGGATTTAGCAATACAAAAGAAAAAAAATGATTTTGGTTGGTGCCTTGGTTGCATTGACAGCGACATTGTCGCTGCATTGTGATTCACCAAATTCAACTGCGGCATTCACGCCTCCTCCTGTGGAACGCTGTGTTTGCCGCAGCGGAAAACGCTGTATTGTGATTAACCTATATTTCTAGAGAAACTTTAAAGGATGCGTAGTTTCCATATTTATTAGTGGCGGTGCACCCTGTACTAGTAAAGTTTTTCTTTTCAGTCTTGGCAAAAAATTCGTGATATTGTATGACCCGGAAAAAAATATTAAAGAAAATGACAAATTTAAGCATTCCAGCCACCGAATTTTCAATGTATGGTTGATATGGATTTCAAACTATGTATAATAGTGCCAAAATAACATAAAATCACTTTTGTAAACAACATTCATAGCTCCATTTATATTCTCGCATGCGAGCACTCAAATAAATGATGTGTAATAACAATCATTCATTCATGAAAATTTCGGCTAATAGTAAACGTTCGCGACAAATAAGGAGGTTAGACACCGCATCACTGACCTCAGCGTGAAATAGTTTAGAGATCTCGACAGACTATTCAACCTAGATGGCCTGGCAACAACATCAGGGGACGCTCGAGTCCACGCATGATGAGGTCTTTAGAAAAACCGAAAAGATACGTATCTCATGCGTCAAAGGCCCGCATTGCTATATCTTTCAGGTAAATAAGCATCGCATATCTACACATACATACAGACAATACCTAAACGTGTTATACATCCCATCAAAGGTAGGTGAAGTAAATAACCATTTCTCAAAGATAAGTGTATCTGACATACTTATCGGGATCTCCGCATATGAAAAACGCACAGTTTACCCACAGAGTTATTTCAGTTTCTTGCAGAAGGAGAAATAAGAAAAGTTTTATTTTCCTATTTCACCGATCTATTTACAAGAAGGAATTTCTAAAGCTGTATACCTATGCAGGCTTGAAAATTACATGTTTTGCCCTTTCGGTGGATGTATGTATGATTTCTTCGTACACACACATTCGGACCGAGAGAAATGGGGTGTAAATCCACGTGTGTAAGAATGTGCATTTGTATGCCAGAATGAGAGAAATAATACCAGACAGCCACATCTGAAGGGAAATGATTTTTGTTTGTAAATTTCTCAATGATTTATCTATAAACAAAACTGTAAAGATACATACCTCCAACTGGGTTTACTGTTCGAATCCGCTCAGCTAATCTTTTCACAGATACTACACTTTGCAATTAAAAAACAAATTAGACAAAAATAATCACGACCGGTACGAATTAAAAAGAAAGATTAAAAACACTATAAATCTATCTACAAACTATCTTAGGTACTTTCGCGTTAACACGTCACTACGCAGCATATAGCACGTGTTTTAAACCCGAATCGGCTACATCGGAAACAGATAAAATTGTTGGAATTTAATTCACTTCACGAGATACTCGCTGCAATTAGATATAGACGTCGAACTTGTACACTCAATGACACTGAACCTGCTGATCTCACTGCACTTATCGAAATAATTTCAACGGACGCGAGGACTGATAAGTCGAGCAATGCCAAAAAATTAATCTACTATAAATCACAAGTACAGTCGTTATCGTGTCGATAAAAACGAATTTATCTAATCTTACTGATTTTTTAACAAGTGGGAAGGTGAGCGTAGTCTTTAGTCTTCCCTGCTATTATCGATAATGGGCTCTAGTAGGGTTTGACGTGAATGCTAGGAGAACGTAGGTTGTCGACACGATCACTTCTCGATCGAGAATGATATGGATAATCAAAGCGGGCATCTGTCCTGTCTTCCGTACACAGACACAAGGTGTAGTTTCACTGAATCGAATGGCTTGCTGTTGGCTACGTATTGTGGCCGAGAAAAATATTTGTGCAAAGTGAACAAGTGTTTTTGGGGTTACTTAGATATTTTTCGAGCGGAAGTTGCAGGCGGATAGAATAGAACAGTGCTGACAGTATTCAAATGTGAAAGGAAGATATTAGAATTTTGTGAACAAGAGCGATTTATTTATTTTTTAAACTGTTTAAAGTAAAATTTTTTAAATCTCTATCTCAACGTTAAACGACAAATGCAGCATCGCGTTTTTAATCTCCATGCGGTTCACGTACTGGTGCATTCTGATGATGATTCTGGCTCTGACAAGCACTACCGCCACTACCTGTGGCTTTCCTGCACATGCATTCCTCTCGTACTTCACCGACTCTTACATTTCTCCGCGACGCCTGCTTTACCGATTGGTAAATCAGAGCTTAGGCCAAAGACTCCTTCAGCGTCCGTTTTTCAGCCAAACAAAGAGCTATTTGAAGCTTTTCATCATGCACTGCCTGGATGAAAGCATCTTTCGCCGTTTCATCCCGATGTTCTGGGTCCGACCTAGGGTAGGACAGAAGTGCTAATCGCTCAACGTCCTGAGCCAACTGCTGCAACGTCTACCGTGGCTTCTGTGTCCGTGTTCTTAGCTGTGATCGATGAACTTCTTTCAGGTGATCTTCGCCGTACCTCATATCCAAAGCATTCGTCAGACTTGAATAGCTGAAGCTATTGTCTGCTGGAACTTCCGCTGCGGCTCCTCTCAATGACACCATCAGTTGTATCGCTCGCTCCCGATCACCCCAACTGTTAAACTCAACAATTGCCTCAAACTGCTTCTTGTAGAAGTCTGCCCATCAAAAGTTGGTGCTTTAAGTGCCTTGATGCCACTTGATTCAGCTGGCACAATTCCTACGGCTTTCACGCGTTGCAGATCCAATTTCATCTGGCCCATTCCTTCTGCAATGCCAACCAACTTTTTGTCGAACTGTTGTTCCACTTCCGTTACTCGATTCTCTAATTGCTGTTTAACTTCTGAAACTTGAGACTCCAGTTGCTGTTGGAACTGTTGCCTGATTTCCACCAGCTGCTCCTCACTCTACCTCGCATGTTCTTCTAACTGTTCCTGAATGTGGACGGCTTGCTGGTCGAGCTTCTGGGCTTGCTGGTCAAGTTTCTAAGCTTGCTGGTCAAGTTTCTGGTCCAGGTTCGTGGCTTGTTGATCGAGTTTTTGATCTAGACTCATGGTTTGCTATTCGAACTTTTGACCGTTGTCCTGGGACATCTTCAACAGCAAATCCATCACCGGGTTTTTCTCTTCGCTGCTTTGTTCGTCCTGAGCACACTCTTGGCTCGTTTCCTCGTCCAAGAATTCAAAAGTTTCTGGATCGTTGCCTTCCGTGATCAAAACCTCCCTGAGACGTGACAGTAAAGCCGTCTTGTTCCCAGTTGTCGAAATATTTCGTTTCCGGCACTACATTTTTAACTCCGCCAATGTCAACTCGATCACTAATTTCGGCATTGTCCTTCACTTACACAGCTTCTTACGGTTTCACTTTATTTCACTCAATTTTTCACAAAATTCAAATAGTCCGCACAATCAACAATGTTCACTGTCCGAAACTGTTCTAACTTTTTATATTGTCCGCGCACTATTAATTTTCACTTTTCACACAAATTCACTGTCCGTAATTTCACTAAATGTCACTTTCTAAATCACGAACTCGAAAGAATCCCACTTCTGACACCAATTGTGGTGTTTTACCGTTAAAACACCTTTCGTGGATTCGATATTCCTCACATTCGTGAAATAAAACAGTTTTCTTTTATACCACTAATTATTCTTTTATTAACACAAATAATTATAACACTAAATTCCGTACACTTTATTGATCGCACTATTATAATTTCGCGTTGAACTTTCACACTTTATCGCTTTTAATTAATCACGCCCGGATACACTAAATTCGCTGTGTCGCTTTTCACAGTTATAGACTTTTTCCTGTATACGCTGTATACTAACTAACTATCGCGTTGTACCAACTATCGCATTGTACAAAAAATGTGTGCCAACTAATGATGTAAACACATAACAGCGGCATTGTCGCAGCGGCGCCGCAGGGGGAGGCGTGAATGCCGCAGTTGAATTTGGTGAACCACAATGCAACGACAATGTCGCTGTCAATGCAACCAAGGCACCAACCAAATTCATTATTTTATTTCTTTTGTATTGCTAAATCCTGTTGTACGAGGATTAGGTTGGCTTATCACAATACATATCAGCCATCGCTTGTCTATTCCACCAGACTATCCAACCTAATTCAAGTAGACTTAATTGAACCTAGTGGTGATGCCAATCTACGGTTGGTATCACCGCGAGTGATGCGGCAAAATTAAAAATTTGGCAAATTCCGCCGCTTCGGCAAATTCGGCCGCAGGCATTGTGCGCATTACCATACAAAATAGTGCATTCTAATTTTTTGACTGCGGTTCGCTGCAGCCCACTGCGGCAAATCGGTGTATTGTGATTAACCTATAACAGTGGCGTGGCGTGACAATTTACCGAAGGGAAGCAATTGGTTGATGCCCATGGTTAACGTCCATGATTGATTACGCTTTCCGCGAATTCGTTACGTGTAATAGAACCCCTGTATAAAAGCACCCAGGAATTCCTAACGGGGACGTTAGAGTAGACATTATGTATTCTTATGAAAATAAAAGTTCCCAGTCCTTCACACAATAAGAAACCATATCAATATTTATCAGTAAAATAATAACATTCCTAGAACTAGAAATATAATATTTTTGAAAGTGGCCAAACTTCGAAGAATTGAAAAGATTTACAAAATCTGAAATTTTTAAAGAATGAAACCTTGACTTTATTTTAACGATTATGCTATCAATTATTTCGACATAAAGAATGGTACAACATTCTTATTTATTCAATTATGCACCTTGCTGTTTGACGACGTTGTGGTGTTTCACAAATCAACCATAAATCGTTCCCAATTCCCCTGAAAGTATTTCTTGAAGATTGTATTTGATCTTCAAATTTTTCCATTTTGTGAATATGATACAGTATATTACATTGTTAAGACTGAAATATATCGATTAGTATGTTTTTTTTTACATTAAACATTCAACAGAAAAATAAACTAAGAATCTTTAAGTAAAATAAAAAGCCCACTCTCACCATTAACGATCTCTTCGCCTCAATTAGCACTCTCATTTTCACTTATATATTCCACGAGTTATTTTAATTGCTCTTTATTATAGAAAAATTGTTAAAAATAACCAACCATTAAAAGTGCAACGTTTCGGAGCTAATTTCGGAAGCATTTTTTGACGAATAAAAATAAAGTAAATAAACTTATTGTCGTTGTTGAAAAACTAGTGATAGATTTGGAAAATTCTGCATTCGCGTATACTATTGCGCGATTTAGATAAAATCAAATTTAGTCGATGTTCGAAGAAATGAATATATATTGCGTTTTTATACATTTCTTTTATACATGTTTGCAATCCAGTTGTTTTGGCAGATATTACAGAGGCTCCTCAAGGCTTTGGATTTTCGGACAGTATGCAAAACAAAGTTAAATGAAAGGGACGCATTTTGGTTATCAGAAACATCACTGAGATTTATGAAAGTATCTTTAACTGCAACGAAAGAAGTAATGTAACCGAAGACTGTTGAAAGTTGTGATCGATATGATATATCGGTTGTTTTATCTAATATTATTGCTATGAATTTGCTTTTCTGAATTTCATTACAATGATATCGTTTTGAAACTATTGAGATCATTTTGAATATAATTTGATGTTCCGGAAAAAACATTTGCTTGGTCCAAGTGTGCTGGCAATTATCGGTTATGGACTGTCAAAAGATTTATTGTCTTTAGGGGATTTACTCCTATTGTAAGAATACACATTTTCATTATGACTATGTAATTTTTCTTCTTGACATCCTAAATGACACACAATGTTTATTAGAATCTTCATTGTTTCTCAATTTCTCCTAACTGTGAGCAATATCACTGAATATTTATATTGACTACTCAGCAAGTCTTCAAATCACCGGAATCAAACTTGAAAAGTAAAAGGACTATTTGTACCAAGCCTGTTCACAGCTTTAACATTATTTAAATTACAAAATCCGATATTTCGCCAAATGTCTGAAACGCTCGAAAATAGTACACATGACTAGCAAAATTATTTCTATTTAATATTACAACCGATAATCCGTTCCGAGTTTTTCATTTATTAATTTTCCGATCAAACTACCGAGTAGGTACATATCTTTGTTATAGAGACAATTTACGAATTCGGTTTCGATCGATCCTGGTTGATGATGTCTTTTTTTTCAGCAAACTACCGAGATCCAATTATATAAAAACTAGATAAGTTGACGAATTCTAAAATTTTGACCCACAGAACAAGTGAACATAATCACCTATTTCAACCTTTCTCTATTTCAAATATCAATCAAGAGTATCATGCAATTTTACACAGTAATTTTACACATTTAATTCGACACAATTCTAGTCTACAGCTTTACCTATTACTACATTGAAATATTATTACCAAATCTTATAGGCTGTAAGTGACTAAAAACCCCCGCCAATTGAAAACACCTTCATAAAAGTTTCTATACAAAATAGAGCACACAAAAAATAATGTCATAATATAAATCATAAATAAAACACACAAAATAACGACTTATCGAATCCACAACATCTGGCAATCTTTGCCACATTTCGTAATTCAAATTCGCTCACAGCAATGCCTCCTGGAAGTGCGGGCCGTAATGCAATATAATGACGTCCCACTAGACTGTCAAAGTGTCGCGAAAAACATACGCAATCTTATGAGAAGTCCGCGGGAAAATGTTAATTGTACAGGTTGTGTTAAAGTGAGTGAAATGAAAATAAAGTGAGATGTGCGGAACAGTGCTTGTGAACAGCTAAAATAAAAATTAATGCGGTGCGTGCGGTATAATTGGGAAAATTCGATACGAAATGTTTATCGGCTGGTGCTAGGTTATGTGACGTTTCGTGTCGATTTACTGTCGATACAATTAATTGATACAAAATGCAAGCTATGGCTTAATATTATGATTATAACGCGTCCACGCACAAAAAACTAACCTTTTTCTCATATTATAGCTAAAATTCCGCACGTAAAATCTTGCTGTATATCGGCACTTCCAGATGGAAATGTCCAAATGCCTGCCCAAATTGACGTCATAGCTCAAACGATTACGTAGCCTGACAGCCCGTACTTCTAGGAGGCATTGCTTCCAGACATACCGTACAGACACATTTTTTTTAATGACGTCACAGTCTAGTCTATATGGGGTCATATAAACGCTCGTAGATGCAATTTTTACATTGCTTCCAAGTCGTGGTTGTTCGTTCATTATTTTCATTCTGTGGTGTTATCACACCAACTATGTGAGATGTTCACAATTTGATTTGAGAATTTTTTTTATAAATGTTTATACGCCATTATTTCACGATATCGAAATAAAAACTATTAATTTAAAATTCATGTCAGCCAAATGTAAGGGAAGCAATGCTTCCCTTGCTTCCATGAACGCCACGCCACTGACCTATAACTCCGAAGATCTCTCGCGGCAATATTTATACCTGTTCCGGTGAAATTAATTATTATTGCCTACGTCTAGGCTTTTCTAGATTTGTGTCGACGGCTCTTAATCTGGCTTTGAAAAGGCTGTCGTGAAGGTCTGTTCTGTTGTCATGTGAAATGGGACTGTGTCTGGGTTCTCGAAGATTCTCAAACTGGCTTCGAAAAGACTATTGAGAATTTCCGTTGCCATGTGTGATCTGATTCATGGTTTGGGGCTCTGGAATGTTCCGCTGTTGCTTTCTAGAGGGCTCTATTGCGTCTTTTTATTGTTTATTGGCTATTTATAGATTGTTTTCGGTTTTCGGATATTTATAGATTATTTTCATTCCTGGAATACATAATCAGACAGACACCTTAACGTTTGTCGCTCTTTCTGCCGCCGACACGTCGAAACATGTTTTGTTCGTGCTTGCAACAATATTAACATTAAGCAAGAGTTGTTGCTTTTCAAAAAGGAAATTCTACCGGCCAAACGCAACTCATGAGGGGTATTCTGTGGAGAACATTGAAGGAAGTTCAGAAGTAGTCAGAATCAGGAAGGTACTAAGTGTAACTCACGGCGAACCTACGTGCCTACGTAGAGAAAACGCGGATTGGACTAAGGACAGTAACGAGTGTCTGAACATTTTAAAGGAAACTCACTTTCCGGACTCAGCTGATACGACATGAAAGAATGAACAATTGTAGACAATCCACCAACCGTCCGAACAGCTGATTAAGGAAGTAACAGATGAGGTCAAAATTGAGTGCGACTTAGGAACATTCCAACTTAACAAAGCCAAAGGTATAGATGAGAAATCGCCTATCATGCTCTAAAGAGCAAACAGGACCATTATCCCCATACTGCAGCGTTTTTTTTTTTCGCATGTCTCCGTATCGGGGCTAGAGTGGTCTTTATTCCAAGATCTAGCAAGCTGAATCACCATAATACAAAAGATTTCAGACTAATCAGCTTAACATCTTTTTTGTTCAAGACACTAGAGAGGCTGGTAAATTTGAGCAGCAAGAGTTCGATTGATGCCACGAGGGTCTGTGCGGTGCTAATGAACACGCGTATCTGGTGGGTAAATTGGTGGTAGCAAAATGAATTCCCGCTCGTAGCCTTCTTAGACATCGAGGGGGCTTGCACCAATGTCACATCATCGACGCTTTGCTCTGATATGGTTGGGATAATATCCTCACAACTTGGGCATCGGGCAAAAACACCTTCCTTGGGGGCCAAAGCAGTGAGAACAGTTGGCACGAGAACATCAAAATGAGGGATGATATCACCCCTTTCCTAGATACTGACAGTCAACGAGATTCTAGTTAATTCAAGCGCCAGAAGTAGTAGTGTATGCTGGCGACCTTGTGATACTTGTGAGAGGGGTGTTCTTAGAAACCTTGTCGGACCTTATGCAATCCGCGCTGAACCAGATCCAAATCTGGGCCAGGAGCGCCGTTCTTAGGGCAAATCCAATAAAAGCTGAACTTGTATTCTTCACAAGAAACCAGAAGCAACCATCTTACCCATACCAGAGCAGCATTAAAACTTGTGGAAAGTATTAAAAATTTGGACCTTATAATAGACAGTAGACTCTTATAATAGACAGTAGACCTAATGCAAAATACCGTATTGGTAAGGCGTGCGCAGCGCTTTTTGTCTGCCGATCTGCCTATATTAATACCTGGGGCCTTCAACCTCAGGCGGCCAACTATATATCCACATCTGTATTGAGGCCGATTTTGGTTTATGGATTGATCGTGTAGTGGCGTGTTTATTTGCTCGCCCTATTCATAAGGTCTGTTCGCGTACCTGAATCTATTATAATATATTTCAGAAAGTCGTTTTTGTACTTTTGTTGCAAGCCAAATTCTGCAGCAAAAAGAAGCCAGCTGCCAAATTCTGTTATTGCTGCAGTTTGCTGAAGTACGCGAACAGACCTATAACAACACTCCTGTCCCAGTGAATTCACTGGGACAGGAGTTGTTGTTGTTTGTTCTGTTCTGTTACGGATACGGATAGGGGGAGCAAAAAACCTGTCTGAAGATAGTTATAGTCATGAAAAAACGATCAAAATCTGCAAGTCAACATAGGTCTTTAATTCCGCCGAATGCGTTTCCAATTTATAAAGAAACGAGAGAGAGTTCAAAAAATTTCATAATTTTTCCACATGTCATAAATCTGATCATATTTTTAAGCAGGATAAACAGTTGTTAACAAAATAGATGTGCTTAGTTTAGATGCAATTTGAGAATTACTTTTTATTGTGCGTTCTATTTGCCATTTGATCTACAGCATTAGGCCACTTTGATGAATATCAAAGCCTTGCACATAGTAAATAAAATCTAAAGTCACATTCTACTCACCTTTTGAAAACACAAATATATCATCGAATCAGCTGACATGTTTAAGTGAGAAAGTTCTATTTAATGCACGAACATAAAAGCAAACAAGCGGTGTGGTAAAAACATAAACGTGAAATGCAAAGTAAGCACGCCGTAAACGTCAAAACTAAGCGAACTTAGTGACACGGTGCGGAAAGAATTAAAATTTATAGTAGCGGCGACATAGTGGCAAGTAGATGAACTGCTAAATATCAAAAGTAATTTTAAAATACCGAATTTGCACATTTATGGATTCAGAATGTAAGTATATAAGATGAAGGATAGTTCAATAAAGCTTAGTCTGAGTTGGTAAACCATCTCGGTTAGCCGATTAATTTTGATTTATTTTGCAGCCAAACACAAACTTGTTTTTGTACTTTAGAATGACTTCGATTAACTAAGCGACGGTGAGTTCGCCAAGCAAAAGCCAAATCTGCTGACGCTCGCGGCACTTGCCGTGTTCCATTTTTACTAATTTGTACTTGCAAGTACTTGGGAGTAGAGCACAAAAGGAACGCTATCTTCGTTCATACGAGCAGATTCTAACCTGTCAAACTATATGCAGTTTTCAAATGTAAAACAGTTGAAAATAAAGGGAGAAAATAACGAGTATAAACTACCACAATCGATAAAGAATATAAAAACAATTAGCAGAAAATTACATCTTTTAACTTTCCACACATTATGAGGGCTATTTCTAATTCCTAACTACCAAAACATTCAACATAACCATGAAAAAACCAAAACCACCTATTGACAACTAGAACTACCAATGACAACTAGCATAGCCACCTCACGGCAAAAAAAGGCGTAACTACTCATGAACTACTCGGGAACGAGAGCGCGAGTAGTAGGAAGTAGACAGAAGTACTTGCTAAATAGTAATAATGGAACACGGGCACTATTTGTGAGGATTTTTACGCCGTCACACATTTTTTTAGCACAACAATTTAGCACACATTTTTTAGCACAACACAAAAAAAAAACAAGAAAAAGCAAAACCTCACCAAAACTATTGCACCCGCCTCCCTTACTTAGTCGGGTTGCGGTATTAGCTATAATAATTATGCTCTGTTCCATTTCTGTTTCATGTAAAATGAGGCGAATTTGAATGACATTTCGTATGTCATGCTCTACGAACTGTCATAATGCTCAGCGTACAGCCGTTTCGAGGATTCGGAGGTGTTTTGCTGTGGATTTTTGTTTATTTCCTGTTTCCCGGGTCTGGTGAAGGTATTTGGATTCCGTGCAGTAATTCACGTAAGTAACTTGTCTTTATTGTGTATTGGCGTTAGAGATAACAAGAGTGTTTCTTCGTTTACTGAGATTTCACACACAAAAAGTTTTTGTTATACTAATGTAAAATGATAACAGACTTAGATTCACTTAAATTTGTTTCTTTCTTTGGTATTTGCGTGTTTTTATCCCAAATATCCACAAAAACTATTCGCTACAAAGCTCCGAGTGAATATTTGCTTAGGTAGCAAAGTTCATGGGATACGAATGATTAAAATAATCCCCCGATTACCTGAAAAATACTGGAGGAAGAAGCACTTATTTGCAACATTTATAAAATTGGTGACTTGTTTAGTGTGCTGTTCACTGTTTGTGCTGAGTTGTTTAAAAAACTGAGCATTTTAATGCAGCCAATCACTGATATTTATTATATGTATATATCCGAGTGCTGAGAGGGTAGAAAAAGAGTCGGAGAAGAAAAACATTTCATTTAATAGTAATTAGTGGCACATACTTAGGTTCTTAACTGATAAAATAACGTTTCGGAACAAATTTCAAATCTTTTGAGGGTTATGTGGATACAAGGGCTATTTTTTCTGAGTCCTATATGCCCCCGATCAGAAAAATTCTAATACCTTATTACGGAATCAGGCAATCATAAAAAAAACCTTTTATCAATCTTCTTCCTAAACTATTTATTTTTCACTTATTCATTTAATTTGTTATTTTACAACTTTGCCTGACTGCGTGAGGCTCCGTACAAATTTAACAACTATCTTAAATCTAATCAATTGGCTTCCTATATTTAGTTTGTATCCACACCCGATACATTTTCAACATCCGTCCACGATTCACTTGCAACCTCCTATCCACCAGATTCTGTTCTTCTTTCAGGCCCACACCCGCGAACAAGTCCCTGAGCTCCTCCTGTGTGAAGAAATAAACTCGAGTTCCATCTCCTCGTACGTAGAAATTGTTTTGCAGACATTTCCCCGACTTGAATCTCAGCTGCGCCAAATCATATCGCCCGTAATCTCGCAATAAAACCAGCCCGCCCTTTTTCAAGTACTTATAACAATTTTCCGCCACAATTTTCATCTTTGCGGGATGTATCGCCGATAGAACAAAAATCAGGACAATAATATCGATGCTGTTCTCTTCGAACGGAACATCCCAATGGGAAGCGGTAGCATCCATGACAAACACTTGGCAACGTTTCGAATCGTATTCGGGATGTTGACGAAGGATATCAATAGCCTTTTCGGAAAAGTCGCAGCCATAAATTTTCAAGTTTTCATCTTGACTGTATTTGAGAATTGGTAAAATTGTATTTCCGACACCGCAGCCTAGTTCAAAAATCCTACGAGGAGATGGAATGGTCGGAAGTTGAGCCGAAGTTGTCTGATCAGAATACACGCGTTCGGGTGCATTCACGTCTGGAGCGAGCTCCGGAAATTCGGTGAAAAGCCAGTGGCGATCTTTGAAAAAGCGATTCTCATGAATATCGTAAAAACTGTCCCAAAACTTATCGGCATCATTTTCGTATTTTTCGAGTTGATCTTTGGATAGAGTAACGACAGAGTTTTTCGATACAGCCTGTCGTGCTTCGGCTTCTTTTTCGTCGTCCCATTCGACATTGTCCCTACAAATAGGAAAGAAAATTAGTCGCTAGTAGTAGATTTTTGTTTTAACTAATTTTTTTAGTTGACAGTTGTCTGAAACTTATTTCACAACATAGGACTCAATCAAAATCACTTTGTAGAGAAATGGTAGTCTTCAGCTACGGAGTTATTCAATTAATTTTACCTAGTGATGGACCTTATCTGGTTAGAAATTCAGTTCTATTTACCAAGCGTTAAAGTCGAACGCATTCGAATTTGCCTTTAGGTATCTGGTACCATGTGGTGGTTTCTTCCTGTGCCGAGTATGTTCGTAGCAAAACCTCTGCGGCAGCTTAAATCTAGAAAATAATGTGCTTGATAGTCGGAAGATTTGCCTACCATGCGTTATGTTGAAAAACATCATCATCTTCTTTAAGAAACCGATTTCCAAACTGAGGACGCTTGTCCGCCGTATTTTCTTCACCCGCGGGCTCCATATCTGTCAATCACAAATGTTTTGACGTATATGCCAAGACTTGTCAAATTGAAGGCATGGAACCCGAAGGGGAACACTTGAAATATGAGTTCTATTTTTTTATTAATTTTAAATCAAAAAAACTTCATCTTGTTCATTGTGAGAAGGCAAGCGGTGCGTTATTAACCAATATTAAAAGATTCAGTGCATAAAAAAGGAAAATGACTTGAAAATAAATTTTCGACTCTCGTCAGCGTCATCTATACGCCATTATGCAAAAATGGATCAGAACAACAACGAAGTTTGCTGCGCAGCGCAGATGTTTTCATCGCATTCTCGCTCAGAGAGGGGAAAACATCGAAAGATTTTCCAGTCGGTATTTTTTGAAAGGAGCGGCCATATTTTTAGTTGACTGGGTGCAAGATTTACGGTCGGTTGATGTGTTTTCGTTCCGTACAGGTGCGTGTATTTAGTGTCATAGCCGCGATACCGTTCAATTTCCATTTGCCAATTGTCAAAACCGTAAAATATCCGTAACCGTATCGCACGATTCATTTACAATAATCGATCGATCGTTTGATTGTGCATATATATTTAGTGTAGTAAATTAGGCGAGTGCAACAACACGATCTAAATTCACATTCTCGTCGAGAAAAGTGTTGTTGTTTTGCTAGTTGGTTGTTTGTTGGCGGTGGCTTGAGCGGATCGACTTGGTGCAATAGCGAGAATTTCCCAGGCGGAAAATCCAAGAAGTGGAATTTTTTTCGCAAGAAAATGTGTTGATTGGTCGTCGTGGTGAAAATATTGCTAACGAATGATTTGTGGTTTGGTTGAAATGCTGTATTTTTGGCAAAGAGTGTTCTAGTGCTAGAGAATATTGTGGTTTGAAAGTAGTTAGAAGAAAGTTTCCGTGTCGGGTGGATACGTCGAAAAAAAAGTGACGAAAATTTTCGCGAATCCGTCCGGTTTTTGCTTTGCTTGCAATTCGCGTTATTAAATACTGCCTAGCCTTGGATTAGCTGCATAGCTTCCCCTTGGGATTTAACTTGACTACGTTGTGGAAGAGAAACGACAAGACTTAATCTGCCACAGGAACCTGTGAAAACAGCCTCAAAATGAGTTGGGGAACGGAACTTTGGGTAAGTAGGCTAGTTCTTGAATAAGCGATGATAATCCGATCCGTGGAGCCCGTTAAAATCGACCGTTTGAAAATGATAACGCGGAGAGCTTGTGCGGTAGCAATGGTGAATGCTATGACCACACCGAGAACTGGTTGTGCGGGGCAAGTTGCCGAGGATGGTGGTATGGTATCTGATTGCCGCTTGGTTGACTCGCGGGGGTGTTTCACGTCGTCCTGTGGCAAATCCGGTCCGTAAAAATTACAATGCACCTGGACAGTGTCTACCTGCATATTTGTGCCGTGGTGTATTAGATTTTCGAAGGTTTGAGTGCTCTTGCCCAACCTGAGAATAATAGGTTTGAGTGCCGTGAACCAACAGCCGTCCAGGTGTTTTGAGATCTCGTAGCGCCGTCTTCGTCATGCGACAGCTATCCGGGCATCTTTCCATCTTGCTCTCGGCACTTGTGCCGATCCGAATGGTAACTGGACTGTCGCGGAATGTACAAATACGGCGGCGAGGCTGTATGTAGCTGTTCCGAATCCGATTCAAGCGGATACATCTCGAGCCGCAACGAAGGTTCGATTCGCATGTGTGTTTTGCGCACTCCAATGCCTGCCGACTACACAGACGTCTACTGACTCTGGCTGGACTGGCTGTAGTCGGCGGCTCCATTCCACTTCTTGGTGGAGCATAACTGGCTACGTCCGACGTATGTTGCCATTTCGAAATCTTCTCCACTCGAATGAGTGCAGTCCGGTTTCCGCAGAAATTTCAAATATTTCGGGGCCGGAATGATTGCCGCCACCACGAGAGCCTAGAGTTTTCCTCAGTTCGTTTCCACGCCGGAAACGAATTGAAAATCCTTCAAGTGGAAAACCGAAAATCGTCCGTAAAAGTACATCTTTCTACGCTTGGTTCCGTGCCAACATTGCCGTTTGCTCTCCACAGTAATAACCCCAGAAGATGCCCCAGTCCTTCGATTTTGCATTCACATACACTGGAGGTTCTCTTGCTCGGAAATGAGAGGCCAATTGCAACGACGACGCAGCGATGCGATTCCGAGATACTTTGATGTTGGAGCCTTTCGGATGCTGGGCTGGCTGGGTGCTTTAACCTTGAACAACTGGTTAGCTCTCGGTCGTTTTGCACGTTTACTTTGCTTGGCTTTGTGTTTCTCGAACTGAAAACAAAAACACCTGTGTGATATCTGTGTGCGCTGGTTGACTCAAGCAACCTTGCAGGTTTCAGTTCAGTCTAATGCAAATTTCAATTGAATCTATCGAAGGAAATATGTGTGTCATTCGAATTTTTATTTTGTTGAAGGGAAGAATACGTCATCAACAATATTAACCATACTATTTTATTATTCGCATCCGCCTCGCCTAGTCACGTAGAAAATTTGGGTGAATGAAAAGGGACGTTTGAATATATCATCAATACAAACAATATTCGTATCCGATAGGAATAAAACAAGCGTGTAGGAATTTTATATGAAAATTAAAAATAATTATCAATGTACTAGTTTTTTTTAGACAAGAAAATATCAATGATTTTTTTTTGTTTATTTTTGGTCAAAGTGTATAATTCTACCTGGCTTTACCAAATCTACACCAGTCCTTGGATATTGTAAAACTGTTTGAACGTTAACTTGCATTAGCAACGTTGATTCCAGAGATAATCTATAATTCATTGTGGTCATGAAGTATTGCAGGTCTAACTAATCTACACTTGTAAGGTCGAGCTACTCTGCTGGAGACTTCTCAGTCCCTGAGAAGATTCCTAAGACATGTAGAGTAAAAAGGTCGCTAGGTCTGCTCGCTAAGGTGTCATGAAAAGTGGCGTGCTACGGCCTGTGGGTTCGAATCCCGCCAGTGCCCATGGTCGTAATAGTAATTGTCAATAAAGCATACCCGATGGCTATGTGCCGAGGGACAAAAGCCCAACCCCGGTTCATTGAAAAAAGTGCACTACAGTTGAAACTCGTTATAGAAACTAATTAATGTCAGCCTAGCTGCCGATTTCGAGGTTTTGCCTACATCATGTATAGAAAATTGTGGAAATATGCTTGGTTTTTGTAGCAATTAAGAGACGCATATATGTTATAAATATAAAAAATATATAATTTGAGAAGATTATAAAACATTGTTAAGAAATCTAGGTATATATTACAGTATAAAGTTAGTTTAAAGTTAGTTTTTTGAAAAATATGAAGTTTTTTTTTTAGCTTGGCTCAGTTTGTTTCTCTCATTATCCTTAATTGCTTTATGCTTGATTGAATATAACATTAAAATTTCCCCTAGTGGATAAGCATTTTCTTCACACCAGCTAATTCGATTTCATCTTTATCTGCTACCCAGACTGTGCAAACTGCACCTTCTTCACTGCGGGATAGCTGCTCGACGAGTTACCTCGTTTCCGCATCTGCTGCTGCTTTGCTTACGCTTCCAGACATGGAGGTTGTAACTCCTCCACTTAAAGTTTTTGTTTCTCGGTTGGCATATCGTACTTCGACCGAAACCGTAAAAAAGTACGTAGCTGCTAAGCTTGGATACGCACCACCTCTTTTGCTGTGCAAAAAGCTGACTCCGGATAATCTGCAGGAGCAAATCATTGCTTCTTTCTGCATCACCGTTTCTTCCGGCATCAACGACCTACTAAAGTGCGACTTCTGGCCACCTGGAGTCTTTGTAAAAGAGTTCACCAAAATTCCGCGAAAAAATTTTCGATCCAGACCAGGAAAGAAGACTCAAACTTAAAACGTTCCTTAAAACTGTACTATCAAAACGACCGTGGCTTGAGAACCAAGTCTTATAAAATTAATCTTTCTTCTGCCCTATCTTCTGATGACATTATCTGTCTTACGGAAACCTGGTTGACAGATGATATTTTTGATAGTGAGATTTTACCACAGCACACTGTCTTCCGCAAGGATCGTGATCGTTCAATCTCTGGCAAGTCTGATGGTGGAGGTGTTCTTATTGGCATCCACAAATCTCTCTCTTGTTCGGTTTGCAGTGACTTTACAACTACATCTTCAGTGGAGTGTATTTTAGTTCGTGTCCCTCTTGCTCCTGCTTCACTATTACTTATCGCCTCAATCTATATCCCCTGTAATAGTCCTTCACTTTATGAAATTTTCTTTGCAGAGCTCTCATCTTATCTCCTGTGCCGTTTTCCTACCGCTCACTTAAGTGCTATGTGGTGACTTCAATATGGCTTCCATCGAGTGGAATACCTCTTTTTCAACCATCACTTCCAGCAACAGTCTTTCGCTTACTTTATCTTCATTCATTTCTTTATGTTCTCTTTCCCAATTGAACTCGGTACCTAATAAAAATGGCAAAATATTGGATCTAATTTTTTCTAATATCCCAGTGTCTTCTGTTGATTTGGACTCCGATGCTCTACCCTATGTCCCTCCCGATCCTTACCACCCTCCTGTTCTTTTAGAAATTTCTTTCAATCTTCCTCTCAGATCCACAGTTTTTTTTTTTATTTTTGGAACAGGTATGTTCCAAATACCTGTTCCAAAAATACTAGCTAGTATTTTTTGAAGTATGTACATATATACACACAAGTACATGCGATTTGCAGTGATGTAATGAAACGGTATGATATGCCCTCCCCCATCCACCAGAGACAAAGTTCCCAGGCTAGAATGGTGATGGTGCAGTTGAGCGTGAAAAAATACGAGCCATTAGTCCGTGCAGCTTGTCCGTAACTATCCAATGGTCTGTCACTTATTTGGCAAGTGTTTCTCCAATCTAGGAGCCATCTAAGGGAAAACAAGCAAATTCAATCAATTTAATTTGATTTTCATTTTAATATATGCACAAAACACCTCCTGTATTCGTTCAAACTACCAGTGTCGAAAAATTCACTTTGATAGGACCAACTAATCCTGTTGTGATCTATATGACTTTTCATCGATCGATGCCTGATACCAAACTTTTCCTGGCTAATCTAAAACAATCGGTTTTCCACTTCGCCTCACTGAAGCATGAATTTGTCGAAAATTTTATTAAGAAATGATAAAACGTCAATTAAACATGCTCCCACTAGGGGGCCAACCTTTTCGGTAAAGCTGGACATGAGTCACAACCCCGGTAGGGTTGGAGTGCAGTCACGAGGAGAACTTCAGCACAGCCGGAGAAGCCAACTGGCTAACCAAAAAGGATCAAAACATTTTTAGTGTTACTTTCAGTTTTCCCGGCGGATTTCATTTTACCGTATCTTATAAACTAGGCAGCTTTTTCCCATATTTGTATGGGAACAACTCAGAAAGATCCTCAAATTCATGCTAGACCAAAAAAAAAAATTTTTTTTGAAAAAATTGATGTTTTTGCCTAATTTCCCCTATAAAAAAAAATTTTTCGCCCTTAAAATATCACTATTGAACTCCCCGATCACTTTCAATCATCGAAAGCGCTGTAAAGGCAGTTTTTGCCAAACTATGTCCAAAAAACCCCTTAATCCCCTACAAAACCGAAATTTTTGTATCACAGCAATAGGTCTTGGCTCGTTATGTCCCAAATAGTGAATCCAATCCCGGGATTCGAATCCCGGGATCCCGAACAGTGTTTAGCCACTAAAATCCCGGATCTCAATTAGGATTGATGGTTTATAGTCCCGGGATTATAAATCATCAATCCCAGGATTATAAAACATCAATCCCGGGATTTTAGGGACTAAAAACTGTTCGGGATCCCGGGATTCTAATCCCGGGATTGGATTCCCTAGTCCCAAACCACACTAACCCAAAATTAGCCGATTTTGTCCGATTTCAGTTACTTTTGCCCTAAAACCTTTTTGAATAATTGAATAAAATACTTTCCCAATTTCTCCTATCAAAAAATTTTTCGTCCTTAAAATATCACTAATGTACTTCCCGACCACTTTCAATCATCGAAAGCCCTGTAAAGGCAGTTTTTGCCAAACTATGGCCAAAAAACCCTTACTCCCCTACAAAACGTAAATTTTTGTAACACAGCAATAGGTCTTGGCCCGTTATGTCCCAAACAACTCTAACTCAAACTTGGCCGATTTTGTCTGATTTCAGCTACTTTTGCCCTAAAAACCTAAACCTAAAGTCCCAAAATACTCGCAAGCACGAAAATACTCTATACAAAAATATGCGATATCGAAAATACTTGCAAGTTCCAAAATACTCGATACGAGTATATACTCGTATAGTTCCAAAATACTTGCAAGTATTTAAAAATACCTGTTCCAAAAATACCTGTTCCAAAAATACTTGCAAGTATTTTGGAACGATACGTTATTTTCGTATTCGAGTATTTTGGAACGATACGTTATTTTCGTATTCGAATATTTTGGAACGATACGAGTATATACTCGTATCGAGTATTTTCGTACTTGCAAGTATTTTCGTCTCGCATACGAGATACTCGTGAGTATGAAAGCACTTGCAAGTATGAAATACGAGTTTATATTAATATTAGGATACTATTACGTCACTGTTTGATTGAAATGAATTAAATGGACGAAATTTATTGTGTAAATTCTTGATTACATGTATAGTCCACAAAAATACTCGTACCTAGTATTTTTGAATTTCGTACTAGGTACTGGCTGTTCCAAAAAAATACCTGTGCCATATACCTGTTCCAGTATATACGCCTCATCTCTAGTAGAAGTCACTGCGAGTTAGATCTGGCGAATAGCGCGGATCCAGTTCGAATCCTGTTTCTTTAATTGCATCCGTCGCAACTGCAGCCTTGTGAGCCGGTACGTTATCTTGATGAAAGAGAACTCCGGCTCGCAGTTTGCCGCGCCTTTTTTTATTCATTGACTCCCGCAATCTTCTTATTTGGTCTGCGTAGTTAGTGCCTGATATAGTGGCTCCTTTTTCCAAATATTCCACCATAATAATTCCTTCAGCGTCCCAAAAAAACTGATGCCATAACATTTCCTGCCGAACTCGGCACTTTGAATATGGAGGAGCAGAGTTCCTTAATGTTTCCATCATGTCGTCGTGTATGTCTCTGGTAGACAATTTTTTTCAAACAGAGGTACTTAATGACAGGTCTAATTTCGCTTTTCTCAATTTTGATGTTCTCTCTGCGACTGTTCGTATTCAAACGAATGCACCTCCCTGGAATCCTGGCCTATTTATGTTTTTTTTATGCTGACTTAGTGTGTATATGTGGTAGTAAAATTTTTTTTTTGGATTTTTATGCGAACTGGAAATAACCGATTATCATTACTTTTTGACCAACCCTCGTAAATAGATATGTATATGCAAAATAAAATTTTAGCTCATTCTCTAACAGGTTGCGATACTACTTCAGCGATTTAAAAACAAAAACAAATTAATGTGTTCAAATTATTTGAAAGAAAGTAGGAATTAATAAACTACGCAGAAATTTTTAGCAAAACAATGTTGTCGAGAGGTGGAACAATAGAAATCGTTTTCACCTGGCTATGTATCACGCTACAGCACAAAAAGTATCTTTTCATACTAATAGTTATTCAACTTTTATTAGATCTACACAGCTCAAAAAACCTGTTCAACTATCTATTCTTACGCCAACATCTAGTTCTGCTCGGCAGCATTTATATCGGGTGTATTACCAAGTTCAATTATGGCTAGGCAACGAGCTCATTCCTAGAGATTGAGGATGGAAGCTCAGCGATACCATTTTGAAGCTTCCACCTGCTCCAGAAATTTTGCTTAATAGAATTTTTTGTAACTGCACCAAGGGCTTCAGCTTAAACTGCGGCTGCAGCAAAGTTGGATTATGTTTTTAACAGTATGTGATAATGGTCCCAGTCAGGCGTGCTTCAAAACATAAAAATAGAGTTCGAAAACACAAACATAAAAATAGAGTCCGAAGAGGAACGATTATTGAAATTAATAATTAATCTTTAAAATAAATAAATAAAAATTAACAAATTAATAATAATTTACTAAAAAAATAACCATTTTCGAAGGAAAAACAAATGTGGATTAGGTCTACTGGGAATATCACATTTAAAAAATGTGAAGGTGGTGCAGAAAGGGGTGCACATTTCATGAGAAACAAAAGCTACTAGTTTATGGATCGAAATATCTCAAAAACGGTTATCGTTACAAGAAAAAGTTATAGATTCTTATTTCTAGGAAATTCTCTAAGCTACAAATTTGTTATACAGTAGAACGCCGATTATCCGAACGCCGATTAACCGAATCGCCAATTATCCGAATCGGTCCTAAAGCGTATAAAACCAAGTAATTTTTCTTTTGTTTTGTTGTAACAAGTTGAAACTCGCTGGAGTCCAGATATATTTCAACTGTTATAGCTGAAAGCTAGAGGCAAGATACTGTAAATACATGTTTTGCGTCGTGTGGCTTCCGTGAAACGGAACGTTGGAACGTTTGTTTTTTTTCAACTCAATAACACTGAATTACTGTCAGTGAGCTCCTCCCTCTTCTAACCAAAATGAGTGCAAAGCGGAAACGTGTCGTCCTCTCACTAAAGAACAAAGTGGAAATAATCAATCAGTTAAAAAAAGGTGTGGCGGGAAAGGTACTGGCAGATAGATTTGGTGTCGGGGCGGCTACAATAACTGATATTAAAAATAACAGTCAACAAAATTTAAGTTTTAATACTGCGTTGGAAACTGATGATGGATGTTCGTCACGAAAAGTAATGAAAAAGGCAAAGGATGAACAGCTTGAGAATGCTGTCTTTACGTGGTTTCTGCAGAAACGATCTATTGGACAATCGATTTCAGGGCCGATTTTATGTGAAAAGGCGCGAATTTTCAGTGAAAAAATTGGTGTAGCTGGTTTCAAGGCAAGCACTGGACGGATCCGCAATTTCAAAAATAGGCACGGCATTCGGGAACTCGATATTGCTGGTGAAAAACTATCTGCTGATAGTGAAGCTGCTAATAAATTTTTGAACACCTTTAAAAATGAAACTGAAAACTACGACCCTGATCTTGTTTACAATGCTGGTGAGACTGGTTTGAATTGGAAAGCTTTGCCGAGAAAAACCCTAGCATCTAAAAGAGAACAGAATGCTCCCGGCCACAAAGTCAGTAAAGATCGCGTCACCATAATGGTCTGCGCGAACTTTACTGGTACCCATCGTCTTCCTCTATTATTGATTGTCAAAGCAAAGAAGCCGAGGGCTTTTAAGAACGTAGCCAAGTTACCAGTGACCTACACAAATCAGAAGAGTGCATTGATGGACAGCAGTATTTTTTTTGGAGTGGTATGATAAAACCTTTATTCCTGAAACAAAAAAGTTTAAAAAAAAAACAGGAAAAAGGGAAAAGTTTTGCTAATTATTGACAATGCACCAACGCATCCATCACTTGAGCTTCTCGTGAGAGAAGAAGGGAAATTTAAGTGTCTCTTTTTACCACCCAACGTCACAAGTCTGCTGCAGCCCATGGTCAGGGTGTTATTGAGTGCACGAAACGTTTTTACAGACAACAGTTGCTTCGTAAATTGCTTCTGGCTGAAGAGAACGACGAAGAACGGGTTTTGGATTTGTACAAAAAAATCAACTTGAAAGACTGTTGCTACATTATTGCAGATTCTTGGAACATGGTTAAAAGCGTTTCACTGAAACGAGCTTGGAATAAAATAAACGGCACATCAACGAAAGAGCAACTTGAGTTAGAAAAGCAGGCGAAGGAATGAGAATCAACCGCTGAAGTTAATGAAGACGAACAGGAATTACCGTCAGGGGAAGAGTTTGTAAACATGGCTAATGAAATCGCGGGATGTTCGGCGTGTGATGTCGCTGATATGGAAGAGTGGTTGCACTGTGATAAGAATGATCTAGGGTTCCAGATACAGACAGATGATGAAATCGCAGCGAGTGCCAAGGACGAACAGGATAATGAAGAGGATGACAATGAGACCGAAGGGGCAGAGGCACAATACCAAAGTGTACCATCTCACAGCGAGGCGTTTATGTGTTTCGATATCGCCCTCAAGTGGATGGAACGGCAACCCGAATGCGACGGTGTACAACTTCTTGCCGCCCGGTGCCTGCGTGACCTTGCCGCACGGAAACGAGCTCCAACGTCGAGGCAACTTACTCTGATCGAGATTGCCAAGTGACAAGATATTGTAGAACTGTGTTGTTAAACTTAACAAAGTTTATTCTATGTGTGACAGTTCGTTTTTCTTTACTACCAGTCTATGTCTGATTATCCGAATTTTCGATTATCCGAATCGTCCCCGGTCCCAATTAATTCGGATAATCGGCGTTCTACTGTACATCGTTTTTCTATAGAGGCGATCTCTACTAAAAATCGCTTTTGGTTACTTTTGGCCCCGTATAAAATGTAACGCAGCGTTCGGATCGATCGGGACTTTTGACATTTTGTTAAGAATGTCAACGTTAACACCAAAACCCAGCTTTTCACTGTACTGAACTGTACTATTGGCCATGGCTGCACTTTAACTTTATAAATTTGATCGAAATTGCGGCTTATTTTGCATACTAAAGCGGGAAACCCCGATTACACAACAATATCCGTTTTAGTCAATGATAAACGCCAATTCTTATCTCGTATTTCGATTTCAACAGCAAATGTGGCAGTTACTAGATAGGAATCAGTTGAAAATTCTCAGTACTATTAGTCACATTTTAATGTCAGTAATCAACAAAAATTTGTAAAATATCAGGCCGTATGTAGAGAATGATTTGACGAAATGTAAGCAAAGTCAAAATAATTACTCGATGGGGAATCAAAGCTAATTACAAAGATTTATATTGACTCTTACAATAGATCGTTAATCACACACTAGTGTTTGAAATCTCTAATTGCTTTCAAATTACTTATCTAACAAAGAACGTAGTTTCCAATCATTGAACTGTTCCTAAAATTATTACCGACAAAAGCCTAAAAGCACCACAAAAAGCCTATAAGAATTTTCTATATTTTAAGCTAACAAATCCAGCATACGCCGAACTCATACACAACGGAAAAAAATCATTTGTTTGCAATAGTTTCTATTGCGAAACGAACGTGCTTCTTCGAACATACTGGTAACGTGCTCACCTTTGTCGAGGAGTCATTCCCTTATCATTCGACAAGATTAGTTCTATTGCCGCTGTTGACAAACCAGCGAAGAAGCGTTCTTCCAGACTGGTACGTAGTCAGCCACAAGAGTGTAGATAAAACACTTGATTTCTATCTTTGCACTTCGAATTGCGTAAAAATGAAAATAAACTTGATTGTTTCGTGTTCTGTTGGGTGTACCTAATCTTTATGGTTTCGTCGAAATGATTGCGACAGATACTGTACATGCACAACAGACGTTGTAGGATAAAGATTGCGCAGGCAAAAGGCGCCAAATTGTTTTAGAGTCCAGAAGGTTAATGGAAGGTTTCTATGACGAAGAAGATGTATTGTTTTGTGATTATGATGATGATGACTATTAAATTTGCGAAAATTGTTATGACAGTGAATCACGAAGGTTGCGAACAGCACTGAGAAAAGCTAAGCTTCTGTTGCATCAGAGTTTCCTAAGTGAAATTGTGCATTGCGATGTTTTGTCTGAAACATTATGTGCATTGCATTAAACATATTCCTAGCGTTTTCGAGACTTTTTCACCACAATAAATTAACAACTTATGCAAACAACATAACAAAACAGCGAGTATAATATGCAACAAGCCTTTTTCAGGCCTCGAAAAGTCTAATGATTCTCCGTAATTAGATAAGCAAAGCCCCACGAAACCGGAATAGCCGGTTCCACTCAGGTTGTCATGCCACAATGTTTTTCTCAAAGTCCGAACTTAATGCATTTCGTCTCTCCTCAGTCTTTTTAGACTTCAATTAGGCCTACGGGTATATTTACTTGTATACATGCAACAACGAAGGCGAATTCTCGACATGGAATTCCAAATGGATGTAGCCAGTCAGCCTGCCTGTGGGTCTTGTGCAATCAGACAATCTTCGAAGCTGCGAGAATTCCCTTTTTGTCTATGTTGCCAATGTCTCTTCACCACATGCTAACGTTACCATTTTTCTTTGAGAAAATATGATACACGTACGACCGTATTCGTATAGAGGCTACGTGCTTGCATACCGATACCGAACCATAGGAGAACTTGAAACATTTCGAACCTCTCAATTGGAATGGAATGTAGAGATCATTTCGACTTGGTGAATTGGCTGATGAACTGATGGTCGACCGACCACGTCCACCATCGTTACATTGAAAATGCAAAATATGGAATGGTGACAGTGGCGCCCGACTGCTCGGTCATTATCGTTTGCATTTATGGAATGTATTGAGTATTGTTTTGACGCCCTTTCGTTCAGACAACAAATGCTCGCGTTTTGTACATTTTAATTACAGCAAATTTGTACTACCGTTTTGGAGTGATTTTTCGCAATCGTCTGAAGTGGTAGATGCAAAAACGCACGTGAGTATATTTGAAGGTAAAATTGGATGTTTTTTGGTTGGAGTTGACATTATAATTTCTATATGGAAACTTTGCTGTCAATAGGCGGGCGAAGTGAATTTAACTTAAGTTTTATGAGGCCGCCGGATTTAAACACCATCTGCTCAACTGTATCACTTATAATATGCCGGCGTATTCTATAAAATGATTAGTAGCGAAACTGGCTATCCTTCTTCTGCTTCTTTCCTGCGAGAAATTAACGAAAGAGATTCTAAGTAGACAACGAAATCGCTTTGCTATCTCTCCTGGAATAGACAAAGCTCTTCGAAACGACTTCTGGTCTTTACTTCCGGAACTCCAAAATATGGCGCAACTTTCGAACTCACATAAAATATTGCGCCAAGGATATATTATCAAAACGCTCGTGACCTGAAAATTACCTAGTAGGGACATAAATACTGTCAAATCAGTGAACGCACTACTGAGCGCATGGCGGTTTTGACATCTGGGTTTTGACGGGTGGTCTTTTTGTTGTTTAAAAAAAAGCATTCTGAGTCAACGCATAAGCGTGGAGTGTTCATACAGAGAAAACCGCATCGCTGTAATTGCGCTTCATAAGTGCAAAATCGAAAGAGGAGAGATCTTCTGGCTGCTCCAGCCACTTGGAATCAGCCGAAGATTTGTGTATCGGTGTGTTAAATTTTTGGAAGATGCTGGCGAAGTGAAATACCGCCAGCGATCTGGTCGCCCACGCAGTGTACGCACGCCGGAGTCCATCAAAGCCGCGAAGGCTCGGATCATAAGAAATTCGCTCCAGAAAACAGGAAATTATGGCACGAGAAATGGACGTGAATGCGAAATCCATGAACCGCATCATCAAAAAAGACTTGGGATCTGGGGGCCTACAAACACCGCTCCGGGCAATTGCTCATCGCCACTCTAAACGAAAGTAGAGTGAAAAAATGCAAGCAGCTGTTGGCAGAGCAGGCAGATGGAGGCTACCGAAAAATCCTTCTTACGGACGAGAAAATCTTCACCGTGCAGAAGAAATTCAATCGGCAGAGGTTCGGGTGTACGCTCGGTCGTCCTTGAAAGCATTGCAAGCCATTCAGCGGTTTGAGAAAGGTCATCACCCGGTGTTAGTCATTGTTTGGTGGGGCTTAGCTTATGATGGCACCACTGAGTTGTTTTTTGCGAAATAGTCGTGAAAACCTCCGCAAAAGTGTATCAACAGACGAATTTGAGCCTTATTGTGAAGCCTCTCAGCCGAACCATATTTCAAAACCAGCATTGGGTGTTTCAGTAAGATTCGGCGCCGGCTCACAAGGCCAAAAAGCTCAGGCTACGCGTGAGTGGCACGTACCTGCATTTTTGAGCCCAGATAATTGACCCTCTGGCAGCCCCGACTTGAGTTACAAGTTAAGGACGGTTTTGGAGTGCATGATCTGTCGTAGAAGATACAAAAACATTTAATCCCTCAAGTCTGCCTTGGCCGAAGCTGTGAGCAATCTTCCTCTATATGAGCTGCGATAGACGGTTGGCCAAAGAGACTCAAAGCCGGTCTGAAGACAAAGGGTGGCCATTTCGAATGACAGTAGTTTTTTATTATTCTACACAGATGCACTAATAATCAGTAATAATCCCAAGAAGAAATCTCAAGCGATTTTTTTTAATTTGAAAAAACCCATGTTACTGTATTTATGTCCCTAACATGTATAGTGATCAGGGTTCATCTCTCTTTATCTTTGTATTTAGGTCATATTGGTTGCCAAACCGAAACTTGACCTACTAAGGGTATTTATGATAATCTTTTTCCTTTTCACACTGTTTTTCATCGTGATCGAGACCGCTTGACAACGATTAAACATGATGGTAATAGTTGAGTTTTAGTAGCAGTCCACATTTCTCTTGAAGCCATGCACTGTCATGATTTCTGCAGATGCTCCAGTCTAATGCATTAGCACCCTAGCCCCTTTCGAAGTTATCATCCTAGCCCCTTTCGATTGTATCAGTTGTTTCATGTAATTCTTCTGTTGCCATCTTCTGTTCCATGAAATTCTTCTGTTGCCATCAATTCTTTGCAGATCTTTCCAACTCCCACTTTAACTGTTTTGCCTTTGTCTCTCTTCTTATTTGTGGTGACTTTAAATCCGCTAATCTTGATTGGAGTATGATCATCTCTCCTATCGTTTTATTCAAAAATATTTCTCTAATAACTTCATGCATTTTAACTCTATTCCCAATTTCCAAATTTCACCTCCCACAATATCACTCCGCAAGCTGCTCTTCCTGACCTGCATTTCCATTCCTCCTGACATGCACCGTGTCTCTCTTTCCATTGCAATTTCTATCGACATTTCCATCTCTCGTCTCTCTAAAATTCGCATGAAACCCCCTTACATTTTAATTATTATAAAGTTGACTTCAAAATCCTTTTTCTATCACCTTTCGCTTGATGAATGTGTTTTAAAGTTTTGTGTCCTTTCACACCTTAATTTCACGATTCACTCCTACTAGCTGACCGCGTAAACGGAATTATACTCCATGGTTTCGGCTGGATGTGTTCAAGGCTAAAAACGAAGCTAGTGCTAAGGATAGAGCTTCAGGATCTCATGAAGACTTCATTGAATTCTCAGGAGATGGTTTCTAAAATTTTTAAAATTTAGCGATAGTTTTGGCAAGCTATGTATAAATTTTTCGTCAACATTGAGTCTTCTATTTATTCTAACCATCATAAACCTTTTTGGTCTTATATCCGTTCCCTGATAAATTTCCTCCGTTTCCTTAACTCAATGCACCTTAATCTTCTAACCCTCAAAATATTTGTAAACATTTTTCTTCATTCTTTTTCGACCGATCTTCAGTCTCTTTCTTTATTTCTACACTTGCTATTCTGTCTAAACCGATTTTTTTATAGAAATCAAATTCATACTCAAGTCACTTAGGTTATATCCCGAATTTGCTAGCTAAGTCAATGTTCTCGTTCCTGATTATTTTTAACCTTTGGAACTCCTCAGGTTCCTTCGTATCTTAGTGGGAGTTCGGTCATATCCAACCGATTCACAGATCTGATGATCTAGACTCCATTCATTTCAACTACCGGCCAGTTCCTGTTCTATTCTGCTTCATTTCTTACAATAAGCTTATTCCAGTCTATCATTATCAGCAACATCTGTACTGCAGCCGCGGTCCGGTCTGGTTTTGACCTTCTTCAACAAATTGTTCCACCGGTCCCGATCGCGGTCCGATGTCATCTAGATAGGCACGTCCTTAACCTCCGAGCCTGAACGCTACCCCTCTAGCACAAGCAAAGTTTCCGCCATCATCGACTGTCATCAAATCTACCGCAAAAGGTTTTCTGAGCAGGCTCCTCTTCGCTCATACGAGCTAAGTGTCCCGCCCACCGGATTCTACCAACCTTTATCTTATATCTGGTTATATCTGCTAGTATACAACTCACGGTTGTAGTGCCTTCGGAATCGTCCTTCCTAGCACACGGGGCTAACGGTTGTCCGTAAGGGTTAGATTTCTGGATTTGGAAAGCCTTGACAGACTGTAGGAGGCTTTGTTGGATTTAGGCAGCCGCCCGCGTATTTCTCCCTCAGCATTACTATCGGCCGCAACTATTGAGGTAGAAATCGCACTACTTCCAAATCATTCTCCACTACCCTGGTCGTGTACCAACTCTAGGTGGTAACCCGACGGAAAGTGCGGGAAGACGGAAGTTCGTCTTTCATTTATGTGCAGCCCCAAGTTTTGTACCGCTCGCTCGATTTAGATGAAGGATTCTTGTACAAATAACAGTCTTCCATTCCTTTTTTACTACTGAATAACATGAATTCATCAAGAGCAGGTCTTCCACATCTAACCTTATAACCTTCTCCAAATTTGTCACTTCTGCTTGGGATCAACAGGAAAATTTTGATGTTTTTGCGCACCGATTTTACAAAAGAAGTTGATTCTGCTAATCTCAAGCTTCTTCTCTCGAAGCTCAAGTGTTTTATCTACATTTTCTTGCTATTTTTCAGAAGCTACTTGTGCCTTAAATATGCTTTCCTCATCAGCTTCGGCATTCTGTCCCCGTTTCGGTGTTGCGCAAGGTTTGATTCTCTGTCCTCTTTTATTTCGTATCTTTATTAATTACCTTCCCTGTTATTCATTCGTTCTGCCTTCTGTATGTAGATGGTTAGTAGTATCAACACGATTTTTGCGCTCTAGAAGATTAATGCTCTGGAGGAATTTACTTGCTCTGAACATACTGAAATGTCATCTAAAGTGTCTAAAAAGCTTCCCTTTATGTTTCTTAATCTCTGTCTAGGTTCCTTCTCACTATTTTCGAAAACTTCAAGAATCTTGATGTGATTTTTTACTCGAAACTTAAGTCGAACTGCATGTTGTGCAAATTACCTTATTTATTGTCTTTGGATTTATTTTGTTTTCTGAACTTAGTATATTTTTTTTCTATTTGTATAATTAGTCTACGGTCCGTACAAGTAGCTAATAAATAAATTAAAAAAAAAATAGTTTTTAAATTTATTAAGCGTTAGATCAGCCAAATATAGTACATATTCAAGCCTAGATTAGCTGAAAAGCCTCAATTTACCTCATATTTTCCTCATCCTTCTGTAAACTTCTTTTATTTAAAATGAACCTACCACTAATTCACCACAGCCCACAAACACTCGTGGCCAGCTGGGTTTGTATGCAATTACCTACAAAAATGACAGGAATACGATATCGTTCCGCTGTTCAAAACGGAAACCAAAGGGGAAATAGAAGCGTCCCATTCATATTTCGTGTCTACATCAAATACACTCAATTTCTTTGCAGGCCAATTGCTAGGATAATTATCAGGCATTACCTTATGTTGCACTGCAGGGGGTGAAAACAGGTGTTTTCCTGGTGTGGATTCATTCGATAGGAGGCAAATCGAAGCAATATGTTGGCAAAAGTCCGCTGTTGTGGAACAGTATCCGGTTTCGGATACTGTTTTAGTTAGAGGGGTGTTCTTTTGACTGGAAAATTATACAAGAACACCCATATTCACTGACAATGAGAGCAAATCTGAAGTAACGCACAAAAGTATTAATAATTTTTTGACAAGAACCAATATTCAAAAAACACTTTGGTAAAAAAAAGGGTCGAGAAAAAAAACATTCTTTAAGTTCAAAAATTACTCTGATGTAATCTAACTGATGAAGATATATTTTTTGTCGGTGTCAGCAGGGGCGTTTCAACCTTTGCTTAGTTAAATACTGCAGGTTTGGCATGAACATCAGCTGTGGTCAAAAAATTTAATTGAAATTATTTGATAAACAGCATGGTTCTATAACAAAGACGTTCTTACTCTCACAAAGTATTCTCAACTTAAAAACACTTAATTACACGCAACCATTAAAATTTACTTGCATTCATTCCCTTCATACACGCACGATCATATAACAAGCCCACCAAGCACTTAATGAAATACTGAAATTAATATGATTGTTTACAATCATTTTTCATAATGCTTGTTCAGACTAAGCTCTGCGACGTCTGTCAGCAAAGTTCCGAGTCAGAGGTCAACGGTCGAATAATCGGTCTACTTTTATCCGGTTATAAAACGCGGCAACGAATTACATGCAGCCCTACATTTAAAGAGCTTATCATAGGAATTTTCTCCAATATTGATTTTTAGTGTTGTGCAAATGCAAGTAAGTGAGCGAACTCACGAGAACGGAAATATTTGTATGAACGAGTATGATAAACCATTTATGGGTCGTTGTGCAGTTTTTCGCACGTGATGCAATTGGAAGACGCTGAAAGGGATATGAAAAGAAAATAAACTTCGACAAAGCGAAAAAATGATTCACGAATCATGAAGGGAAAGCAATTTAATTATTAATTTAATTTGAAATAAAATTGTGTTGAAACGCTAAATAAAAATAAAACTAATCTATGAAGCATAAACAAAACTTGAAATCTTCTGTACAAGTGCCCCAAATGCCATCTAATATACAGTGTCAAAAAAACACTAATTAAAACTCATATACTCTTCATAAAAACATTTTTTTATTTTCTTCCATTTTTTAATAACTTGTTCTGTTTGTTGTTTCTCAACTCCGCTTTTTTTGGAAACAAACTATTGACTTCCTGTTTTGTCATTTTATTTTATAATGTTAGAGAAAAACATGTCGAAAAACTGTTCGTAAATTAACGAATTCCACATACAGGCAGCACTAATGTATCATCCGGCTATAAACATAATATAGAAACTTTAATATATATTATAATTTAATATGATCATACTTACATTGTGTATTTTTTTTAACTAACAAAACCTTTGAATGCGATGTGATCAAAAAATACGCGGAGTTTTATTTTATGTCTAAAAATCTTTATTAATTTATCTTAATTGTGCTCCCTTCAAAGTACTCCTCATCAGTACTTTTTCCGATTTTCTAAGCACGCCTAAAATGCAATTTTTGTCGATTCTGCTTTCAGTTTGGCAAATCGTAGCCCTTTCTTGAGTCTTTTCGTTTTGGGGAATAGGAAAAAGTCACCAAGTCCAATACGGAGGTTGAGACACCATAACGAGGTTGTTTTTGGTCAAAAATTCACAGCCTAGTAGTAAAGTGTGAGCAGGTGCATTATAGTTGCGCGATTGTCATGAATTGTTTCGCCACAAATCCGGGTGCTTTCTTCGGAATGCTTCCTGCAGAACTTCCAGGTAGTACGCCTTATTGACCGTACGACCTGGTGGAAAGAAATCATGATAAATAACACCGTTGAAATCGAAAAACACAGTGAACTTTTTTACACGAGATCCCAAATTGGGATTTGGAGTATACCCAATTTGTTGAGCTTGCGCTAAATATCATTGTGTTTGTGGGTACACAATAGTTTTGTGTACGTACAAACAGTTTTCCAATAGGGCGGCTTCTGACGATCGCTGTTCACTTCGTGTTTGCTTGTATGCAAGAGATTTTCAATATGGCGGTTTCTGACGGCCGCTGTTCACTTCGTGTGAGCGCGTACATGCGGGGATATTTCCAATATAGCGGCTTCTGACGGACGCTGTTCATTTCGTGTGAGCATGTGCACGCATGGAAATTTCCAATATGATTGTTTCTCTCGATCGCTGTTCACTTCGTGTGAGCGCATACATGCAAGGAAATTTCCAATATGGTGGCTTCTGACGATCACTGTTCACTACGTGTGAGCGTTTATACATGCAAGAAGAACCATATATTTCTCACGTTAAGATCAATCTATTTGCCAAAAAAAGATCGCCAAAAAAATTCGAACCTTTTTGACAAGCAATGCATTCTCAGGAAAATCAAAATAAATCCCAAGTTATTGGCTTTGAAAATGGCTACCGAAATTCAGCATCAAATTTATATAATTGTATAACCAAATTTCAAAAAACCCTTAACACGGCTATTAATAGGGCTACTACAAATTATATTTCAAGGTGCAAGCGAATTTTTAATCCAATTAAGGAATGGGCCACAGTGGGAATTGTTACTTCCATAAGACGCAGAAATAAACTTGCAAAGAAAGCATTAGTACAACCGTCCAATCAGTATCTCATTACATACTATAAAAATTATAGAAACAGCCTAAGCCAGATTATAAAACAAGCAAAAATAGCGTATTATAAGAATCAGATTAGAATCTCCAAAAATAACCCTAGAAAACTGTGGAAAGTAATTAATGAAGTTACTTCTAAAAGTAAACCATCAAATATAATGCAGAGTATACGTGATCCGAGTGGTAATATAATTAATGATCAGATGGAAATATATGAAATAATGAACCGACATTTTGCAACTATTGGGGAACAAATTTCTAGTTCAATCCTTCCGGCTGAAGTATATTCGGACATTGTAGAAATTTCAAATAACAATACACAGGTACTAACGGAAATGAGACCAATAGAGTTAGGCGAAATACTCCTTCATATAAATAATTTGCGTATTCGTAAGGCACCAGGCCACGATATGTATACACCTTTCATGTTCAAACAAATAAGAAACTATATAGCTGAACCCCTTGCCTATATCTTTAATTTATCGCTCTCAACTGGAATTTTTCCAGAAACCCTTAAAAAAGCTATTGTCGTACCAATACATTAGGGTAACGACGTTTTAGACCCAAATAACTATCGCCCTATTTCGACCTTGTCAGTAATATCCAAAATCTTCGAGAAGTGTATAAAAACTAGACTAGTAGAACACTTTACTGTCTGCAATAGTCTAGCTTATAACCAATATGGTTTTAAAACCAATTGTAGTACATCTGATGCGCTTTATGATGTAACATCCTACATAAATGCAGCTCTTAATTGTAACGAAAAACAGTGGCCATTTTCCTTGATGCGAAAAAAGCTTTCGATAGAGCTGTTACGATCATATATATCAGGTAGATCTTAGTGTGTCAAAATAGGTACGACCTTTAGTACTTCTCTATGTCTGGACTACGGCGTGCCTCAAGGAACAGTTTTCGGGCCTTTGCTCTTCTTAATATACATAAATGAACTATGTCACCTAGAAAATCATATGAAAGGGCGCATTGTAGCATATGCAGATGATACTGTATTAATGTTTAAAGGAAAGGACTGGTATTCGGTGACTGTTTCAGCAAATCGTGGAATAAAACTAATAAACAACTGGCTCTGTGAAAACAAAATTGCACTTAACTTAGAAAAAAACAAAATATATAACCTTTGGCGATAGCCCTAACATAAAATTAAGTCTAGTTTTAAATTCAGCCGAAATAAAACGTACTCACGAAATAAAGTACCTGGGTGTCATAATTGAGGGTAATTTGAAATGGGAAAATCACATTCTTAGCTTATGTCAAAGAATACGGAAAGCCTATTATAAGTTTCTCATTCTGCGAGATATACTTGATCTTGATTTACTCAAATTAGTATACTTTTCTTTCATTCAGTCGACCATCCAATATGGAATCATAGTCTGGGGTGCAGCCTTTGCATCCAAACTAAAACCTTTATGTAATTCACAGAGTAGACTGATAAAGCTATGCCTGAAGAAGTCGAAGTTCTACTCAACGTCGCAGGCTTTCGCAGATTTCAGTGTACTTACAGTGCGTCAACTGTATGTAGTTAATGCTTTGAAATACGTATTTGCAAATATTGCTAAATTTCCACTATATACACCCTATACAACACGCTTGCAAATTAATTCCCCTTTAGATATCCCACGAACGAAGAAAACACTAACTGGAAGGCACATAAGTATCTTGGGACCTAGATTATTTAACAAGGTTCCTTCAGAGTTGCGCTCAAATCTAGATTTGACTAACTACAAATTAAAGCTGAAACTTTTTGTCACATAGCATTTTGATGTGTTTAATGATGTAATACAATAATTGTTCTCACATGAAGCCACACACAAGCCTTATGCTCAAGTGGGAAACACTTTATCTTAAATTTCTGTATGTAATTGAATTGTACACACATATGCATCAATAAAGAATATTTTCTAAAAAAAAAAAAAAAAAAAAAAAAAAAAAAAAACAAAAATTGGGTAGTCATGCAGTGATGAAACCATCCGCCGAGTGCTTCATAACCGAGTTGGTCGTTCAAAACCATTTTTAAGTAAGAAATATCGACAAAGATAACCAATCTTGGTCAAAGAACATTCCTGCATGAGCTCTGTCCTCTAGAACAAAAATTTTGAAGATTAATCCATGTTTAAACTTCTTTTTTTCGTACGGAAGTCATGCCTTACGACTGGTGGAGTTCACATATCGTGCAAAATGAAGAAGACATTAAAACCACTGTGATGCATAGCATGATGTTTTAGATCTGTATGTCCACAACTAGTGTTGAAAGTTTGGGAAAAATATGTATCTCAATATACTCAAAAATAATTTGCTGAAAAGCTGGGTATACGTGAACAACGACCCATAGCACAATTCGGGCATTGTAGAGCCCTTGCTCAAATGGGACTGCCCCCACTTGATGAATACATCTCCGAAGCCCTCAGGTTTGAGTGTCCTTGACAATTTTTGGGCTTTTTGGTCAACGATCACATCGATTGGACGATCACTACGATAGTTAATCCCATCCGCATTTTCACTTGTTGATCTTATCACAAGCCCTCTTGAAGTTGAAATATTAATAGCCCTTTTAGATTCTTGTGGCAGCTGCCTGCATTGCATGCCAAATGTTTTCGTAAAGTTTCTTTTTCTTTATGTGTTCCCTTGTTCATACCCTTCAACCGTAGCTTGTCTTTTGGTGCTTTTCCTTCAATTTGGTAAAGCTCTAATGCTTCGTGATTTTGAAGTGAGGAGACATTGAAAATGTTTCGAATTACATACCAATATACCTCCTATCCTGCTTTCCCAAACTTTTGCAGAGATTCGTTCACAATAGAGTTTACTGTGCTGTTAGGAATCAAAATTCCAAACAGCAACATGCTTTTATTAAGGGTCGGTCAAGCGCGACTAATTTAGTCGAATTCGTTAATTTTGTGGCCTCTACTATTGACGCTGAACAGCAAGTTAATGTAATTCACGCGGACTTTTCGAAAAAATGTGACAAGTTTAATTGCTTTGTCCTACTTTTTAAAAAAAACTCAGTTCATTCGACATATCCGTTCATTCGGCAATTATTCAGATTTGTATCCTTCTTCAGTGATTATGTATCTTTATAATCTGACATTTTAGCTTTAAATACACTACCAACTTTCTCCCTATAAATGTTTCCAAATGTCTCGCTACATCTTTCTTTACTAAATCTAATTTGCTGTCTTTCGACTATTTTCTGTCTTACTACCTATTATTTTAGCAATGCTCTCAGTTTTGTAATTAGATTATTATCTGTAAAATTCAACTACATAAATAAATGAACCATCATTAGCATAAAAAGGCGTTACTGGAAAAACTGCGAACAATCTCCGCAACAGCCATATTATTCTTGTCACAAAAAATGTGGAGAACAAGAACCGTGGCTATATATTCTTAGCATGAATACAGACTCGTGATTGGTCCTGGTCATCAGGTGTTAGCAGTCTGCATCATTTGGTGCGAAGCCCACAAATTCGGTTGTTTGCACAATCCATGGTTCTTTGCACAACCCATGGTTCTTGGATCAGAATAAACGGGGGTGTGGACCAAATATTGGTGTTTTGGAATGAAGGTTAATTTGAAGTACCTTCACTATTAGCAATATGGGTCAAGTCAATGTGCTTTTCTCTTTTCCTTTCAATCCAGAGTGTGGAAGTCTATACATCCTAGCAACTTGGGGATAGTCCCAATAGTAAACTCACCACGTAAACTTGATTCTGCAACTGACTCAGAATTTGACTGTGCCTCAGATCCAACTTCTAAAGGAGTTATAGACCCCTTGCTGGAATGTTCTCTTGTTAGAGCCTCCTGCTTCGAGTTCTGTTAAGTTTTCTCAAATTCTGTCGATCTAGAGCCCTTGACCTTACAACTCCTACAAACGTAAGGTCAATTTCTCAACCCGCTACTTGATACCTTTACGGGCCTCTAGGAGCGTTGCTGTTTCCTCATTTAGTACGAAGAAAATACCCCAGCGAACCCATGACTGGAAACTAAGCCGACTGGTGATCTCATCCTTCGTTACCATCCTTAATTTGGTGCCAGCTCAAAGCTCTTCCAATTTGGATATCGCTTGCTGAAAGAAGACAGCCGATCGTTAGTCATCACTCGCTACCAACCTAACCTCTTTACACCAGCCCGCGTCAAGGCACGGGCCGGTTTTCTGCATCTTACAGCAGGCCTTAAATATAGATTTTGCTGGAATCAATCACAGTCCAGATGAGGTTTCTTTACCTATTTTGTGGAATAGACGAGCTAGTAGTTGATATACATATTTGCCTGCTCCGATTCTTATGTTCAGGCGACCTTTATCGTCTCTGAGCGGAATTCGTAGGGTATAAAGGGAGCGTGTGCTCTTCAGTCAAAATATTTGTCCCTGTCGGACAACAACCCTTGGGTTACATTTTCCAATTTCCTAAGAACTTAGAACGCCGTACTTCTGATTCCGCAAGCCTGAGCATGATTGTTGGATATAAGTTGAGTACTTGAGCAAAGATCGATATTGGAGATGCCACTGGCGGACGATGGAGTCAACTCATTAGCTGTAACCTGGTTGCCACCTTGGCCACAAACAGGCTTCTAACCTTTTTCCAGGCCAGGCTTGGGAAGCCCCAATATTAGTCGAAACAAGTGCGTACGAAGCTGACGTTCCGCTGGAAGTTCATATATCTACACCGCAAATTTAATGGCAACGAGACTGAGAACTTCCTCTGAAGCCTGCAAACTCAGACGAGAGAGATATAAGGAAATGAAAACAGCAGTGAGAACTGAAGCTATTTGCCTGATTTCGAGTGTTTGTAGTGATGGAAAACTATGGGACTTTGGGAAACAGAAAATGCCCGCCATATGCACTGAGATAGTAGGCTATATGTACACGATTTTGACAAGCAAAACCCGAAATTTCGCAGAACTTACGTAGCGGAAAAACCAAAAGGAAAATCTGAGATAGTTATGCTCTCGATTTGTTTTATTGATAGAATTTATCTTTGTAGTGAAATTTCTTCACTAATTTCGTATATGTGTACGTTTGTTTCATTTTCATAAATATGCAAGGGTTCTAAAGGAGCGAAGATGATTAACTCGGCGCCGTTCACGAAGTAAATTTGGCTTTGCGCGTCGGGTGCTTTGTCGCACCTGAAGACGATGAAGTTCGGAATGCTTGAACCACCAGCCCAATTGCGACTGATAAAAAATCATGAATAGTCCGACCCAGGACGAGCGGTCGTTAGAAAGAGAGAGAGTCTAGATCAGTTATTTATTTAGAAGGTGATCTAGCTTACATAAGTAAAACTTTAATAAAATTTTTTTTGGATTGATATGTGTCTAAACAACAACTAAATCCAACTGCACTTACCTACGTTACATTTCGATTTCCTCAAAATCAGATATTGATGTAAAAGGTTATTCCAAAAAACAGTTTGTACAAGTGTGTATATCGACGGTATTATTGAGTCATACTAAAAGTATTCATTTGCGCCTTGAAATCACTTCAGTCTAAAATACTATTTGATAGTATTTTTCTTTAGAAGGGCACCATTAATCTGAACGCTTTTTTTGTCTTCAAAGCTTGTAGACAAAATTATTACATAGTTTTCGGCCCTAATCTCTTTGAGGCGACAGCCAGTCTGCAGGCACGCTCAAATTTCTGTACTTAAGGGGTTACCCCCACTTGTAACTTTTAAGTTTTTCGTTTTTTTTTTGTTGCAATTTTTTTAAGTATAACTATCTAAGAATACGTCCTTCAAATTTCAAGTCGATCCAAACATAATTAACCGAGATATGAGCGTTGAAAGAGAACAAACTGTTACTTAAACAACCGTTACTTATACTTATAAACGCGTTTTTCTCGAAATGACATCTTTGAAGTCGGTGACCAAAATTACTCGAAAACTACAGAGCCGATCTTTTTGAAACTTAGCAGGCTTATTTAATACATAAAAATGTAGTGTTTGATCGTTCGATTTATTTTTTTAATGAAAAATGGCCGTTTTATAGCAAAATGACGACCATTTTTTTAAGTGAAAATCGAAATATTAACTTTGACTGTCCGCCATTTTGCGAAAAATGGATATTGTTTTAAATCCTTCGATCAAACACTAGTTTATACTGTTATTTAAGTAAGTCCATCGCTATTTGTTGTTTCAGATGATCCAGTTCGACACAATTTTGGTCACCGCAAAAGGTGAAAATTAAAATTCCATTGTTTTGACGGCCATTTGTAATTAAATCATGTAATATTTTTCAATAAAAAAATTAGTGAAAGGTGTTCAAAGTATGTTCTTTAAGAAAATATAACAGTCGTTTAAAAACATTTCGTAGTTTTGTCAAAATAAATTCATGAAAATGACCTATTTTATTGCGCTACAAGTGGGGGTAACCCCTTAATCGATTGAAGCTCGCTTCAAAATCTGTTTTCAAAGCTCACAGTGCTCGTCAGCGTCACAATTTCCCGTTGATCAAACCATGTTAGAGTCGTTATTATGTCTGTTGCGCTACAACGAAGTAGGTAGCAGCTTAATATAGCATCGTACATGGCACCTCCATGCGATGGAAGCAGAAAAACAAACAGTTTTCTAAGAAAGTTGACTCGACGGTATCTTTCGTTGTCCCAATATGTTTTCATGTAGTCAAAGGTCAATGCTAAGACGACACACACATAAAACTTCTACCAGCTGTACTTGTAACGGCAAATGCGCTCGTACGTGCTCATATATTATTCCAGCACGATAAAGTGGAATGGAGTTTGTCCAAAGAGGAGGCAATGGCAATATGGTCACCTAATAAGAAAATGAAACGTGAAGATGAAAAGTAATATTAGTCTTGTCTTCGAAAATGTGAGCAATGAAAAATGATAGAAAATCGACCGAAGTGTATGAAGCGTGCGAAGCAAGGCCATTATCATTCAATCGAGCAGAAGCTTCATATATAGAGCAGAACAGAGAGATCCAAAACAAACTACATTTCTCCTCTATGAAAGTATCAATTAATCATCGGCAGTGGACCAGTGACGATGCCTACAACATAAACATTTTCTGTTGTTGATGTGTGCCGAAGTCACTACAACTACGCGCATCTTTTGTAGTTTAACCGGCACGATCTTGATACCATTATTTAATCTGCTAGTACATTATGATTAAGTCTAATTTTCGGTTATATTTCGTTCATTCATCTTCCGCAGGTCTGTCTATTGCGTATCATTCATGCTGAAATCCGGTATGATCCCAACAAACGGGTGGGTCTGGTGTTTCGTCTGCGAAAATGATTTGTAAAAAACAACGCCTGTTTTGAATTACTGGTCCAAACATGCAGGTTACACTGATTATTTTCAGAATTTGAGTTTTTTGTTCGTAAGTTTGTCTGAATGGGATTCACCAAAAAAATGAAGAGAGCAATTGATTCACCAAATTTAAATGTGCCTAATTCGAACAATGGAAAATTAGTGATACTAAACATCGAATCACTGGCGATTGTACTTGCAACCTTGAAAATATACTTCAGCAAAAAGGCGGTGCTGCATTATAACTTGCTTGTTATTTTTTTGCATCACAGATGATGATTGTAGAAGTTTTGAATATGTTTGGAGGGCATCATATATTCACAGATGTTTGGAGGGAGTGATGAAGTGGTTGGCAGATGAACTTTAGTTTCAACTTTAGTAAAGGATTATATAAATTTCGCTACATATTGAAAAGAGTAAAAAAGATGAATATTTGAATTATTATATTTAAAACAGTATGAAAGATATCTTAAGGCGTTCCACAGGCCCTCCTTCTTGGTTCATATCATTTTCGCTTGCATCTTCATATGTTCCTATAAGTTGGCATTGAATCTTTTATCTCTAACGCCAAATCGCAATCTTATTCTCTAATTAAAAGACAAACTATTTCAAAATACTTCCTCTGAATTTCTTTGTAATACCGTTTATTTTGGATCGATTGTCTTTCCAAGCAATTTTTAGGATAATTTTTGATAATTGCTTCATGTTTTTCCAGACCATGCCAATGAACTGAAAAACGTTGGATAAAAAGTATTTAGTCAAAATGGAAGCTCCAGGATGTGATGCAGCAATTAATGAATCAACAGATAAACCACAGCAGCAACAAGAAACTCCAACCACCATTGAAAATCATTTGCAAAAGGCGCCAATGAACGCACATAAAGACACAGAGAACTGTGAAAAAATCAATGTGCTGGACAAAGACACCAAACCACCTGATGACAAACTGCCTGATGATACCAATCCATTAAACTTCAACAGTAACACTGAACCTCAACCTACTTCCACAGACAAAGATCCTTACGCAGATCACGTTTCATACGATGAACACGGTGAAGCTATCTATACAGATCCTGAAACAAAACTAAAGTACGTCTGGTCCAATGAGAAAAACGAATGGATTGCCAAAACAGATCCGTCCTCCGATTCGCAGTCGGATCCCTATGAAAACGAACACTATCGATGGTGTACAGAAACGAACCAGTGGATTCCAAAAACATCAACAGAAAAGGTCGAAACCGAGACTGAATTCTACAAATGGAACGAAGAAACCAAACAATGGGTGCCTAAGACCCAAACAGCGAATGTTACATGTAGCTACGAAGGAGGTCTCCACGTGTATACCGATACGGATGGGATGAAATTCTTCTTCGACACCGAGAAAAACGCTTGGTTTCCGAAAATCGATGATGACTTCATGGCGCGCTATCAAATGAGCTACGGATTCATCGATAACATAACAAAACTGGATGAAGCTCCTAATCTGCCATCTGCTACAATCGAAGAAACCAAAAACACTGAACCAGCAAAAGACAACCAAGCAGCAAGTGCCAGTCTGAAACGGAAAGCTCCCCAAAATCCTCCGCAGTGGTTCGATTTGCCGCCCGAACAAAACACAAAGGTGTATGTAGACAATCTACCCTCAGATATCACGGAAGAGGAATTCATCGAACTAATGTCGAAATATGGTCTGATCATGAGGGATCTGAAAACGCAAAAGTATAGGATAAAACTATACTCGGAGCCAGGTGGACAACTCAAAGGCGATGGTCTATGCACTTATATCAAAGTTGAATCCGTTGAATTGGCGCTGAAGTTACTCGACGGCTTGGACTATCGAGGTCAAAAACTCTCCGTGCAGCGTGCCAAGTTCCAGATGCGTGGAGAATATGACCCAACAAAGAAACCAAAAGTCAAGAAGAAAGACAAGGAAAAATTGCAGAAAATGAAGGAGAAGCTGTTCGATTGGCGTCCGGAGAAGATGCGTGGTGAACGATCGAAGCATGAACGTGTTGTGATCCTAAAAAATATGTTTACACCGGAAATGTTTGACAAAAAGGTTGAACTGATCATGGAGTATCAGAATACGTTACGGGAGGAATGCGGAAAGTATGGTACTGTACGAAAAGTGGTGTTGTACGATCGTCATCCGGAAGGTGTAGCACAGGTGATTATGTCTGATCCTGAAGAAGCTGATATGGTGGTGCAAGTGTTGAACGGGCGTGTTTTGGGTTCGCGAAAGTTGATAGTAGAGCCATGGGATGGAAAGACAAAATATAAAATTTTTGAGACCGAAGCGGAAATTCAACAGAGACTTAATAAATGGGATGAGTTTCTGGAGAAAGGTGAAGAGCAGAAAAATGATGTCTTGCGGGAGGAGAAGGAAAAAGATGTATTGAGGGAGGAGGAGGAGGCAAAAGTGACAGTGACAGCGGTAGATAGTTAAAAGGCATTAATTTTAATGTGATGTACTGTGAAGTTCATGTATGAAATGTAAAAAAATGAGTCCAAAGCTCGATGGCTACTATAACAATTTATAGCCGATTGCCAATAAAAATATAGTCGTGGATGAATTTGCCTTGCTTTATCTGAATCCTACTTATATGCCTCTTCAATTCTCTTTTTTTAGCTTGTCTTGTTAACAAAGATCTAGGCGTAAAACTAAAGTACATCTATTGTATATTAAAGTATATACGACGTATAGTAGTTCTTGTAGTTTTGCAAGTGTAATTAGCGTGGGTTACTATTATATTTATTTACTTCAGTAAAAATAATTTCCATTTGGTTATAATAAAATTTTGGGACACTTTGGGATACTGGTACCTATTACCTATGTTATATATGCCACGCACAAAAAAATATTGAATATGAACTTTAAACGCGATTTTCTCGAAATAAACTTTTTCAAGTTGTCGTGCATGATTGAAAAAAAGTATTTATCCAATTGTTCTGAAATTTTAACACGTTAATCTACACATGCTCAGAATGAGCTACGGATGAAAAAATCGGCATTATACTTGTTTTTATAGCTATAACCGATTTTTAAGGGGCAAAAAACCTTGATTTTCGAAAAAACGCCGCCATTTTGTTATTTATCATCCAATTCTTTTTCTATTAGTTCATTCCAAGGCCGCTTTGATGTTGATTTTAACCCCATTTTTGTTTTGTTTTCCTGACTTTTCTGAGGGCAGTTATCGTGCACGTCGTGATTTTTTGGTGTTTTTTCAAAAAAAATGTAGCTGACAAGTAGTGGGCCACAAACAATTTTTTTTTGTATAGTATTGTGCTAATAAAGTATATGAACAAAGTTTCATTTAGACATGTCTTTTTATTCAATTAAAAATGAACCTTTAAACAATTTTTTTTTTCAATTTGAAGGTGCTATGTCCCCTTAAACTCTGAAAAATCATTTTATTCTACGAGCGCTATTTTTAAAAAAATCAAAAACCTTTTTTGATCGAAGCAGTAGACTTACAATGACTGTAGTAGAACACAAAACACAGCAGTACTATAGCTGCTAACGTTGGTTGCATTTCAGTCCTCGTTAGTGGCTCGTTTCTGCTACAAATAGAGAAGATCTCTGCTATTATTCTCTATTTATTGACTTCACTTTACCATTAGTAACATTAGAGCTGTCAGTTTTAGCATTTCTACGTCTCTATTTCTGTTTGAAATGTCCACGTTTCATCCCTCCACACACATTTCACTACATAATTCGCAATTACGCTGTACAGGAATTGCCAAATTAAATTTGCGTTATGTCACTGGATGGAGATTCTTCTCCATTCAAGTTACATAAACGAGGCACAAGTTAGACTGGTTCGGCTAAAACCATCCAGGTTGCTGCATTAAGTTGTTGTTTTCGTAATTCATTCACTGTTATGCCGCAGAGATTAGCCAAACTATTCCGATCGCTGGATTGGATTTGTTTTTGTTTTCAATGCCACCATGCTAGCCTAAGTTGGATAGAGGGGCAAAACACGCGACTATTGCTACTATTAGAAACTTTATGAAGCCTCTTAGTGCTAAAAAGATTGGATAAATATTAATTTATTACCAGTAAAGTAATAGGCTAAGAAAATTTATTCCAATTTGCTTTAAAATCCGATTTATTGCAAACATTGAATTAATAATTTAATAATAATATTTTTAATCAAATAATAATTCTATATCTCATTTATTTGTTTTGTTATTGCAATGGAGAATTTCTTCATGCGGAAGGCAATACAATTGATTCTATTCACTATTCAGAAACTGTTGAAATACTAAAAAAAGTCAAGCCATCTCACTAGTGAACACATATTTCCTATTTCTAGAAGTACAGGGTCAGGGGTTTTCTCAGGAATTTTTGATGGGGGTGTGTTCAGAATTTTAGGGGGGGGGGTGTCCCTTTGGAACAAAGGACACAAAGGTCCCTTTGTGTAGGAAAATGGTCCGTGTTAGGGGGGTGTATGCACTTTCCAGGGAGGTATTAGGGGGGTGTAGGAAAATCTCTGTACAGGGTGACCTAAAACTTTCTCCTCACAGTCTTTCTGTCATAAAAAGCAAACTAGTCAACATAATTTGGAAATTTAAATCCATTTAAGATATTAGCATGACTCGATCACCACCTTATCTTGGTGGATTATCAGATGTCACTTTAAGAGTGCCTGAAAAAATCAAAAGGATTGTATCTCTGTAGGTGGCGGCCTGACTAAGTACGGAAATAGATCCGTGCTGGGCAGGATCAATTTCCGTAAAGCAAGGGCCCGGATGCTGTAGGTCCCAACCTTATGTATGACTGCAATGGAGGACCCTGGTTGTAGTGGAAAATTATTCGTTACCTTCGTGAAAGAATCCATTGCCAACGAGTTTGAGTTTGCTGATTGCGTCTTCTATAGTAGCAGGCTTCGAAGAGGCACATACGGCATCAGCTGGAATCGCCGTTGCTGCGGCAAAGGTCCCCTCTCTCAAACCCTCATAAAAGAGAAAATAAGAAGCAGTGAAGACAACCATGGCTAGTGCACACGAATCGTAAAGAAAGAAGGAGTTTTGAACTTGGTTCTGGACCTTGCAAACCTGTGGGGACCTCAGTCGCACGCAACTTTAGAAACTGCGGAAAAGGGGGAAACTGCCGATGATGGAAAATTGCTAATGCTTCTCAGGAAAATGTCTCTTCGAGCCAGAAATGTCTGGAACATATGACTGGGAAAAAGCTACGCTAACCGGTAAAGCACTCAATTTATCTAACCCTATGGTACAAGGTTTATTCCGATCAACTTGCAGCATGCCAAGGCTTCGTTGTTTTTTATTGGCAAAACCGCAAGCATTCCCTAAATTGTGCTTGTACATGAACCGTGCGTTCAAGACAGCAGGATCTTCTAAATCGCCTCACACAAATGGGCAAAAACCTTTTATAGTGAAATGTCAACGAGGCCGAGGACTTGTGATTTGATTTTAAACTGCTTAATAACAGTACGTTCCGACAGTTTTGAAGCTGAAATTTCTCAGCGGTCATCGTGCAGTACCGGGATAATGGTAGATTGATACGCGCGATTATCAGCGCTTTCAGCTGAAGAACCTGGTTCAGTAGTTTATTCGGAGAGACTGCGACATCTAGTGGGCTGCGATGCTAACTCCCAGCATAAAAGTTGGGGCGGCAATAAATACAACATTGAGGGAGACAGACTCTTATAATTTCTGCGCGAACAATGAAATTTACCACTGGGATTTCTCTCATCTTGATCACTCCTAATAGAAGTGCATTTATTGATGTATCACTGTGCTTAACTAAAATAGTCAGATCAATGCCTGGATGACGCGTATCGGATGATATCTCACTCTCTAATTGCCACTCCTTGGTTTTCTCTCTAGCTACGGATCCAACAACCATGGCTGAAAAAAGAAACACTGACTGGACTAAGCTCAATCGGCTTTGTCCATAAGAAGTGGTATACGTCGCCGAAGCTAATAGAACCTCGGTTGAGCAAACTGAGTACAGCCATAGGTGGCTATGAAAAAGTCTGCAGGATTAGCAAAAGTAGATGTAGCAAACTGCAGAAGCTCAGGCAAGATACCAGAAAACTCCACCATCGAGCTTAGAAGAGCAGCACCGATGATGACTAGTCTACGCACAGAATGTCACAGGAAATTTATAAAGTTTTTGGGTAGACTGGCAAGATGATATTCATATCGTTCTGCGATGGACTGGAAGGTGAAAAAAGACCTCGAGGCTCAGCAAGGTCCTGAAAAATAACCAATCAACTTAGCTGAACTCTCTTAAATGCGCAGATAGTGAGTCCAAAAACGAGGCTCTTCATACGTTACATGCGAAACATTTTCTAGACCAAAACGCAGAATGCTTCTGTGCCTCTGGCCTATGCTCTGGCCAAACCTCGTGCTATTCATGGCAGTAGAAATGCTGGTATAACGCTAGATCTATAGTCGCCAGCAAAAAGGTATGTCCTTTGAAAAATTCGAACCACCGGGCTTGGATGACATCTGTCAGGCTATGTTGCGGGAAGGAATTGACCACCTGGAGGCAGAGCTAAAGGAAACCTCTAGAGCATGCGTAGCGTATGCCTCCTTCACCTGTAGATAGGTTTCGGTAGTTTTTATGCTGAAGTCCAGAAAACATGTATTTCAATGAATGCACTGTAAACGATTCGGACTTATGGAACCCCATGGGTGGGCCGTTTCTGTAACTTCAGTAGAGAAAAGTCTCTATCCATTGTCTTCACGCAAATTCATTGATTTTATTTGGCATTTTCCGTACATTGCAGCTGGATCGTGAATATTTGGACTTCAAAGCTGCTATCGTCTGAAAGACTGCTTTTGAATTCGTTTGCGACGTAGAGTCTTGTGCATTGCTTGATAGAAGAAGGAGCACGTAAAATTCTGGAGAAATTAAGTACTTGCATAAAAAATGGAATCAAGAATGCGACTGGTTATTTCCTTGCATATAGCGGGCCAGATTTTGCAAATCAAAATAAATAACAATAAAAACAATAATAACAATTATTATCAATCTATTCTATCAATGAAAATCTATGCACTTACTCTCCATTATTATTCTCCACATATTTCCTTTTCTTTATTATCTTTCAATATGAAACTATAAACCTTCCACCTTACCCCACCTGACTTACAGAACTCTATCAAGAGACTCGTAACTCAACTAAGAAAATCAAGATAGATCAAACTATACTCATGGCATTAAACAAACATTTTCTCTATTCGCGTTTCCTGGTGAATAGAGTGGATTGAGATATGGTAGTAGTTTCATACAGAGACACACTTAATGGAAATAGAAATAGTCAAATAGAGAATTATAATGGAGATCTTTTCTATTTGCGAATTACGGAAACGAGGCACAGGAGATGCTGCATATATGATATCGAGCACGATCTCGATTTAAATTCTGGTGGGCAAAAAGAAGAGAATGTACGGAAATGACATCACAAATTGAAAGACCATGGAGTGGACATGCCCATAAGATTTACATTGAAGGGGATGGTAGTAATTTTTTGTCCACTAAACGTCAAATCCAAGTAGTTCCCCTCCAATTTGACATTTAACGGATAATGGCGGAAAGGCTGCTATAACATGCTTTTTGCGCGATAGAATCAAAGGGCCTAATGGTGGAAAGTTATACCGTCGATGTCATCTCCACTTCTACTACCTCACTGAGAAAGACAGATCTGCTAATTTCTGAAAACGCATAGCAAAGGACATGTGAACAATGCCCGACTAGCAGCTAGACGATTAGGTTTATTTTGAATAAGGTTAAATGGACCGTACGGTAGTATGGCTAAGAAACCAACCATTTCGTATACAGAAATTATCGACACTGAAACGGTATCTATAGCCTCGTTTATAACGTGGTTTCAAATTGGCTTAGGATTAGTCAAATCACGTTGTATACGCGCAGTGGATCGATTTGAGATAAGTCGATCCGATCACGAAATTTTACTGGATTGGATCGACTTGCGCGTTAAAAGACGCGGATTGATGGATTGAAAAATGTGAAGCCCACTTGAGTTCTATTCATATATGTGACGTTACGATGCGATGTACTTCACTTTAGTAGAACTAGCTGCATTTTATTCGGTTAATCCACTTTAATCCAGTCACACTAAAAACCTACTTTGAAGTTTCATTTCAATCCGTTCCACGCCAAGCCAGTCCAAGTCGGTCCTGGTAATATACACGGCTTATGATACTCTGAATGGCCCGAGCAGCGACGTTGACGAGAACCCGGAACATGCCCTGTTCCGCTGCAGGTGGTTTGTATAATAGAGAGGAAAAGTGGAAGATATTGCTGACCGTCACTTGAGTGCGGAAAGAAGAGTTTAACGGGGATGCATCCAGTCCTTCTTATGGAAGACGCGAAAAGGAGGGCAGCAAATTGAGCCAGTAAAGTGAACAGCAGCTAAAGGCTGACTAAACCTAATTTTAAAATTTTTTTAAAATTATGTCTCCTTTTGCAAGGAGGTGAATTTTAGACGGTTTGAGTCGGACATAACAAAGAGATTGAGCGCTTGTGGTATCAGTCCCGGATCGCACCCTGCCTTTAGGTAAAATAAACTCTTGTTCTGAATAGTTTACATTTGCACTTACACCTATTGTTAACGTCGGATCAATCGTGAACGATATTGGCTTTTAGGTGAAGTATAACTCAAAAAATGGATTGGGTTTTTTCAAGCCTAAGTTGAAAGATCTGTCCATTTAAAAATTCGAAAAAGTTTTAAAAATTGGAATAAAGCAATTTGGCATGAAGAGTTATAATATTTTCTATCGATTGCGATAATTTTCACCCGCCACTTTCTTCCTGCAGTGTAAAACTTTGTTTACACTCCTTGACGACATATAAGGTTAGAATTTGCTCATAGCAAAGCTATCCTTTACAAGTGCTAGTAATAGTACACTATTACCTTATTGCGAATTTGCATTTCAAATTGGAATTGAATAAAAAATGCATAGGGGTTTTTTGTTATCGAATCTAAATTTTTCGCTGATTTATCTACTGGTATCTTTGTTCACCTAAAGTCAGACTAGGATTATTGAGCACATTATGAGGCTGTTTAAAAGTAATAACCCTTCAACGTTTCGCTGACTGTTGGCTGTCGATTATCAAAAAATCTTGGGGAACTCGTCGATAAGAAGAACTTAAGTTTATTTAACGCCCCCGTGAATCAGAGTTGAGTAACTACTGGATGCCCTCTTTATTTGAAGTGTCCGCACCGGTTAATTCAAAGAAGGTTGATTCACGTAGCGTAACATTTGTTTTATGGAGGCATTCGGAATTAATTATGTATTAACACTACGTATTCCATTAAAATTCCGATTTACGCAACCAACTAATAAATATCCAAAATATATTCAGCCTTATATACCCAATTATCAACTGGGTCAAGAATTTTCTTGCGATCTCGCAATGGCTTTTAACTTGAGGCCTATCTTATCAAAACATTTAATCAGAAAGATGAACTCTGTAAAAGAAAATTTAAATTTACATTTGCACATTCCAAAACTTTTTGGCATTTTTGGAACAGAATTACATACATGACGTGACAATCTCGACGATTTCTCAACAGCCCACGTCTACAAATAAATAATTATTCAAAACCAAAGCGAATTCATCAACAGCCATTAAAACAGCATTTCATTGGTTAATTACCGTAAAACTGACCAGATGCTAAGTAATTGACAAAACAATCTCACCAAACGTATCTGTCATTCACAACCGACCAAAATTTATTTCCCAACGACTACAAGTATGATAACGACGATGATAATGATGTCTGCGGGAAGGTTATCGACACTTTCATCGAAGTCATTTCACTTGTCAGTTTCTTGACCCGGATAATAAATACATATTCGAAAACGATTATAAAACTTGCACTGAACGGAATTTCATATTCGATTTTAGGTCCAAAATACTTCCGATCACGGCAAATATAAATGATATGTTTCAAATTCGCAAATGAAAAACACAACTCTCGTGCAAAACACAAAAAAAAAACACTTTTGCGGTTTTGAAATTAGTACAGCCGAAGTCGATTTTCAGATCGCATGAAATATAAACTCTCCCCTACGTCACCGGGCATACATACTTATTTATAATGTGAACCGTACAATTTTCTAAACAAGAAACTAGTTTCCGATCGATTTTACTTTTCAAACAGGTCATTATTTGAATTCGGTGCCTGGTGGTTATCTTGTGGAACGCTGTTCGTATGTGAAAAAAAAGATACATTACAAGCTTTGGGCTGCAAAGTGCTCTTATGATTGATCTGTCTACAATGAGAATATGGAGTACGTTCAGGCGAAGTTTTAGTTTTTGATTTCATAGATACAACGGATAATAGTGTAGTGGAATTTCGATTTTTCAGTTGTATCTAGTTTGTTGTGTTGTTTTCTCGAGTATCTCAAGCGTTCTTATGATTTGCCTTAACTTATATGTAGATTGGTTTTCGATGGATTTATTGGATTAGTTGAAGTAGATTGAAGTTTAAAAAGTCATTGATTCGTTTGCTTCGAAATCCGAACAGATAGTCAATATCTAATGGATATTTTTGTTGTTGTAAAATCCAATTCACATACGCAATTCTAAAAATCAAGTTTCAGCACTCAACTCACATTCCCAATACTGTTAAACTTTCTACTGTGGTCGCTAATAATCATCAATGATTCATTCGAATTCTATTCAAGAAATCAGCTGGAACCATGCGACACGCATGACTTTCATCCTAAATAGCTACTCAATAGCTGCCGAATTCTACCAACTAACCTCAGCTACTGCCTGGACAGTAAATATCTATTTAATATTTTAAATAATTTCAATTGGACATGAAACTCGTGACATGTCCGAAATACAATGCAGTAGATACATTATTAATATGAAGGTCAACCTGAACATGCAGCAAACGTTGCGGCTTTCGACATCGCTTTCGAAATTCCAATCGTTGCATTGAGCTCTGCACTTGCTGTCCAGCTGAGGTCAAACTTACGTTTTTCGTAGGCTGTAGTGGTCTATGAGCCAGGCACCATGTAGAACGCGAAACGTCACAAGTTGTCAGTCAATTAGCAATTTCTATATGATTGAAGAGCTAGCAGCAGGCTCCTGTACCACAAATTTTGCATACAATGTATACACACGTAAGCTCGATGTGTACGTTTTTTATGCATAAAATTCATTAATAAATCTCGACTGCTGAATACTGTTGTTGAAGCGCTTGAAAATTGTCGATTGTCGCTGGTTGATAGGGCGATGGCATTGTTGTTTGTAGAACTGATGTATACTCTGGTGGAAATTCGTTCAAAGATTAAATATATAGGTGCTTTTTTGGTCGATGTGCTTTTCTGTGTGGGAACCGTACTTGCTCCGTGCTCTCATATGACTCAGATTGAATTGTTCAAGTACTCGATTCGACTCGACAACGAGTCTGGCTCTGTGGAATACAATACCATGCCAAGGCCCGAGACGCTAGTGATTTTTCACAATAAACCAATCACCAATAGAACGCTGTTGGAAGTCTGTGTTTCGATATACAATCATGGTAAGAGTGTCGTAAGAGGATTGTACTGCTGCACTCAGAAAACGCTCTCGAGGGACTTGTTTGATCGGATATGTGACATAGACTGGTGCCCAAGTGCATGCAGTCTTTTAAAATTGATGAGTTTGCTTAACAATGTTTGTCATTGGCATAGAATATTGTTAAGTGCAACAGCACGCGATTATTAAAAATTATTTTTCTCGTCAATTGATGTGACTCTCGTATATTTGTATTGGATATGGACAAAAAAGTCATTGAACATTTAGCACGTTTTTTTAGTACGTTTGTGATCGTTTCGTCGCTATGTGTTAAATACTTAACAAGTTTTCATGAAAGATTTTTCAAAAAATTATGCGTAGTTTCTGGGAAAGTATGCTAAAGCATGAAGAAGTATTTCTCTTTGAGCAAGGAAAGAATTGTGAGTCGAAAATAGCCGAGCGAAATTTGTTTAATTAGCCGAAAGTTGTGCAGTGTACCAAAAATTACCATCAAAATTAGATGTCTCGTCCTACCAATAGTTTAAATGACTGTCTTTTCTCAATACCACGCGAGAAATTATCCAATTGTCTTTTAAAGTTGATCTTCACTTTCGCATTCATCAGCACAGGACTTGCATGCGTACGTTCTGTCACTTGCACTTGTCAGCAGTTTTGGAAGCAATTCGAAAATTTTATTAAATTTTTGTGTTTTGACAACGTAGAGCCTAACAAATGGCTTAAATTTTCACAAAATTGTCACAAAATATACAATAAAAATCGGCTCATTCATTATTGTTGATACCATACCTGTCAATGAGCATGAGCAAAAAGAAATCTTAAAAAAGTTGCTGGTACACAAATAATGTATCCGACCCCTACCTCTTCACTCCTGTACTTAAAACTCTAGTTAAGTTGATGCTTGTATCTACTTAAAAAATCTCACGGAGGAAAAGCGCTAGATAAAGCAAAAAAAAAACAAAACAAAATAAATGAATAGAGTTCAAAATCCCTCTTCCCTAACCGCCACTAATTCTTATTCCAGCGACACATGCGTCAAACAGTGACTGCAGCGTCGAAGACGTAGACATAACTACAGAGAACCAAGTAAAGCAAGCCGATCCAGAGACGTAAACTGAAAAACCTGAAGTTGTTGAAAGTACATGACCTTGAAAGAACACGGCCTTGAAAGACAGGTTTTCCATCCCATAGAAGCCTTTTACCTCAAGTTAAGGACAGTTTCCTGAAAACTAATGAAATTCTCTTCCCCAAAAATGCCAAATTTGTAATGTACAGACCAAATACCACTTAGTATGCAAGGCGGAAGCACAGGGTCCGCGAGGCAGACAATCACAGTGCCATTATTTTCAACGTTTAGGACACTCAATCAAAAACTAATTCAGCCAGACCCGCTGCGTCAAATGCTACGGACTTACCACTTCTGGTTATAAACTTCGGACTTACCACTTCTGAAATAAGTTGATGGAAGAAAAGCCAAAGTGCGTAAATTGTAGAAGCGAACACTCTACAAGCTATTGATGCTGCCCAGTCAACCCTAAGAATTTGAAAAGATTGTTTGTAAAACAGGCATGTAGCCATTTTAAACCCCTATTATAAACCCCCAACCGAAACTACCCATTCAAATACTCCAGTCCCAACAAGTCTCGAACATATGAGCCAGTTCTTCACCATCATACTAGAATAACTACCCACACTGACGAAATACATGATGACGAAGATGTTTCAAGGCAAGTTCGCTGCCCAAACCTCACCGGCTACCAAACCAAATATACGTTAACGGACCATACTAACCATGTTTCGATCTTTGCGGGGAACACGAATTGCCCCAAAAAAAACTGATTGTATTTTTAACTGGCTTCAAAATTGATAACATGCTCATTCAAGAAACATCCTTCAAACCCGGCAACCATCTCCGTATCTCCAATTACATCGTATACAGAAATGATAGAATGGCTGGGAGGGGACTGCGATTCCCATGAGAAGGAACTTTCATCATTTTGTCCTTACCCCAAGCCTCAATTCATTTATTGCAACTAGATATCATCTTATTATTACAGCAAACATGAATTTATTTTTGAACTACAATAGCAATTTTACAAAACTACTTTAGTAAAAAGGGATAATAAAATGAGCTTATCATTGACTGACAAAAGTTAAATAATTTGTTTTTAATAATTTGAAATAAAAAATCAAAAAGCATCCGCAATAAAAGATGATTTTATTCCATGTTATTTAAGATTATCGTTAAGGCTATTGCACCACCCCCACCCCCAAAGCCTAAAGGGAATGGAACCTATTACTATAAAAGTGCAAAAAAGCTTTCTTGAGTTCGTATTAGTTTCAGTGTACCAGCCACCAAGATCCTAGGAGCTAATTGAAGACTTTCATGCGTTCCTCGATCACGAAGGCACATTCTTCCTTGCGGGATACCTTATGCCTACAACCGCGATGAAGGAGCTGTGAGAAGTAACAACAAGGCTGGGCTCGACGTAAACAACTGCATCACAGACACATAATAAATAGTTTGCATTTTCCTAATGAGCGCACGCATTTGGACCCTTTGAATTGTTTCGTCTAAAACTGCGTGCACATAGAACCAACGACCATCGCATTCATTGCCCCGGATTGGCTGAGTGTGTACGAAGAGCCAACGTTGGCTTTGGTTGCCGTTCACTCTGGCGGCGGTAACATCAAAAGCATTGGGACTATGTTCTAGTTTGGACGGTTGTTCGAGGGGGGCCAACGCCAACGATCAATAATTGTTCATACTAACATTGGCCGTATGTTGGCTCTATGTGTACGTGCCTTAAGATATAGGGATCTCACGCGCACTCAACCAAGATGTGCATATCAACGTCAACAACCAACCGCTCCCTTGGTCCTCTTTCAAGTTGAGAACATCTGCATTGATGACCCCGTAAGAGAAAAAAATCACCAACTAAGAAGCTTTCTGAGTCGTATTTCTCGAAGAAACCAATCCTGAAAGGGAACAGTCTGATGGAATGCACCAACTCTGGGAATCGAACCTTGGGGACTGCCCCGGTATTTCCGTACAAAAAACAATTCAGGAGACTATCTCATCCGAGGACGAGTTAGAGTATGAAGACTACATCGAACAAGTAACCGTAAGCATTTTTAGCTCTGAACCTCTTGTTGAAGAAGTCTTAAGGTCTGCTAACTTTGGGGAAGTGAATATATTGGTGAATGGACTGAGCCGGTAAAGACTTGACATTTCACAAGAACTTTCGCTTGAACGAAACAGCCGGAAGATCATTTTGGCTTCAAGTCACTTCACTCTACAGAACTTCAGGGAGCAAAGGTGGTCAACCTATCCAAACAAGGCTTAACGATAGAAAATCAACTGGAGTGGCTATTTCTGACATAGCGAAGGCCTTCAACAAAGTCTAGTATGCATAACGAATTTTCAAAATGCGTGAATTTTAAATACCTCTTCCTATGCAGATTGCCGCATGTTTTCTCATGGGCAAAAAATGCAGTGTCAAAATTGACATTCACTTCTCAGTCTAGCGGCGAACTGCAGTTCCACAAAGATCGCTAATATCTCCCTATTATATAATATATACACTGCAAGCAGCTCTAAATTCCCTTTAGCTAAACTATCACTATTCGCCGATGGCAGGTGGATTTTCCACACGATTCAGCATGCATACGTCAGTACTTCAAATCTGCAACCCTCCATAAACACGGGCAAAATCAAGGCATTTTCACACTATGAAAACTCACTGTGTAGGAACAAAATATTTACTGCCAACAGATGGTCAAATACTTAGGACTCAAAGCTGTCAAGCTCTTCCGACAAAATACGCACTCTAAAAGTAACATAGCTACCATAAGACTCCCGAGCAGCGCGCGCGGGAAATATCTATAGTTGAAGAATCTTGCAAACTATTAAGCACCTAAATGCACCTACTTTGGCTGTGACTTGCTAATAGTCCTCGTCATAAAAAAGCCAGTTGATGTTTATGCGTCTACGTGTTGAATGAAATAGCGTTGGGATGAAAAAGTAAATTAGAATAAAACGATAAGAAAATTACGATTCTTCATTATTTTATGCGAGCATTTAATTCTTCTTATATTCGTTCGTCAGTAGAATCTGGTTTCTGCTCGCCATTTGTCAATTCTCAAAACATGAAATGGCCTAGAATGCGAAACTTTATTTACGTTGAGCTCAGACTTGCATTTTATTCTTATTATAGTAAGAAGTTCGTCAAGCCGAAACAGCTTTTGATGACTTATATTAGGTCAGTTCCAAAAATTGAAAACAAATATTAAATAAGGTCACTTTACTTACGTAGAATAATGCAAAAACATGCTCTGTAATTAGCCGTGTATTTTTCTCCGCATTTTGCGCATATCATCTCAGATTTCTGATGATAAACTCGCAGTTGTAATAGTATCAAATTCTATTTAAGTTTATTGTTATGTTGTTTTTTAACAAGTAAATTTATTAGCATATTTGCTTTCCACAAACTGTATCCATACAATAGAGCTCGAATATACGACTACGTAAATACTCACTTGAACACTTTATTTTGATTACAAAGCATCGTCCTGCGAAATAATGTAACTGCCAAAATAATGTCTTTTGCAAATGTTCAGTGCATAAAACATTGCAGTACCTTAAGAAATACTCCGTTAAATGGCTGATGGTCGTTTTAATTTAATTTAAAATATTTTAAAATTTGAAATATAATTTACGATTTGAATATCCGTTACTAAAATTTTGAACCAATATTTTTTAGCTATCTAAATTTAATTGCAATTTCAAATTAAATTCTTCTTGACAACCTTCATATTTATCACATACTAAAAATCATAATACTTCATGTCCTCTAAATTTCATCCAAAACGTTCAAAATTATCTTTGCTGTCATAATTTTCTGTCGGTCCCGTAATATTGAACTGGGTTGAAATTGATGGAATTTTAATAGCCTTCACACGACATATTCTTGGACAAATAGGTTATATCGATTTTTATGTATGTGAATATTACCACATGCTCTTAAGTATGTGTTTGACAAAGATTTCGCAATGAAGTTATTGTGCTTATAAAGTGATATTTAAAGATGATGATGTGTTCAATGGTAGTCGCACTGGCTGTCGCCTGAACTCCTTTCCTTGCATTGACCTCTTTTTCCTGACAAAGGCGAAATGATTTTAATGCCAATGTTCGTCTTCATGGTATCACTTGAAGATTCTCTAGCCCGAAGTTAAGGATATCGGAATGGTTCAATCGATAAAAATATTTGAAGATGGCCAATGCATTTTTTCTAAGTTATATACGTAGTCTGAATTTCGATACAGTTTGTCTTGTTGATGAAATCATCATCATAAAACATTCGCGAATATAAAAATACCATTTCAAATTTACTTCAACCTAAGTCAAGCACGATACTTTTGCAATATGGTACATATTGCAAAAGTCTTATTAGGGAGATTACCTGTTGTGAAAGTATGTGGTCCCTGGTTCGAATCCACATTAGGGGTTTAGCTAGGGTTGCCAACTCTCCCGGAATTCCGGGATTCTCCCGGAAAAATACAGTTCACTTAAAAAATCTCCCGGCTCCCGGAATGCAGATAAATTCTCCCGGAAATTTAACAAAAATTACCTTCAAAGTATTTTTATATTTCTATTTTTATTTTATGCTCGCTTTTATATGCTTGTAAATAATACAATATTAATGATTAAAAATCGTAAATTGCACTAGATTTGTACAATTGATTAAATAAAAGATCTGCGTGCTTCTCGAAATGAGCCAATAAATGAGGATAAATTGTACGACGATTACTATTTGCTGCGAGAAGTGCATGACCTTGTCGCAAGTAAAACAAAGAGGGAAGACTTGCGTTGGGTTAATTTTTTTGCAAAATGTAAAGAAGAATCGGGCAAAGAAATAAAAAAACTTGTTGCATTCGCTCTATCGATCCCTATGGCAAATGTTGCCGCTGATCGTGTTTTGAGCGTAGTAAACGAACTATGGTCAGTAGATATATAATACTAGTTCTGGCGCATTTAAGAGGAGCAAAAGGGGAACAAATAAGAGGAGCAATAAGGACATGGTGCCTTCGATTATCGACCCGCGCATGACGTAAGCGATGATCTTTGAACTAATAAGCAGCACAACTGGGCTTTTAGCTTAATAGGGTTGTTTATCAGTTCAACTACCCTGTTTATCAGCCCAACAGGGTTCCTTATTAGCTCAACAGGGTTGTTTATCAGTTCAGCTAGGCTGTTTATCAGCTTAACTGGGCTGTTTATCAGTTCGAAATCATCGCTTACGTCATGTGTGGGATGAGTGGGATACGCGTGCCGATAATGGCAGGCACCATGTCCTCATTGCTCCTCTTTGCTCCTCTTATTTACTCTTCTTTTGCTCCTCTTAAGTGTGCCAGAGCTGGTATTATATATCTATGGTGGTCAAAAAATCGTAATCGGCTTAATGAAACACATGTAAAATCAGAAATTCAGGTATGCACAAATTTTAATTACACATGTAAAGAATTCTATAGCTTTATCCTTGTAAATCAAAAGACATTACAAGCAACTCGATGTGTAAAGAAATATTATTTTAAATAAATAAAATTGTTTTTCACTTATTTTTTTATTTTCCGATCCACTGAGTTTAGCTTATATAATAACTTTAGTTAAGTTATGAAATCTCTTCAAAACTGAAAATAGGAAATCAAAATCATGTATCAGATACATGATTTTGATTTTTTATCTTCAGTTTTGAAGAGATTTTATAAGTAAACTGAAGTTCCACTAACGCCCGATGTGGATGTATGTTGTATCTCTTTGCTCTTTTGAATGTCTCAGTTTTCTTTCACGCGCCAGTCTTATCTTTAGTATTATGTTCATTCTACTAATTTGTCTTACTAATAATATTTTTATTTCTTTTCCAGGTAAGTCCTATGGAGTATGCAAATATGCAGAGTTTCTGGCATAGATATGCCTATTTGAAAATCGCTAAGTGGTAAACCTTGATAATAATAAAAATACTGGCACATATATGAATGTTTTTCAAATGAATTTGTGAATAGCCGTCACCGTAAATTGCTAAGTAATGAGTCAGTCAAGCTAATTGTGAGAAATTAATGAATAGCTGATTTCGATATCAACTTGAATGCAGTGCAATTGAAATGCCTCATAGACATGCGAGTTTAATATCAAACTTGCCTCATCGAGGTGACTGGGCCGAATTATTTTTCATAACCAATCACAATTAAGAAATTTCTCAACTAGATTTGGAAAAAAAAAAATCAACATGATTCAACAAAAAGCCCATTAAATCACTTGAAATGAAAATCGGCGTACTAGTTTACATATGTACATCGGTCTTCGTTTCAAAATTTAAACTGTGTATTGTAAAGTTTTTGTACTATCAAAGTTTCCTGACATGCTCTCTTAGTGCAAACCATCATTTTAATTCAATTGGTTAAAATTATTTTCTGATTTATCAGTACAATGTTAGATATTAGGCAAATTTTTCCCCTACGTTATTTCGTGTGTCGTAAGTTTACGCTTTTTTCAGTATGTATAACCAAAAGTTTTTGAAATTAAAATTAAATTCGATAAACGTGTTAACTAAATATCGGTTTGTTGATCTAAATATCTGTTTGGCAGACCCACCCTTATTTTCGGAACAAGAAAAACATATCCTGTCAATGCATCAGGATCATCAAATATTGAGTTTAGCAAAAAACAAGTATTGGAAATGAACTCTGTATACGTGTTTCAAATTTGGATTTGAAACGTTTTGGCAACTTTGAATCCTGAGGCCATAAGTGCCTAAAAAAAACTAAAGAATATTTATAAAATTTCTAATTGCGATAATCATTAGATCATTATGAAATTCACAAAACGCATCGATGCTTATAAAATATACCTACACCAACGTAGTTTTTATAAAAGTCGTTGCAACCCGGCAACCACGTAAAGATCCTTGAAATTATCGAATCTCCTCAATTTTTTTTTTGCTTTTTAAGGAAAAAAGCAACTGATGTACTTAGAAATTCACGCTTTACGCTCCGTCAAATTGAAATTTTTTAAAAATCCGCGATTCACAATAATAGTAACTCTTCGCCAGCTTACCTATTTTTTTTTTTGAGTACTTTAATTTTGTGTCTCCGAGTACACATGACTCGATAATCAAATCTAATAGAATTTCACAGAATGTATTGGCCTTTAGTAGACCCAAGTCTGACAGGATTTCGGTGAATATGATGGTAACCCTGGGGCTGTTGTTCGATCTTGAAATAACTCTCCGCAAAATAATAGATTTGTGTCCTTTAACTTCAGATTAGTACACAATTCACACATTAGGCTAGCTTTGATGCATGCCAAACCTGGTAGACTTTTGGCTACAACATTAGGACAGGGGTGCCATCTACAGTAATTTTTGCTAGTAAGGGATGCGATCGTTAAATTTCTTTTAGTGAAAGAAGCAATTCGAAATTTTTGAATAAAATATTTACACCTATGACTTCCAACGCAACCATCGAATCGTAATGAATTTCACACGGCGAGTTGGTCTCCACTTGAAGCAACTTTGTTATATTTTGATTGTGATGCTAGCACGCGGCATTTGTGTCACTTTTCCATCAATAGACGCTACAATTTAATGGTATAACAAATGATAAACATTTTGCAATTAATAGCTGTGTTTAATGATGCCCGAAAAAGAGCAGCAAGTTAAAATAGAGTAGCTGTCAAAAAAAGTCGTGCAAGTTAGAGCAATTGAGAGGCAACTCTCAAAATTTGTCGCTTATCAGATGTTCGATCTGTCAATTCACTAATAAAAAAATCTACTTCAGTCATAATTTTCTGCTAAAAGTCGATTCCGTGACAGTTGGCAAACAGCTGGTTGGTTCCCTGAACTTGCTCTACCAAAAAAGGTAGAGCAGTAATCGTGCTCTAAATTGCTCTAGTTCAACATGCTCACGAAACACAAATCAGAGCAACTTCGGGCCAGTTATAGCAACCGAATTGCTGATGAAACACATTTGGCTGAGATATATAAACCTAGTTCAATCTAGAGCAGCTCATTAAACACAGCTAATATAAGTACCAAATGTTTAAATTTTTCAAGTTTTGAAATTGTGACGTATGGCAATCCCAAAAATCGTTGTATCGCTTTAACTTCTGATGGAGTCATCGTATAACAACGAGATTTGCAGAGAAGATTGATTTTAGCATGAAGTAGTTGTGGTAGACTTTTTATTGTAAGCATTGAGTATTTTCATTATTTTTGAACTAGAAAATGCTGCTAACACATTTTCATATGATAAACATACACTCATAAGAGAATATAAACTGGGCCATCATAAATACCTTGGCGTTACCTCTGATGCTCTTCTAGAATTTGATCTACTCGTGCAAGTCGTCTAATCGGAAACGTCAAGGGCAGCAGGATTTGTTCTTCGTTCTAGTCATTGCACCCTTAATATCTATGCTGGTGTGCTATTCACATCACTAGTACGTAGCATATTTGAATACTGTTTCCAAGTAAGGTATTTTCATTTTGTGAAATTGTCTGACGTAGTTTTGTTTGTTCAATCAAATCCAGTTGAGTCTGTCGTCTGTTTAAGTTTAATTTTATTCTTAAAAGAATGCCTAAATTCGTTCAAACCTTTCCTCGTTGTTTATCAGCTGATGAATGTTTCCTGCACAAAATGTATGTTGGGCTTTATTCTACCAATATACCAATGTCCGGATTCATGCAGGTCTAAAGGCCCCCATTCACGAACAGTCCAAATGGCCTGAGTCCATTTGGCTTGAGTCCGTCTGGATTAAGTCCAATTTAGCTCGCCACTCACGATAGAACCTCGATTCAGTCAGTCCATTCCATTTTCTGTTATTAATTTAGAAAAAAAAAAAATAAACTTGAAGGAAACATTTATAATCTTTTGATGGATCCGCAGCATATGGTGGCGTTTTTTTGCAATTGCAAATCGCATCTACATAAAGAAACGAAAACCAAAAAGGAAGTGGCAAAAAGGATGGCTTGCCAAACGGAAAGAAATGAGTCACGGAAGTTTGGTAAAAGAACTCACACTTGAGGCTTTTGATTGGCAAAATTATTTAAGAATGGATGATACAACATATAACACGTTGCTACAGTTGGCCACCCCATTTATCAAACGAAAGGACACAAATAAAAGGCAAACTATCACTCCTCACGAAAGATTGACCGCTAGGTACTTAGCAAGCGATTGCAGACTTTGGAGCAAATAATATAATATACATTCATGTGACCTATATTATTTGATAACTTCCAACACAAAATGATGGCCACCACTATACGTCATGCTGAATTTTTCGATTAAAGAAAACAATCACAGAAACAACAAGATTGCCACGTTGTTTGGACTGAGGCTTCAACACACACGACTAGTCCATTTTATGGATTGTCCAAACTCGGCCTACTATTTCCCGACACACGGTCGAGCCAAAAAATTGCCCGATAGCCTGAGTCCGTGGACTTTGGATTGATTGGAAATCCAATTTGGTTCCTTGAGTCCATGAGTCCTTCCGAGCTCTCCCACACACGGTGAGATTTTGGCCTGACCTCAGGCCATTTGGAGTGATGGACTGCTCGTGAATGGGGTCCTTTACATCGTCCTATTAGGTCCCAGTCTTTTTTTGATATCCCTTTCGCGTTTCCCTTTAACGTTCATGTTTTCATTTTCAATTGTTCTTTGCTATTACTGTTTGCCATTTTCACTAATTTACTATTGCTATTTTCATTCTGTTTTTGTTCCTAGTCTACTGTGTTGAAATAATATCGCTGGCATGTCATGCTTGCATTACTGAATTTTCATATTTTTCGTCTCGTGTTTTTTCGATTGCCCAGAAACATGTTTCCTCGTTAGGAACACTGAACAATACCAAGTTTGTTAACCCTTTAAGCATGTCACAAATGTTAGCGGTTGCCTTTTTGTGGAAGATAATGAAAATTTATTAAATGCATCCCCACCAGTTCGTTCTAATTTGACCGAATCTGCAAAACCAGTTGACGGTTAGCCTTGTTCTGCACACATTTTTAATGCATGTATTCACTTTTTCTATACATTTGTGTTTGTTTTTGTAGAGGCTATTTAATTTGGGAGATAGTTTGGTTCAGCTTTTTTCTGGGACCAAGCGATCATCTTTCGAAAAGTTGCTGGCCACAGTCTGATGCTCAAAAACATTTTTTCTTGTCTTTCATTTTTGTCCGCGCCATATAATTTAATCCAGCAATTAAATTTTTGCAATCAACTCTTTATACAGAAACTTAAACGTTTTAGCTTATCCCTTCAAAAGTACAATTAGAACACTAAATAAAAAGAAACGCGCCACTTAACAGAATGATTTGAAAACTAGAAATATGTTTCGATTTTGACCACACTTTAAATCGATGCATTTCATTTACGAATTTCAAGTCGAAATTCAGTACACCTAATTTCGATTTTGTCACGAATTTCATCCGAAAACAATTTGCTGCACATCCCCGATTATATTCTTCTCCGTTTGATAATATTATCATTATTTTATGCTTTCCCATCATGGATGGGCGGAAGGAAGGTTAGCTAAAAATAATTCTCTAGACAAAATAAGAGTGTGGACTTCCCCGTAAAGTATATATCCATAATGATTAAGCTTGGAACGACTGCACTCATACGGTGCTGCCTCCAGAAATTCCGGAAAAACGGAAAATAAAGAAATCTTTGTCATGAAAATATTGGCACATTTTTACAATCCTTTTTAAAATTACAGTAAATTAGCTTATGTCCATTTTGAGTTCTATTGTCTATGAATTTAAAATTAGTGAGAGTTTTAAAGTTGCCCTTCGATGATACTAGTTATGAAATTGGGATATCTTGAAGGGATTTCGATACACATACCATCCGCACCAATAGCTATTTGGCAGTTAACAATCAACGTAGGTGGGACTTAGTACCCCTGTGGAACTTCCACTGCTGTTATTTTTTTTAAATAAAAAAGTCTCCCTTTATCTTAGAATTAAAGGTTCAAGAGGTAACACATACCAATTTTTCAATCAAATTCACAGGTTTTTGGTACAAAATTCATAATTTTTAAGGCGAATTCGCAATTTTCACACGCCAAGATCATAATTTATGAATTTCATGGGCAAAATATGAACTTACCGCAAAAATGTATAAATTTGACTTGATTTGATATTACGAATGTAACTTGCGAAAATTATGAATTTGTTTTGCAAAAATTATGAACTCCCGAAAAGAATATGAATTTGGTTCGAAAAACTACAAATTTGACTCAAAAAAATTATGAATTTGACTCGAAAACTTATGAGTCGATGTCGATAATCTACGAATTAGATGCGAAAAAATATGAATTAGAGTCGAAAATATTCTGAATTTGTATCAAATATCTATGAATTTGACTCGAAAATGGTGCATATGCAGAGAAATTAAAAACTATGAGTTTTCATATTAAATTATTGTGCCAAATCATATCGAAAACAGGGAAAGCCTACTAAATGTTTGGACCTCCATCGACGGCCTCTTTGTTGTGCTTCTGGTGGCGAGATGTTTGCTGTGTAGGTTAGTGCGGTTGACAAATTCACAGTTTGGTATTAAAAAAATTGGTGTTACAATAATAAAATGTTCGAACAATTTACTCAAAACTTAGAAATAAATACAGGGGAAAGTTCGAAAGAACGTAAACTTTTGGCAGTTCGTTGATCTTCATCCGATTTCAGAAACATTAAAATGCAGGCATTTTATCTTACACTGAAAAATTGCTTAGTTTGAGACATAAATTAAATATGAAGCACACTGAATATATATAAATGGCTGTCGTGAAATCTAGTATATTTGTGGTAAAACCACTACTATGTTATTTTTAATCTTGTTAATCACTACAACTCTTATCGGTTGTGTGGGTTTAATTTGATACATATCTCATTCACAATCAATGTACAGGCGAGCCTCGGCTTACGTCGTTTTCGGGACCGGGAAAATGCGACGTAAATCGAAACGACATGCTACTGTGATCAAAAAGTAAGATGAAATTGTCAGTTAAAACTCCCGGGCATTAGCAAAGCAGGTAAATTTTTTTTTCCTAGGTTGGTAGGACTGTCTATTACATTTGCCAAGTGTTTGTTTGTCAAAAGGTTTATTTATCTCCGAGTTACACGTGTTTTTGTAAACAACCAAAAGTGAATTTTTCGATTTTTACAATGGGTGATTTTGTTGAGCAAAGAACTTGCATCAAATTTTGTTTGCGCAACGAATATTCTTGTGCAGGCACGTTGAAAATGTTGCGGAAGGCCTTTAGTGATGAAACTATGGCACGAAAAAACCTTTATAAGTGGTACAACGAGTTCAAAGCGGGCCGAGAACGCGTTGAAGACGAACCGCGCTCTGGACGACCATCAACGTCTACTGTCGAGGATCACGTCCAAAAAATCTAATGCCGGAATTACATTCTGGCCGAGGAATGCCAAATGACGACAAGTACTGTGTGTAAATGGTCTCCTTGTCTATTCTCGGCTGTTTTTTTCATGGCAAGCACGCGTGTGTAAATGGTTTGCTCGTCGGCTCTTGTTTGTTTTACGAAGGGATAATGATCCTTTTATTGCTGTGCCTGAGTGTTTATGACCGTCTCGTCCGAGCTCGCAGCCGCTGGAAGCGAAGTCGGTTTTATGCATCAAGTCAAAGGGATTCGAGAGGGTAGCATGTGCTCATTTAAATTTTCGAATTTTTCGCCGGGACTTCAAACATGTGTTTGCGTGTCCCAGATTGAAATAACTCAACGCACACCAGACAGTTGCAATAGCCACAGCCCGTACCTCAGTCATCGTTCACTGAACTGAACAAAACAGCTCACAACTGTCGAAAGATGCATAGTGCAATATCCTAAGTAAACAATTCACCCTATGAAAGGTGCATGGTGTATGGTCCGTGTTTTATGGTGCAATATCCTAAGTAAACAATTCACCCTATGTCTTGTTGAGTCTCGTCCAATGTCTTGTTGAGTCTTGTTTACTCTTGTACCCGAGACGCTCGTCCCAGTGTATAAATTCGGCATAAGATTTGGTGCTTGAATATCGTCGATTGACAATAAGAGATCTTGCTGATAGTATTGGAAGATCATTTGGCTCAGTCCAAACCATTTCGAAGGATGTTTTGTGTCTCAAACGCGTCCAGTCTCGATTGGTGCCAAAATCGCTCAATTTTTTGGAAAAAAAAAGCGTCGCGTTGATGTGCGTGAAACTTTGGTGTCTAACTCTCAGTACCACTTGAAATGCATCATTACTGGAGACGAGACTTGGATTTACGCATACGACCCTGAAACCACCGACCAATCCAGCGAATATCGTGCAAAAGGTGCAACAAGACCGAAAAGACCACGGTAGAGTCGATCGAAAATCAAGGTAATGTTGACAGTTTTCTTTGATTTTCGTGGTGTTGTGCACTATGAATTCCTTCCGCCGGGCCAAACTGTTAGCGAAGAATATTATTTGAACGTAATGCGTCGTTTGCGTGAAGCTATTCGTCTGAAACAGCCGGAATTATGGGCGAACAGCTCTTGGTTCCTTTCATCACGATAATGCACCATGTCATACTGCATTGGTTCTTCGCGACTTTTTTGCCAAAAACTCGACTCACATCGTTTCGCTACCACCGTATTTGCCTGATTTGGCTCCGTGCGACTTCTGGCTATTCAGCAAACTCAAAAAGCCAATGCGGGGACGCCGTTTTGACACGATCGAGGAGATAAAAACCGAAACGAAGAAGATCTTGAAGGCTATACCAGAAAAATACTATTCCGACTGTTTCGAGGACTGGAAAAAGCGTTGGCAAAAGTGCATTTTATCGGACGGGGATTACTTTGAAGGGGATGAAATTGATTTGGAAGAATAAACAAAGAATTTACATTTTATAGACAAATTCACCTTACTTTTTGATCACAGTATTATATCGAATCCAACAGAAATGTAGTCCATGGAAATGAAAAACTTGTCTCGTAGAATTATTGTTTATTAACGAAAAGCAATAACATTTATTTTAAAAAACAATAAGTATAAAATAACATTATTTCAGAAAAGCCTAACAAAAAACAGTTGCTCAACATAAAATGCTAAAGTAACATGTAAAATAAAAAGAAATTAAAAATATAATTTTAATTTCATTTATTCCTTCGGATTTATGTCTTCACTACTTCATCCATTTTCGATTCCGTAGATTTTGCGGTTGTCTTGAAGTTGTTCTTTGTTTTTCTTTAAAAAGTTCTTTGTCAACTCCAAAACTCTTATTTACACTCTCGCAAAATACTCTAAATCTCTCTTTGTCCGGATCGCAAGACTCAAATATATTTACCGCTTGATCGAAGAAGTTGAAGGCTTTAGACATTTTTTCTAATGTTAATGTGCAGCACTGGTCTGGTCGCTCAAATATTCCAAAAGTTCTTCGGTAGATAGGATTGTTCATTACAAGTTAAAAATTCTTCCACCTCATTTTCGGAACAATAACTCTCAACATCCATTACCATAATTTCTTTCCGAATTTGTTCAAGCTCGACATTTACGAAATTTGTTTCTACCTCTGGCAACAATTTTTTCCAAACCAAAGGAAACTCGCAAATGTGTTCATTCACGAAATTTTGCTAACGCAAATCGAAATTTTTCCGACGTAAATCGAAGCTGGAAATCAAAAAGTAAGACAACGTAAATCGAAACGACTTAAATCGAGGCGACGTAAATCGAGGCCCGCCTATATACGAGTGAAGAATGTTTCAAGACTCACTTTACCTCTGATTTGACCCAAGTTCCTATTTGATAATAGGTACACGATAAATCAGAGTACGGTGTGTGTACATGGCTGGATTTGAACCATGGACCGCACGCTAGCAACTAACCCTCTAGTCTAGAAAGTTGCTACCCTCAAATTTTCGGGCACCGTATGGGCAGCACAAGGTTTGCTATGATGTTTTTTTTTATGTTAGTTTTTCACAGTTTAGTGTACCATCTGAAACAGGAATTGCCCTCGTAACAGTTGAAAACATATTCGGACCTTTTTTGACAACGAAAATAAGTATCTGATCTAAATCTGGGTTTAGTCGTCTGACTCCGATTCATTGGCGTTTGTTTTGGGTTTTTTTTTGCCTTACTCTACCAACTCCGTCTAAGCTAGCTTCAACCTTTTTGCGTTAGCCACTTTACCAATCTGGCACCTTTTTCTAAGACTTCAAATATTTGAGTAGACTTGATCACGGTTGGTCGTAGAGAATAATAAAGAAATTCACCCACTTTGAAAATTTCCAATGACGCAAGTCGTATTTGCATATCAGTTTTTCTTGAAACTAAAATTGAAAATTTTACTACTAAATGACCTGTTCCATATGTATGCTATGCTACACATAAAATCTAACCACTTATTGCATATATAACGTATGAACCACTAATACACGAGTCTATTGTCCACATATCGAATTTCCATCAAAAATCCTGTTCAACGTTCAGGTAAATTTCTGTGAAATGTTTCACTAAAGCAGTTCAACTGGAAATGTTGTTTATTGTTTCCGTATTGTTTTTCGAAAAAAATCAACCGTAGCTAAATTGCTATTTATGCAGCATATCAATTTGCATACTATCGAAGAGAAAATTCCGATGTTGCTGCATGTTTAATATATATTGCCTTGGATGATGTTGACTGAATTTCGAATTTGAATAGAAAAACACAAACATCGAAAACTTGTTTTATTTTCGTAATTTTTTAGAGAAATGCTTTCAAAGAATAAAAAAAAATTATTTGTAAATCATATAAAATGTAGATATGCATACATTCGTAGGTTGGCAAATATTTTCGCTGTTGTTATGGTTATTCAGAAATTTATCATACATTTTTGTGTTCAGAAAAAAAAATACATTTCTGAGAATTTCTTTTAGTGGTTTTATGTGAGTTAGGTGCAATTATAATGCAAAATAAAGTAAATATCGGATTTATGACTTTTTTTTTGAATATGTATTAATTATATCTACCTGATGTCAATTACTTCCCTGTTAAATGTCTCAAGGAATCATTTCAATATTCGCGGTAGCCTTGTTGCAAATTAAACAAAATATTTCAGTGTGGTTGATTTCAATTCGCTGCGGTAGACTTCAATTAAAATGCTTACTATTAAAATAGACCCTCCATCAACGTTACATTTGAGGACGCATTTTCATACAAAAACCCATGTTCCAAGGCTAGAAAGTCGAGAATTATCTGTCTTCTAAGTCAGTATTCATCATGTTGCATGATGTTGGTGATTTAAAGTTGTATGATTATGAGGTTGACTTCTCTCGATAAATCGCAACTGGTTATGTAATCTCCTTTCATCTGGTTTTGCCCGTGTAACAATTCGAATGCATTTCTTGCACACTTTGATTAGTCGACAGCCAAGCAGCGAGATTATCCAGTAGTTAGTTAGTCAGCCAGATGTACCTTAGACCTAAGTATCTGCACATAACGTAGAGACAGCGTGTAAAAGCCGATTGAACTTAGAAAATGACGAAGGCTAAATAAGCAGCTAAATCACACTCAACGATGTGAATCGCATCCCATCACCATCCATCTGCCAGCATCATCATTGTCATCTTGAAGCCAATCGTTATTGCCTTGAAGATATCTACCACCATTGTGTTGTGTAGTGTTATAAAACACCCATGCATTGTGTGCTAATTACAAGAAAATGAATTCTCGTTTTCATTTCTTCTATTGCCCAAATGGTCAACGCTCTCGACTGAATGATGGTGCTATTCACAAAAGTAACGTCAGAGTAAAGAAAAGAAAACAAAACTGAAAACTGAAAAAAATAATGGATACTTGCATGCAACTTTCGACATATGGCTACGAATCGGCTATCCCCCTGAGTGTGCTGTCGCGAATATTTCTTGAATGAGTTTTCAAAGGAATTAGAAACAGTCTTTGACAGAAATAATTGCATATGTGAAGCGTGAAGTACTTTTGGTGTCATTAGTGTGAGTACCTGTCTTTTGAAATTGAAACGATGCCAATCGTGTAGATACTTGACGGATGGATGTATGTATATATTTTGGAAATTGAAACGAGAAGAGTTTGTTAAAGAAGTCAGCATTGAAATTGTATTTGTATACTGTAATTGGTTAAAAAAGCTATTTTAAACTTTATTCTTTTCATTGAATTGAATATCCCAAAACTATCTTTCGAAAATAAATAATTTTTCAGTCCCTCAAAAGTTGAAATAAACGTTAAAATAAACGTTAAAATCTAATTGATGCTCTTCGAATTGTTTGAACCTTTGCTCTATTTTGAATTATTTTCTTATCTTATTTTCTATTTTCAATGTTATAATCCTGTTTTTCATAACATCATTTTCTATTCGCAAGATATTTTCACGCCTCTGTAGTGCAACGTCAGAAATCTAACCAAAATCATTTACCTAATTGAGTCTAGAAAAACAATTTACCAAGCTTCGTGTCATTCGTTCTGCTATTCGTCTCCATCAAACCTATTTCACGTTGCTTTGAATTAAGATGTTGCATGTTATGATGAAACTAGTCTAGTCTAGTTAAACTAGTTGACTCTGCCTACTTCACAGCCGCATTTCTAGATAAACACAATTTTCGCTTTGATGAATTGCAACAATGCGTAATACATGTGTATGATATGTGCTGAATGCTAGTAGCGAAACATGTGGAAGTCGGCTCGTAACTTGATTATGATGTCAAAAACCTTATTTCTTCTTAACCCTCGCTAGACACACCTGGGTCTTTGGTGTCCGGCCGTTTTTGAAAATCGTCAGGGCGCACAGGTACGTCAATATTTCGGGTTCTAACCTCCACTTAAAAAATTGTACTTGGATCCAGAACTGGCGTAGTGAACGTCACGCTCGGTCCTCCGTTCTTCGTGAATTGCTGAGCTGTCAAAGTTGGCTGCGGACACCAAAGACCCATGTGTGTCTACGGAAGCATAAAAGTGTGCATTTTCTTCGAAGCTTTTCTTCGGTATATTAGATCAAGCGGTAGTTAATTGTAACATTTTGTACAATTTTAATGAAGCGAACACTGCATTGGGAAGATTAAATTTATTGAAACGTTAGCACTTAGTTTAACGAGCGAAGGAATAAAAATTTGCGAAGAACACAAGCTTCATGTATGCAATGAATGCATTTTGTAATTTTGTTCAGTTACTTTATTTATTTTAATAAGAATAAGTGTAAGTAATAATAAATAACACAAAAACGTATAAAACTTTGAGTTACATTACTTTTAAACCAAAAATTGTAATTTCAAACGCATTTTCGACTCCAAAAAAATTGTACTTTTTCTCTTGTCATAATAATTATACTTTTTTCGAAGTTTCATTATGTCCTTTTTTTTTCTTTCATCTACTATATGTCAAGAAACATTTCGTATAGTAGAATTTTCTTAAACTTATTTAACAAAAAGCTATGATGTTTTAAGTGAATACGTGTATTTCTCGTGTTTTGTGTCGATTTCCATTAAATAACAATAATAAAAATTCATATATATCCATCACCTAATGCACGCTCTTTTTCTATAGATATCGATCTACCTTCATGAATTTTTTCAGATTTTAAAACGATTCGAAGTGTGGTAAAAAAACGGCAGGACTCCATAGACCCAGGTGTGTCTAGGGAGGTGCTCGAATTGTAGTGTGTCTGGGGAGGGTTAATGGATGTATATGTAATACAGTCTGTTCGTTAGTTAAGTCTTATGTAAAAAATATTTATTTTTCTCATTTCAATCTTAATTACACGGAGTATTATCTGTTTAAAAGCCTCAATTCGCCAACATAATTATCTATTGGCTGTTAATTCGATTGTTTTATAAACATTGAAAACATTATTTTTAATGTTTTTGCAAATAGCAGTAGACACAGAAAATTAGATTTTGTCTAATTATGATCATAATTTTGATGTCTGCTGTAGAGAAAATATTCGGTACTTTTTTGCCAGGTGCATCATATTGATTTACACATCATTTATTCATAGTAAGCTATAAAGTTTTTCATTTTTTCACCTGGGAAAGTACACATTTAGGTAGGTATATTTACTACCTTAATTTTTAATCATTAATCATTTATTAAATTCGTCTAATGCAGACTATACACATACAATAAAAATTAATTATTCTTACACAGAATTCGTTTAAGTGATGTTGTAGACAAATGAAAATCAAACTTATAATAAGCTTCGTTAAAGCATCTACTTATTGAAGTGACTGGTTCATTGCAACCATAATTGGTCCGATGTTGAGGGATCGACAAAAAGTTAACACGCCTGACACGTTTGTTATTAATGTTAAAATTAAGTTGGCTTAATAAGTAGTTTGAGTCAACGGTGCCATCCAAAATTTTCGCGGCAAATAAGATTTTGGAATTTTGACGTCGAGAGTCCAAGGTATCCATTCGTAAAAGATTTAAGCGGTCTTGATAAGGAGGTAGATGTAAAGGGTCATACCACGGAAGACCGCGGAGGCAGAAACGTAAGAACCTCTTTTGAATTGACTCAATTTGGTCTATGTAGACTTTTTGATATGGTGACCATACAATACTTGCATATTCGACAATAGGTCTTACTAAGCTACAAAAGAGGGTCTTAGTTAGAAAAATGTCGTTGAATTCCTTCGAACGTCTTCTGACAAAACCTAAGGCATTGCTAGCTTTCACAACGATTGAATCGATGTGATCGTCAAATGTGAAGGATTGATTCAGCAATACTCCTAAATCGAGTACTTTCGCTGATCTATTTAAAGATGTACTCAAAAGTGAGTATTCATAGATTACAGGATTATTTTTGCGTGTGTAAGATATAATCGTACACTTGTCAGGATTAATTAGGAGATTGTTATCGGAACACCATTTGGCAAATCTGTTTAGATCCTGCTGCAAATCATTGCAATCGTTAAGGTTTCTCACAACTTTGAAAATTTTAGCGTCATCGGCATAAAGAAGAACAGAAGATGACTGTAGAATGGAACCTACGTCATTAATAAATAAGGCGAACAGTAAAGGGCCTAGATGACTACCTTGTGGAACACCAGACGTGGTTCTAATTTCAGATGACAAGGCACCGCGAAAGGATACACGTTGAGTTCGATTCGTCAAGTAAGAGTCAACCCAATTTAAAAACAAGTAAGGGAATTGAAAGGAATGAAGCTTAGCTAAAAGTATAGAGTGATCAAGCTTATCAAAGGCTTTCGTCAAGTCTGTGTAGGCGCAGTCAGTTTGGAGCCCAGCTTCAATTGAGTTGGTTATTTGGTGAGAAAATTCAAGCAGGTTGGTTGTGGTTGAACGACCTTTCATGAAACCATGCTGATACGGAGCCATAATTGATTTGCAATGAAAGGCTACAACATTCGTGACTATGGCTTCAAAAAGTTTTGCGACACAGGGAAGTTTTGCAATAGGTCTATAGTTGCAAGCGTTATTACGACTCCCTTTCTTGAATATAGGAGTGACGGTGGAGTATTTCCACAAATGAGGAAAGATGCCTGTTTTTAAGGATGTATTGAAAATATAAGACAGCACAGGTAGTAGTGACGACACACAATATTTCAAGACCAAATTAGGTATGCCATCTGGGCTAGGTGTTATATTATTGTCAAGTTTATTAGCAAATGTGATAATAGTGTCCTCGTCAATTTTTAAATCCTTCATCTCCAAAGAAGAAACTGTTGAGTTCGTCAAGTAGGGTGAAAAGTGTCTGGAGTTAGGAAAGTCCGTACGATAGGCTTTACGGAAAACGGAAGCAAATAAATTACTAATATCAAAGGGATCATCAAAATAAGAGTCGTCAGATTTAAATGTGAGTGGATACCCATCGTTATAAGTCTTAGAATTAACAAAATTCCAAAATCTCTTAGGTTGAGCTTGAAAATTAAATCTAAGCTGTTGCGTATGTCTATGATATGCGAATGCAACTTCATTATGATGCAGATCTCGTAATGTGGAAAAACGTTGATAGTCAGGTTCTGAGCGAGTCAGGCGAAACTTTTTCCAGGCTTTGTTTTTGGAATTTTTTAAATGGCAAAGCTGTGGAGACATCCAAGGAAAACGAACCTTGCTTTTAGTGAAGGTAGTTGGCACGCACCGTAAAAAACAGCTAAACAACCGAATGTGGAAGTAGAACGTAGCTTTATCAGGATTAGGTTCCTGCAACACGGAGGACCAATCATAGTTAGCAAGCAAGTCACGTATTTGATCAACATTAGCTCGTCTAAAATTAAATTTAAGTTCAGATGTGCTCGATGATAAGTAATTACTAGACTTTGGCTCGAAAATAATGTTGAGTGCACAATGATGCGCGGTTTCGTCGATGAGAGATGATGTGAGGGGTTTCACCACAGTAGAAGAGGCATCAGTCGAAAAAATCAGGTCCAGCATTTTTCCATTTGCGTTCCGGATGCAATTGGCTTGAAACAAACCAAGTGATATAAATTCGTTTGCAATGTTGATATCGTGTTGTCCGCCAATAGAAGTAGAGCTCGGAACTTCGAAAGTGCCGTCCGCTGAAGGGCACCAGTTTATTCTAGGTAGGTTGAAATCACCCATTAAGACGACGTCGTCGTTATTGTCCGCAAGATCGCATATGAGCTGCAGAATATGTATAAGCGAAGCATAAACATCATACGAAGAATTTGGTGGCGTGTAGTTGACACCGAAAAATATTTTCTTTGACGTCAGTTCGACTTGGGCACAAATAAATTCATTATTTGTATGCGGTATTTCGATTAGAGATACTTTGAATTTTTTGTGAAACGCCAGAAGAACACCACCTCCGACAGGAGCGTCAATAAGATCTCCATGTCTATCCCGGCGGAAAATAGTATACTCCGAATTAAAAATTTCAGCATTGTGAATATTTACACAAAGCCACGTTTCGGTGATCGCAATGACATCAAAAGCTTCAGAGTTTGACAGCTCATAGAACTTATTAAGTTTAGATCGCATTCCACTTACGTTGGTGTAAAGTGCTGAGATGAGTTCGTCCCGTTTTTTGTTGCAGCACTTGATTTACTTGTTCGTTTGTTGATGAATTCATGCACAACAGAATTCGGCGGCCAGAAAAGGCTATTTGCAATGGAATCAAAGCAACAATCTGGTGCTATAATTTTAAATGATGATACACGATGCCGATTCCCTATCTTAATAACTGATACACAGTCCTTAGGGATGAAGGATTTTGTATGCTCAAGGATTCCCTCAACATTTTTCTTCACGTCATCTGCTGTGGTATCAGGAGCAAGCCTAGATACAAATATAGCTCTGGGTTGTGTGACACCTCTGAGGGTGCAGTTGAAAATATTCAAATCATTTGATACTATATGAGGATCTAATACGATGTTGGCATCTACTGCTTTTGAGCTAGTTTTCTTAGCTACATTAGGTGCGGAGACTGGAGATTTCGAAGTCGCATTAGCAGATGATTTTGAACATTTGACGTTATTTTTTGAATTCGCTTTCCGCTCACTCATTGCTGCATCTGCTATTTTATAAGTTGATTTATGCTTTGCGCCAACATTATCAGAAATCGGTTTGTGTTTTGTAGCAACACTATCAGAAGTTGTCGGTATTTCATTTTCCGGAACCGTCTGGCAGGCAATGGATCTTGATGCAGGTTTTGAGGGTTGGGAGATTGAGATACGATCAAGTTGATGCTCCATCGCGTTTAATTTCGAAGATATTAGGTCGATCGAACACGAAGTTAGACTCGTGTCAGTAATGTCTACTACAGTGTCAGCTACGGCTGACGCCTTAACATCGACACTCCTAATTTTAGATAGAATTAAGTCCATCTTATCTTCAATTTGATCTAGTCTAGAGGATAGTGCCAAGACTTGATCTTGCTGACCGCGTAAGTCGTCTATTAAATCGACCATAGGTTTTAATGAAGAAGATAAGTTCTTAATAATATTCCCGATAGCAGCATTGTCTCGAGATAACGACTCGTTTCGCTCGTTCATGCTTTCCAAATTATTGTTTGTTAGTTGAAGCATCCTCAGAACATGGCATGGTTTGATGTCGCTGCATTCATTGCAAGTAATATTAGAAGACTTGCGCGTAGATTTCATGCATGAATTGTGGAATGATCGATTGCATATCCCGTCGCAAACAACAGAATTCTTCTTATCCAAAGGTTTGTCACAGGCTCCACAAAGAAGGTAGTTGCGCGATGAAGATGTATTTGCCATATTAAGATTGTTATTAAAATTTATTGTATTCACAAAACTTCAACAATATGGCAGAAAGTATGTAAGGAGTCAAAAATACCCGTTAAATCAGGGGAAAATAGATTTTGTTTAACGGTTTAGTTCAATATGGGAAAACAAATGTTAACACAGTCAGCGAATTGTTTACCGTTCAGCTGAACTGAATGTGCATAACGGGATAACTGTACAAATTGATTTCGAATCACACACATGAAAATCAAATATCCAGAATGAAAATTATAAAATGCTCGGGTAATGAGAGTAATGAAATTATAACGGCCACTGGGAGTTAAATAATTATCCACAACGAATGATTCGCGCGAACATATAACACGTCCTCACTGTCCAATGTCACATCAACGAGAGATTTTACGACCCGAGATTTTATATTAAATTTTCATTCGCAATAAAAAGTTTGATGTACATTATTATAAGCATTAGCCCGTAAAAACTGATGAATCCTTACCTTTAGACGATATAAATATTTAAGTTTCCCTGGAGTCGTGGAACTAATGACTCCACATTCTTATATATTGATTATTAATATGTAAATAGAGCTCTCTACCAGCTTCAACCCCTAGACCCAACAAGGGTTGCATTGGGATTACTTTACTTTAGGTTTCCTTGGCTTACAATACCAGATACAAAGATCTAAAGCTTCAATGCTTATGCATCGTTTTGGGGTCGATCAAGTACTTGACCGTTTGGATAGGAATTGGGATGTCTGATGATTCAAATTGGGGTAAACTAGCCTCAGGCTGGGCCACCGCATCCCCACCCAGTAGATTCAAACTCTTCTGTTGTTGCCTAGGCTATTCATGGCCTGAATATAGTCGCGCTCATACCGATTTATAAGTGTGAGATATAAGTATTTTTACCGCCAGTTGATTGCATACAAAAATGTTTGTCTCAGCACTTGTGGTATTCTTAAAAAAACACTACATTGATTAGGAAGCCTGAAATATGCATCTAAATCGTGACCTGAAAAGTATTGCATCACTTACTCCTGCATCTGTTTTGGATTCTTCTTTAATTTCTTGATTTCTTTGCAGCAGCAGAGATCAAGAGGGGAAAAATGAGGAAGTGCGTTTAACGTCGACCAAAGTGTCTTGGTTAAGGCACCTGTAATATAGAGAGCCGTTAGTGTACTCACTACTTTCTCTAGATCTGCTACAGAGTTAATCCTATCAATGGTTCAGTGGGTCCATTGTGTAGAGTAATGTCTAGCACCTATTCACTGAAGAGTCTAGTATGTAAGGGTGTTTTCTCAATTTGCTCGAACTAAATTAGAATTGATAACTATACTTATAATTGATACCTCTTTCATTAATGTCCTTGCTGCTCTAATTGATGTAATGCCTACTATCATCTGCTCCTACGAGTAGGAATTTCTTTTTCTTGTGCGACTCTGTGGCGAGGCTTATGTTTCGGCCGCGCAATCCTGTCATGTATCACGTAGATGGATGGTAGGATATATGCGCCTCCACACACAACATTGCTTTAATCATCCGTGCTAAGTTAGAAAAATGATAAACGCGAAATATTCTTCCTCGTCTATTGCAATGCGGAAGTGCGGATTAAAATTCTGTATTTCCAGTCCAGTAATTCGCAGAGATTCAGGGTTTCTGATTTAGTGCCACGTCAAACTTATCTTCGTCGTTAGGCAATAGGAGCTGAAGCGAAGCTAACCTACTGTGGTGCAAATTTATGTGCAGTGTTTTCAGAGTTTCAATAAACTTGTTGGTCATGGGCAATTGTTTCCTATGGTTCATCTATGGCTAGATTACTATCAATCTCGCCAGTCGCCAGGTTCTTAATGTGAGAATTTTCGTATAGTACTTCTTCAGACGTAAGTAACCGCTACCTGCAACCTACACCATCTTCACAAAACAAGAATATATCAAATTTTCACACTTCTTGTTGATTTGGAAATTGTATACCTCCCATCTCCCACCCTGTATCAACGGTTTACCTACGACCAAAATCATCCAATTCAGCGTTGGAGCATCTGAATTCAGCATTTTCCGGGGCGTTATCAGTTCTCCTATCTGCGGTATTTCCTCCTTTACTCTGGATAGTGTCGGAATGCTCCACTATCCTCAGTCTTTAATAAAGCTCCTTCCCATAGTCTAAGTAATCACTAAACTGCTGCTTTATACCAGTGCTATGGAAGCTCGTCGATGCACTGAATAATCCTAGCACACATTACCCAGCCCGCCCCGTTAAGGGGGTTCGGAACTTGAAAATCATCAAAAATATCAAAAAAAAAAAAAAACAGTTTATGAGCTTAAAAAATTATATAATTCTTTCTGTACATTTTTTTTTTATCACAACGGGCCTCTTCTGTGCCTATGTGTGCTGGTCGTCAGGCCTCTGAAGATCGGCAGCCACGTTAACCTAACCTTCTGTACATTTTACAGCTTGTCCCGTTTCAAAATTTCAATTGGAAGTATTTAATTTTTAATTTATAATCTAAAGCGTTTGAAGCGATTAGAGGAATAATGGTTGTTTGTGGTGATGGCATGGTTCTTTCGTTATTTTGGTAAGGTGTGTCATAAAAATGATAAGGTTAAAAACATATGATAAGGTTAGAAACTGATTGTAAACACGTTTGTGAACGACATCTAGCGAGTAGATTGTAAAAACATAATCCGATTGGTATGAAATATGGTACATATGTTTTACAATTTATTATCTAGCCATTTAAAGAAAAAGGAAAAGTGAAATGCCGATTTAAAAAAAAGTTAAAGTAAAAATTGCAAATTGTGTTAAAGTTGCGTAAAATGACTACAAAATGTAAGTACTTATTAATAATTCCCAAAGCACTATTTTGCTGAAAGCTTGCGTAAGGACATAGACAATAGCTTCAAAAACCAGTTGTCCAAATTTAAAAAAAAATTATTGATCCATTCCCGAGTTCTGTGTTCCTAAAAAAACGCCTATATTTGGTGGCGGAAAGCAAAGTGTCGAACCCCTTAAACGAGGGTCGCTCTGTTCAGGATATTTCTCCATTTGGCCAATCATCGCATTGAGCAGGCCTGATTCTACAATCTTCTATTTCTCAACCAGTAATTAACCCAAGAGGCTATTGCAGTGACTCAGTATCGCGATTAGGATCTGTTTTGTCACACCGCAAGCCATCAAGGTGGTCGGTTGCTCCTGTCCTCTTTGTTTTGATTTAAATTACTTGTAGCATCATCTGCCATGATGGTCAAGTGCTCAGCTTCTAAAGAATTGCTCACGGAGTATTGACGCCGTTGCTTGGTATCCCACTCCGAGTACCGTAAATTTAGCTCCTTTCTCGTCTGCCATATATTGCATTTTTCATTCAGGATCTCTTTTTCCTAGATCTGCTCCCAGCAAGGTAGCAACACATTTAGCTTAGAGGGCCACTGCTTTGAAGCGCGCACCAACGACAGAGTGATAAATCGTTTATGTATAATAATTATCATTAAAAAATATTTTATATTTGATAGCGGGACGATCAAAAATTGAAATTTAACTAAGTGGTTTTTCATTTTCAGTACCACCTTTATCTATTCTATTATTAGTTTTATGTGAAAATATATGAAATCCAGCCACTATGATATTTTACCCTGCTAGCTCATATTTTTGTAGTTATTGTTTAAATTTATTTTTCTTGGAAATAATTTTGACACAGCCTAGCAGACTATGGTTGATGCATCATTTGTCATATTAGATCTCATACTCACTATACATAATGCTTGGTCTAGGTCTTAAGTGCATGTTCTCCTATTCTACTTTCCTATCATGAATTAAAGACAAGCTTTGTGTTAATAAACTCAATGAGTTACCTCAGACTTAACTTATAAAATCAAAAAGTTGTTCAGAGCTGATGCTAAAGAAACCGTTTCAATATTCTTTTATTGGTGACTTTATTTAGTGTCGATTTCAATGCACTTTTCACAATCATAACTAAATTCGAATTTCAGTCCAACCTTTTGATATTTATGCAGCCAATAAATATCACAGGTATGCCGTTAAAGGTTACTCGATGTCTCTTCCAATAAAATTAAAGAAGCGGTAATAGAATGAAGCGGTAAGCCAGTTCCCTAAAAAGGTGGAAATAATCCACATAGCGCGTAGTCCTAGGTTACAGAACGCAGCATTAATAATCGCATTTGCTATGCACACAGTACCCATAGCTATAAAACAAAGCTAAAAAAGCGGAATTTCCATACATGGTGGAATTTTCTACTATGCACGTAGTCTCGACTCTCATGAAACATAGTCTTAACTCCTATGTAACATAGCCCCAACTACTATGAACATAATATTGGCACATGTCCTTAAAGTAGGCTAAATGACAAAAGTTTTTAAATAAGCTCGTGTGGGCAGGTGTCTACTCTTAATGCATATGGCTACTGGTTTGAATCTGAATGCGAGCACTACTTATTTGTAATAATTTAAACACTAAGAAATAAACTTTCAATAATTTAAAGAGGAATTTAAATCATTTGTAATTTTCAAAGTAAAAAATTTAAACGATCTCGTTTTATCCAAGTTTTAATGTAAATCAACGGTGGAACCCAACCACCACACCCTCAAACAATTTAATCTAATATTCGAATGAATTATTTGTATCTTCTGACGCAGACTGTACCAACTAACACCATCTCTACAATATGCAAACTTCCAACCTAATTCGTCTATTGCTTCTAGTTCTCCACTTCCTTCAAATAACAAAAAGAAATAAACACTAAGGCGTAAAACAATTTACTTTAATTGGAAATCTAATTACAAACATACAAGCCATAGTTCGCGTAAGGAAAATTCGCTTGTTCTGTCCGCTCTATTCATGTTCACGAACAATGAACACACGCATCGATATTACATACGAAACGTATCGCACACAAGTCAACACTGTCAGTTCATCTTCGAAGCATGCAAATTGGTGTCGAGAGTTCGCACATATTCTTCGTGCATGGCACTCTGTTCAGAAGAAATTACACCGGTCCAAGATGAATTGTACAGTAGTACATAAGAATGATACATATATTTGATCTGAACACTTCCTTGTATGTGGAGCTAAAGGGGATTTTTCTCTTGTTTCGACATATACCGAAGTTAATTGTTTTAACAGGGTCGTGAGCGGAGTCATGTACAAGTAGATGAACATAAGAGGATTGTGTTGTGTTTAGCCTACAGGTTTCAGTGGGAGCAGAATTTGCAAAGAGTTAGTTCCAGAGTCTTACTGTTGATGGTAATACTGATATGCGACATTCTAAAACTACATAAACTTCTGTTAATGTGAAGGAGCATATGAAGTCGAAATGTAGTTTGAACAAATGACGCGTACTGTTTTTACATAAATCTAAAATTGAGTTTTATAGTTTTCCTGGAGCGAAGCCTTTGATTGAACGAAACTTCAAAGCTTGGTCGATATCTGGATAAAATCATTCAAACCTTTGAGTGAAAAATAATAACAATGATTATTATATAATCACTTTCATTTGTTTCACGCATACTTTATTCACAAATATTCATCATTTTCATGAATATTCATTTAATTTTTGCATTGTTTGATCTTTCCCAGAGTACTTAAGCGAAAACTCATAAAATATTCGTGAAATTATATCCACTTACAAAATCGCATAATATCCGAAAACTTTTTCATTCAAAAATGTATTTTTTAATTCGCAATCAAAACCTTACTAGTCATATTTTATGGACAGTGATACGACTAGAAAACAGCGAAATCAATAATCGAGTCAATGACACAAGATACACATAATATCTACGGCAGACAAAGACCCATTGTCGATTGCATGTGAATGTTTGCTAAAGAATCTCTTTTCCTAATGGTGTCTAGATGACAACAGTCGAAGAGTATGTCGAGAATTTCACTAGATACTTACGAGCAAGTCGAAAGATACGCTAGAGCAGAAAAAATGTTATTATCTAAATGGAGCAATAGAGACGACTTTTTTTTTTTATAATCTTCATTGACATGAGCGATTCGTTTGTGTATGATAAGTTTGTTTTCAATTATTGTTTTTTGTTGAGAATATTTTTCAAATGAAATGTAGAATTTTGTTTATTGTTGTTTTAATTCAATAATTTATTGCTTTGAATAAACATAATTATGTACATGATTTGAATACAGTAGTCATGTTACTAACCGGAAAATCTCGGACGTTATTACTATTGTTTCCTTATTATCGCTACTTATGTCAACGTTACTTCAAAACTACGCAGCTTGAAAGGAATATCTAAATTATGTTAATCGATACATCTTTTCAAATTTTCTTAAACGTAGTTGAGACACGTGCCAGTAAGGTTTTGGTGTCAGTTTCAGAGATCGTCAAATTATTGCTTCATTTCATTTTCTGGGAATATTTTCGAACACGTCAAAAATTTGGCCGAATGCCTGTTTCACAGTTTATTGTTGCTTCGCAATAACTCATTTCGAATCTTTTTGATTGCAAGTGATACAAACTGGACTAGAGGTAGAGAATTTTTCCCGTAATTAGTCTCATGTCTCACTTTGCCACTGATTATTGAGGTATCGACTTATTGCAAAAATCACTCAAAACTGTCCCATCCATATTTGGATTAAAACCAGGGATTTCACACATTAGAAGCTAGTAGTTTAGCCTATCTAGACTACATGAGTTTGGAACGCATGTTTTAAGGTCTCCAATATTTCGCGTCTGTTGCGAAACATACATAAGTACAGGGGCGTGCACTTTATATAGGCACAAAAGCACTGCCTACCCTGCTATTTTGCTTTTCTGTTTCGATATATTTATTTTACTAATATATCTGTCTACAATCCAATTCTAAAATTTTGGTTCAAAATTGAAAAATTAATTGAAAATAATTACGTGTATCTGGCAACTACCTATATTTCATGCTCTAATTTCCTCATTTTCGATTTCGCAAGCATAGTCTAGCAAAATAAAAACAAAAAATACCCAAATATGAGCGTTCGAAGGCATGCAGCCTCACTGCCTTTACCTTACGCACACCTTCACATGAATTTCGTATCGATACACTACGCCCAACTGCTCTCAGCTACAAAAGTATGTGTAAGATATAGTGCTATTTTATATGAGCCAAAGGCATGCCTGCCTTCATGAATTTCAGGAGAAATGATACCATCGCTGCATGACATCCACGCTCGCTGTGCAAGGGGAAGTAATTTGCAGCTATGCAGCACAAGTGCACGACGGTGCTGACAAGTGAACAGCCACACTGCACAGGCAAAGTTTTCATTATGCGAGGGAGTTGCCAGCAGAAATAATTATATATATAAATCTATTTTTGATATAAAATGTAAGTGTTAGCTTTGTATATTAGTCAAGTGTTAGTATTATTTTTGTACATAGTCTCAGATAGGAAATTTTAAAAATTATAGTTTCCTTGTTTATAAATAAAAAAGTCGCCCATTTTATCTCGACAGTTAGAATTTCGATAGGAAAATTCTACTTTAAGTACCAAAATTTGGGCAATGTTTGCCAATTTTTTAAAATGACAGCCATACCTTTAAAGTTTTCAGTAACATTGCTGTCTCATTAGTTCTTAAGTAGAGCGTATTTGCACTGCGTGATAACGGTTATAATACAATAAAAGTTATGTACTTTAGTACTGTAGTGTACTAAAACTCAGAGTTTTCAGCATCAGTGTGTCGTTTGTGTGAAAGCGTATGCGCATCAAAGTTGATGGAGTTTAGGCTCTTAATCCTTTCATTCGGAAACAAATATCGAATTGTCTCAGCAGGCCAACTAAAAAAGGGAATGCTATTCATCAGTTTAATCACAAGTATGATTATAAATTTACTTGACTGAATGCCTGCAAACACACTAACCGTTTTTTTTTTGTTTACCGTGTATTATATTCGCCAGCACAAAAAATATGTGGAATGACACTGAATATGTAGATTTCTCAAAGACCGATAGACACTGAAGCAGACAGCAGATTATCCTCGAAATGTAAATACCGGGCAAGAAAATAAAATACATGGAAAATCGGTGTAGCTGCGGTACAGGCTAAGTAATACCATTAGTGCATAATAAATAAACGTTGGGCCGGAAAAATATAAAAAAAATAGCACCAAAAGAAGTAGCAGGTTAAAATAGTGAAATTTTCTTTGTTAATTGAACTTTAAGTTAGACTAAGAATAACTAAGAATAACATAAATGCAAATATTTAAAATTTAAAAAAACATTTTCCATAAAAAATATTTAGAATTAAATTCTAATTTTTCGTTTGACTGTTATGTTTACTTGTAAGAGTATGTGACTGCCTACCCGGTGCAAATTGTTTATGCACGCCACTGCATAAGTATAATTATTGACTCGATATATCAGACACGTTTTTAAAAAATCTATCGAGTTTAGATTATAATAGCAGCATTGAAAACAACAAAAACCCCTGACACAGTGATCTACCTAAGTCGGATAATCTGACCTGTAAAAAAATGTATGCTACTGTATGTAAATCCTCGAAATTTAAGCAAATGTGCAAATCTTTTCAGCCCAACAAATCGTTCGAATTTAAACTTGGTTTTCAATGACAACATTAAGTAGTTACCAGCTGGACAAGTGCTGTCCGCCATCGTGATTTAATCAAATAAAATAAACTTGTGAAAAAATGATTTTCAAAACAGGCAGTCCAAACATATTTCACACATATTTCAGTTCCAGCCACCTAGGCGATCCCATTCTGAACCGTTTTTTGGCGTTTTTTTGCCTGACCTGATTTAATCTGATCTCTAAAGAGGTGCAAAATAATGCGACTATCGTAGTTTTGTTTCCCGGTGCATATGTATTGATATATGGTGCTACTTCCTGCCATTTTGAGTATTTTAGTTCTTATCAAAAAATATGTTGTAAAAATGTGTCCTCGATACTTGTGCCAATCCAAAGCCAGATATCAGAGTAAATCGAATATGGGTTTCCAGTTTTAGTTTTTGGGACCATTCCTCAGTACTTACTGTTTGATGCCCATTGCTTTTTAGTACTTTATGTAGGCAAATAAGGTATATTGGCTTCTTGCCGAAGAAAAACAGCGTAATTTTCTTCCAGACCAGTGAGAAAGAGCCTACAGAAGACCCCTAAAGGTCTGTCTTAACTCTGTAATCCTCTTATCAATCGTTAGTAAATGTTCGAATACTTATGATAACTAGTGGAACACAAATCGATTCGATTGCCGAACTGAAGAGGATAATGTGTGATTGTAGGATATTTTAACTGAAGTAAAACAATTCAATTCCATTAATATTGAAATGAATTTGAACCTAAAAGCTGACAGACAGAGTTTCGGCCGGTTTTTTTTCACAGCCAATCTATTTCGTTTCACGTTCTTTATGATTTCATTTTTACTGTAGGATATGTCAATTGAACTGGCAATGTAAGTTTTCCAGGATACCAAAGTAAAGCCTGTTTGGCTGGTTTATAGCACTGGCGTCAGCTGTTTAGTCAAAATTTATTTAAAAATTAATTCTGAAATGTCCAGATTTCTTATGAACCTGAGTATGTTCCTCCACGGCACCTTCCTTTTGTCTCAGGTGGGGGGAAGAGCAGAGCCAAGAAGCTCCAATCTTCGATTTGCTAGTACTAGACAGTGTTCTACACTATGCCACAGTATTTCCAGATGTTGACCTGCTTTTTACCTACCTTGTGGAGGTACTTTTTGCAAGGAAGGTGGCCTTTAGGCTTGGTATCAGCTCCTTTGTATCCTTGATGCCCTTTACAACCAAGGATCCATTTTCGGCATTGCTATTGCATCTAGGGCCTCCGTCGCCTCCAAAAGTTTGCTGAAGCTCTGTAATTACCAAAGCGCGGAAGGAACAAGTGAGTACCTTATGTGCCTGTGTTTCTGATCGCTGTTTCTATTCCACAATCCATATTACAGCTATCCGTATACCATATTTGCGCCTCATGTTGTGCCCTTCTATGCGAGCAGGAAGACCTTCCATTCGTTTGTTCCTTGAAAAAAGGTTGCCTTAGACCTTATTTGTTCCATGGAGTTGAGTATTGCCATTGCGGATCTGATTTCCTGCAGGATACTAAGGCAGCCCCTTAGGTCTCCTGATTCTTGAAGTGTAGCGGTTAAAAGATTAGAGGGGTTTACATAACTGCCGTTAGGGTGATGCACATTGTTCCTGTAAACAACAAGTTGTCCACCCTTTAAAGTTGATTGAGTCTATTTAACAAAATTTTTTTTGTGTGGTTTTCTTCCACCATACTGCTGTTCTAGAGCATCCAGATTGTCTGCCTTGGAAATAGTCCCCATTTGCGTCTAAACATTTGCTTTGTTGCCTAAAGTGCCTTAGCGGTCTTCAGTGTCGTTGTTTTTGGGTGAGTTAGATATCCAGGTGAATTCTTGGATATTTCTCTCTTGCTGCAGATGCACCACGATGTTCCGAAATTGTAACGTATCCCTATTCCCCTTGCTCTGGTGAATGGTTTTTGTTTCGGAGAATATAGAAATAAGCTCTCTTCATTGTATAATTTCTTGTTTCATTTAACGCCATTTTGATCTAAAGGATCCGAGTGTGGGCCTCTAATTACTAAAAAATTCAGCTAGTTGGTTTCTGAATTTATTCCCTGATTGAACCTCTCCCAACACTATTTAATGTTGAGCCTGATTTTATCAATAATTATCCTCATGTTTGCTGCTAAATGTCGTGCGGGGGATCCTTCTCCCGAAGACGAATAACTGATCGCAATTTATCTTCCTAATTACCCAGGTTTCACACGAGGACTGACAAAACCTTAATTTTATACATGTTCGACATTGCTTCAGCAGTATTTTTAGAAAAAATTTCAGTTTCTACTTCTTTTGTCGATAAAACAAGAATACGTCCCTTAAATTGAATAAGAAAGTAACCAGTGACTGTTATATAGCACCGATTAATATTGGATGAATACGAATATTTTGTAAGAGTTATGTGCAGTTTCATTTAAAAAAGAAATTGAACTAGAACTGAATCAGTTATAAGCATCCTCTTAAATATTTCCCAACACTTTTCTGAATAGAAGTTTATCATGAAGTACGAGTGTAGGTCCATAAATCTTGACCGGGAAGTACGATGGGAGGTCCATAAGTCTTGAAAACGGGCAATAAGACAAAAAAAAAGATTTTAAATAGTTTCTTTCTGTACTGGAATGCGCTTATTATATGTTTTGATGAATAATTGATATAAGAATTGATGAAAGAGGAAGATAAATCTCGGTAGACTCCGGTGGGCAAGGCGACTAGTTCGTATGAGCGAAGAGGATTCTTGCTCGGAAAACCCTTTACGGTAGATTTTACGACAGACGACAGCATGGGAGAGCTTGCTTGCGCTGGAGAGATGACGTTCACCAGGACGCTCGGAGACATCAACTGGATGATATCGGCTCGCGATCGGGACCGATGGAAAAATTTTTTCAAGGAGGCCCCGACGACTAGACCCCGGTTGAACCGCCGACGGTGATGATGATTTACAATGCAAATCATTTTTTTAAAATACGAACTGTCCTTGCTGTTAAAATACTATTCTGCGGCTTCTTTGAGTAAATCATCATGAAGATACCAGACTCTACATATGTTTTTTTAAAGGGGGACGATAAGTTTCGTGGAATCTGCAGGACGATACAGCCTCCATTGCTTTTTGACTACGATGAGCCAGTGCACTATCGTGTTAAAAGGGAACGCCTCGAGTTAAACTGCCTCTAGGTTTTGGTTTTATCGCTCCTTTTGATTTAATTAGAATTGAAGCATACTAGCTAGCAGGATTCCTTTAAAATCCCAAGACATTGTATCCATTGCTTTTCCTACAGACTGCTCTATCTTGGTCTTTTTAGAGGGTGTCAAACCCTTTTGTAGCCACTGATTTTATTCTTATTTTGTTTCTGGCCCAAAAAAATGGATCCTGCATATTTTCAAAAATTTCTTGCAGCACAGAACACGAAATTGTTTTTGCTTTCAAGCTAGAAGTCAAGCACTGTAGTCTCCGATTCCCCAACACATTATGTAATTTCCTCCTTGTTTAACCTAGCATCGTGCAGGAGTAACATTTGATATTTTTCAACAATATCTGATGTAGCTATTTCGACAGGTCTTCCTGGGCAAGGCTCATTGTCCAGAGACTGCCTTCCAATTTAAAATAGCTATAGCATCTTTTTACTATTGCCAATGGGTTCGCAAAGCATTGTGCTCTTTACAGCTGTAAAAAGGCGATAGAAATAACTGGGGAGCTGCAGCCTGGTTTCGTCTCCTAGATTTAAACTAGTATACTAGAACCAAATCTGCTGTACGGAGCAGTAGTTTGGTGGCCGACTATAATATTTAAGACTGTAAATCAGAAGGTGCTAGAGAAGGTGCGTAGGATGGCAACCTTATTTATAACGGGAGCACTTCTTACTATCCCAACGAAGGCACTTTTAGTGCTGCTTCATTGGCTTCCGACCGACCTGCTCGTTTCGCAACATGCGCAGCGGTAAGACTACATTGAGGTAACCCCTGGATAAACATTGGCCAGTGCAAAGCTAAAATCTTGGTGCAAGGAATGCCTGTTTCAATGGGAATCGACTATACTATTGGAACTATATACACCCTTCTCTGACGCAAGGGTTTTAGATTCGGATCCCTAGCAGAGAGGAATGGGCTGGTGGGTTATCCGTGCAGCAGATGCGGTGAAAATCTATACCGATGGCTCTAAACTAAACGACACAGTGGGGTGTGCTATATTTTCTTCTGACCTAAACTTGAATTTTTCCTTCCGCTTGCAGGATTTCTGCAATGTATTTCAAGCGGATGGTGTTGGCGATCCTTGAAGCGGCCAATTCGCTCTTATGTGATCAGATATTCGGAGTTAATATTTGCATTTTCTCTGACAGTCAAGCAGCTATATAGTTCCTTGCTGGAGTTTACCTCTCCTCAAAGCTAGGCCTTGAGTGCCATGCGTCTCTCAATGAAATGTCCAAGCATTCAACGATGCAATTGTTTTGGGTGCCAGGACACAGGGACGGTTTCCCGATCGGTATTCCAATAGCCTCAATTAAACCGGGTATCAGGCAGAAATATTTAAAGGACGCAGTGAAATCCTGGGTAGAAGAACCTTTCTGTGCGATCGCCAGAGAATTGTGGAAAACGTTTGACGTTTCTCGCAGTAGGGAGTTTTTCAATTTGGGTAGGAGGTCCCTCCGTGCAGCGGTGGCTGTCTTAACTGAGCAAGACAACTGTTTGGCAAGGCTACTGTGCGGGTGGGTGCCCTTTACAACGACTTCTGCCGGAGCTGTAGATGCGACAAAGAAGAAGAAATAGTTCTTCATCTTCTGAGAGAATGCCCGGCCCTCGCTAGAAGAAGGATGAAGTCTCTTGGTTCATATTTCTTTACTTGCCCAATCGTAGTGGTTTCGATGGACCATAAAGGTTCACCCAGTTCATCAAGGACTCAGGGTGGCTATCCTGTTAATAAGGGTTGTGCACTACGCAATGCGGTATCACAATGGGCCCTTATGTGCCTAAGTGTACCTTCTCTGGAGTCTGTCTAGAGGAGGCTGCTGCGGAACGTAACCTAACCTAAGCTACTATTCCCAAGGATGGTCCAGATTTTCCATAACTGCACCTGAGTTTTTCCCTTTTTTTTGAATATGTTTATCCTGCACTTGATACAGCTCTCCACAAAAACCAAACAGCAACTGACAGGTCAACTAAAATTTCGCATATTTCGAATGAGTAATATGATTGTGCTTGTTAGATTTCACTCAGTTAGCCCGTTTAAAGTTAAAAGCTCGAGACTTGTAGACCTCCTTTTGTGTATATTTATGAATAAAAATTATAAAGGTGCGATTAACGAAAAAGATAATGGCTGACAAGTGAATGCAAAAATATACAATAAATCACTTGAAATCTTCTACAAATGAAGCAGAGGTGACCGTCAAAACCAGCTAACCAGCTAACTGTAACATTTGCCGTATCTTGCAATGTAGTGTCTTAATTCATATCGATATGTTAGTCATTTTGCTGTTTTCCAAGCTGACGAGCCCTACACCTAGTATCCCTATTAATTCGAATTTCATTTCTTCGAGCAATTATCTCTGATGCAGTCTAGGGAAATAAGAAGCTATGATCCGATATCTTACAATAAATTCAAAGTTCTCCACCATTTAGTTAAAGATAAATCTAAGTGATGCAATGAGTAGTAAAAAAATAGAAACTGTTCTCCGCGATGGCATGTTTGATGGGTTTTTTTTCGTAAATTTATATGTAGCAATTTGTCTGACGATTTTCAGCTTCTCTGATTTTATCCTGAATTTTCATATGTTTGTAAAGGATACAAATCCTTCACGAAACCAGCAATACTAGGCTCTTTAATTTCGACCCATTTCATTCACCAAATTTCGATAAAATAATCCAACGATTTCAATAACTTCTCTCCCCTACCTCTTTCGCAAACATTGACCAAAGGGAGAAATTTCATCTTCGGTCGCATCATTCTGCAGGAAATTGCACGAATAAATGTTTCTACATAAGTTGCTCATTCGATCTATATCACCATAATATATTCCTTCGTATTTTTACCATCATTTCTCCAATAACATAACTTTTCTCACTTTTACCCCGAAGAAAATTGGCTTCCCTTTTCGTAAGAAAGTCCCAATAGACATCGTCATCACCGATGCAAAGCCTGCAGAAAATCTTGTTTGAATAAGGTTTAGATTGTGAGGGTAGTTCCATATCTACGAAAACGAATGGTAAGATGAACTGTGAGAAACATGTCGCTGACGAACAAACATATTGCCCTGGAGTAAGTTTTCCTACATTGATTGAGGTAATCTTATTGCATTGATCTGAAGGGTGCTCATAGTTCTTATCGCTTGTCTTGAGCAGATTGTAGGTAGTGTTATGTCAGTAGTTAACAACTAGTAAGAAAAGTGTAGAAAATATTGCAGCGTCAAGGAAAATAATGATTGAAATGCAAGAGGCATTTACGGCGTTGTACTTTTGCTAGTGATGGGCTGCAACCCTTAGAATTAATCTAAAAGCTAGCTCTGTTTTGGCGTGGCCAAATTTAACAAAAAAAAGGATGAAGGTGCATTTTTCTTCCAATTTATCAAACGCGTTATTAACATTAAATGCCACTTTTTCACTAGAAAGAAAGATTATTCTAATTTGGCGTGAAAGATGTGAGCACATGCTGTCAGTGCCATTTGCTTTTTAAGCTAGCACCAGCTATTTCAAGCAAAAGTCTTATTACTGCTCTAGCGAAACTTCAGGCTAAATGAAATTTCACATGAACTGAACCTTAATACTCGGCTTAGGATAACAATATCTTCCTCCATCCTAAACTCCTCGAACATCTTTCAAATGATTAAAACCAGTGCATCAGTCGACTAAAAGAAGGTTGGGAAACCCTTCATCGCTATTAAGTGCCACACTGGCTGTTTCTCCACTACCTTTACACTTTTCTACTACCTTTTACTCCATTTTAACATAGACGTATGAATACGCCTACAACCTTTTATCGATTTCGAGCATTGCAAATCATCCGGGGGACAAAGCGCAGCAAAACAAGCACACAGAGGCTACAGACAAGAGTCGAGGCGGAAAAATTTTCAAATGCAGGAAACGAGATAGTGTAGTCAGTTGGGAAATAATTTTTTCCCTGAAAACGCTATCGTCGACGTTATTATTATATTACTACGTTCATTGAACGGTGATGCAGACTAGTCATCGGTTCATAGAGCACAAGTTGGCGAGTTGTTGTAGTGGAAATTAGAAACACTCCGTCACAAAAGTGTGGGTAGTGGTGTTGTGAAGGCGCGGGCATAGAATGGTTTATGAGAATGAAATTTGTCAATGAAATTGAATGAAAATGTGGAAATTGCATTAAATTGGATTGGATCTATAATTTGTAGATGCAAAGTGGCATAGCTATGAGTAGGTTTGATGGTTGAATGAATTGTTTTTATAGCTATTCAAATGTAGACATGTTTCGACAGTTTAGAGTTTTCATTTTTGGGTTGAATTGAATTTTTTATCATTTGTTGTTTTTTTTGGTGATAAACTACAGTTTTGTAGCCGCAACAATGTATACTATCAATCATTGACTCATGGACCCAGTTGGTCATACACCAAGATGTGAAGAATGTCACTCTCATCATTTCGAGTTTTTTTAAACATTAGGTCTGTTCGCGTACTCCCATGCATTGCGATGCATTGCAATGCATCGCTATAAAGTCGTTTTGGTACCCCGTTAGACTGAAATCTGAAAGTTTACCATCTTTCATGAAATACGATGAGATTTCAGTGGGATTTGAGCTACTGAGAGAAACTGAAAAGTCGCAAACGGTGTGGCGCGAGTAAATATTTTCAAATGTGCGCGGCATGCAACATATTTTTTGCGCAATGTTGTTACATATTAAAGTTGAATATTTTTGTGGCGACACTTTATCATCGCTTAGATTGACTTTATATTCACTATTGGTCTTTCAAAATCAGACAACTGTCATTTTTGGCTGTCATTTTCAGGAAATTCAATGAGAGCGTTTTCAAACCATATGGTTCAAGAAAATTCATTTCATGAAATGACTGATAGTACGCCATAGACATAAAGAATGGACACGGAATCACAATGCATGAACCCGTACGTGAATGAAGCAATTTTACTCCACATGCAATTTACTCTTTGTAAAACAGCTATCCCCTCAATGCCGCACGCTCTACCCCTCAGCTCTGTAGACTCTCTATGTAAACATACATTTCCATACATTTCTATTATTTTCGACATGGTCGATTTACGGGGTAGTTGGGATAGCGAGGAAAATAAAACATGGACACAAATTTTCAAATTAATCAAATTTTCTGAATGAAATTTGATGTTTTTTTGTAAGGGGAGTGCGAAAATGTTGCTTGCACACATTTATCACCCATTTCTTTGTATTTTCTTTCTCACATTATATGTACATCCTAGGGCGAAATCCTGTTTGTGAGTGATGCACAACACTTCTCACTCTTACACTATTTAATCACAAAGTTGAAAATTGAAAATTGAAAATTTTCATTGATAAAAACACGAAAATAAAACATGTTTGAAACCGCCCGATTGAAATTTTAATTGATCGCTTTTGGTCATAGGCGGGGAAAGCTTGATAGCGCATAGGGTCCTAACGTTTGCCCAACCCATAGATATGACGTCATTTAGATGAAGAAAATTACTCTAACAATGAAAAGCGATGTAAATAAACGATTTAATTAGCACAAGCGAACTTTCAAATTGACTTGGATTTTTAATTAGGAATGCTACATGCAGATTATGATGCTAAATGATCTATCCGCGTCGTTTGTATATATTTCATGTGTAGATGTTTTATGTTACGTTCGTAGGCAAACAGATTGGTTGAAATTAAATTAGCAAGTGTTTTGGTTGCAAAAATTTAATTCGCAATTTTAAACGATATTCAGTTTGATTTCAGATACTTGTACGCTACTTCGACATTTAGGAGTGCATGATTTTAATTCGAAGGGAATTTTAGATTTGATGATTATGCTCGTACGCAAATTTACTTTTTCAGTTTGGTATTTATTATACAACAAGTTCCTGTCGTTTCCATGTACAACATTTCAAGAACTTAGGCTTTTTTCTATTTCATTAGCCCCTAAAGCATAGTACTGAGTTCGAGTTCACGTGAAATTTTGACATGTCTCCATTATCTGGTCATTCTTTCGAGCGAAAATTTTGGCAATGGAGAAAAGCAGAGACAATGCTCATTTCTGACGGATAAAATGTCAAGAATTTCACTTTTCGATCGATTTTCTTATTGGAAAGACATTTGCACTGCTCCATTTTCAAATTGAAACACCAAATGTCACTTTTTCGCTCGAAAGAATGAACTGCACAAACTAAATTGGCGTGAAATGATTGGAGACATTTTTCAGTGCCATCTACGTTTTCAACGCGAAAGCAACTTCAAAGCAACTTTTCATGCTAAGAACTTAGTACAACTCTTGCTTATTTTCAAGCTAAATTTTCGCCGAAACAGATTTCACGTGAAATTTTGTTTGAAAATTTCACGTGAAATCGAACTCAGTACTATGCTTAAGGCACTAAAAAGTTTACTGTTTAGTCGGTTGGTTTTAACTGAATTTACGCACTACATTAGTGTTGGCTGGTGACACATGTAAACACGGATTTACATACAATGCGAATGTTGCGGACTTTGAGGAGTGTTTACACATGAGTGTATATGTTCAAACCAGTTTTTTAGAAGGTTGAAGTGAAGTGGAAGAGGCCCGGTATTTTGATTTGTACTTACATTTCACTCCCGCCTTCTAAATAAACGGGTAAACGGTAAACGCTTATCTAATTTGTTGAATATATTTATGATGTATTTTACACCAAAATCAAGGCATTGAAGTTTCAATTAGTTCTCATCTGTATCAATATTAAGTTCTATATCTTTAACCTTTGCAGCTTTTCAACTGATAAGTGTAGTACTGACGACGCGAAGAATCTAATTCTGTTGTTACCTTTCTGATGACTTCTTCCGTACAACTCTAGATTATGGTCTCAGAGATGTCGCCACGTTTTAACGATGTAACATTTAAGTTATTTTTATCTTTAACACCCCTTAATGTATATTCTATATTCAAAACAAATATACAAAGATTTAGCCCAAATTTAAAACTTGAAACTAATACCCAATACACCTATAGAACTTGATAAAGTTAAACTATTTGCGTTATTATTGAACATAAATAAAAAATGAAGTCTCCACTAGTTTCAAAGCATCATTGTTAAATGGGTTATAGAAATGCTTTATACACTCAAATCACAAATAATTTTCTTGTGATTCAGAATTACAAATTTCATAACTTCCATTACTCACGTATACTTCCCAGCATAACCATGTCTTTATCATTACACTTTACACTTTATCAAAAGCAAACATTCTCATTGTTTGCCTTGCGTCAGACTTTGAAATAGTGAGTTTGAACGAAAACACGTTATAAAGCTGTATGCGTTTAGGTCTATTCGCTTAAATTAAGAAATTATCGATAAACACCACAAATCGTAAAATGAATCGATAATTGCATCGCTTTCAATAAGACGCGTTTTCCACTATTATAGTTATTAAACATTGAATGTAAACAGCTATGTGTTTAGGCTAATGATGATAAAACATATTTTTGATTAAACTGGGAATGTAACTAGATGCATTATGATGTTGAGTAACATGCCATAACTTCTACATGACAACCTAATCTCATAAAATTTCATCTCTTAAATTTTCTAAAACAGCTCATAAATCCGCCCATGTTCTATCCATTTTCCCATTAGATATATCTTAATTTTCGATAAAAGCATCCCCACAAATCAAATCCCAGACGAAATAATCTAATAACCGAAAGCATCACATTTCAGCTGATGCATCGCATCCACTCGACATCTCCCTTCCTGCTGCGGCGCAGAACAAGTGTTCTTTAGGCACATTAAAAATACAAAGTGGCTTCGTTGCGTGCCTTTGGTTGAATGTGTCAGTATCGTTGGTGGAACCAAAAATATATATTACATAGTCTAAAATAAGAACGAACAATTCAGAAGAAGCTGAAAAAGTTCATCTACTATAAATGTAGGTTTTTGTGTCAACTGTTCCCCGAGAATATAATGCGACCGGCGACAGAACATTCTTTCAAAGAGTTTCGACCGAAATTTCGATTTCGTTGAATCCAGCCAGACATCCATTCCGAAATGCAAAGGCCGATTTTCACATTATTTGCAGAGTGAACCAGAAGTTTACCGAAACGTCTTATACCGCGACGAAAATTAAATTAAAGATTGTTTTATGTATATCTGTGAATATCGTGGAGGATGTTCACGATGTTGTTCTATACTTGAACTGCTGTAATTTTAGCTTTGGGATGAAATTTAGGAAATTAAGAACGAAGAGACAGTAAAATTAGAGCTCTGCAAAGTATTGTTTGTAGGTTTGAAATATAAGATGATCAATATAAGTTTTTTATGTGAAGCGAGCAGCAAATAACATAAAAAAAAATCCATATAAACTGCATGAATCGAAAATTTCTCGTCGGATCGATTATCTATAAAGATCAATTTTTCCTTGTGAAGCTCGATATATTTTAATTTCTTGGCGGATACCGATATTTTGATGGGAAATCTGCCCTCTTCTTCTTAACCAATAGACTCTGGAGAAGACGGCAGATTACTTTCGAAATATTGATATCTGCCAAGAAATTTAAATATAGCTAGCTTCTAATGGGAAATTTGATCTTTGAATGAAAAAAGTGATTGGCATTTGGCAACAGTTTATTGCTTCAAATCATTAGTCTTGTCAAGAAATACCCATAGCATAATACTATTGTTCTGGCACACTGTGCACTAAAAGTTGAAACTGGGATATCTCTATCTTAATAATTCTATCTTTATTTTCTATAATTCTAATCTGAAATCAAAAGTAAGAAGAGTTGAAAAATTACTGAGCAACCATCAAATGTAATATTGTATTAAAAATCTTTGCGTTGCCAGCGTAGAGTACCTGGAAGAAAATATATCAAGTTGTTAATATAAATAGCAAAAACAATGGGATCAATGTGACTGCCTTGTGGAATACCTGATGTGGCAATTATGTCAGTGGATAGAATGCCACGAAATCGAACGTTCTGCTTGCGATTTGAGAGATAAGATTTAACCCAGTCAGTAAACTTATTAGGCAATTCACGAAGATCCAATTTATGTATGAGAATGCTTATCGAAAGCCTTTGTGAGGTCGGTGTAAATGCAGTCAACTTGTTTACCTTGTAAAGGTTATTGAATTGCAATTATGGTTCCCTTCTTGTCTATAAATCAGCATAGACAACGTATATCGTCTCTAAAGCTTATCAAAGCAGAGAATAATTGATACGGGAAACTCGATCGTTTTGCGGAATAAGCCTCCAAAAACAGAATCAAATTCAATTTTAATCATCCCGCAAAAGTAATTCCAATTTGTTTACCTTCTTCGATTGCAATGATGACTAGGTTTGCAAGTTCTAAAAGTTTAGTGGTGGTAGATTTAGTTTAAAAAAAATGGTGCTGGCAAGGCGAGATTTATGACTTAGAGTGAAAAGATATAATATAATAATTTTAACACAAAAATTTTGCGATGGGTCTATAGTTGTGCACGAGTCCTCTGCTGCCTTTTTGTGGATCGGTGGCAGTGAAGAATATTTCCATACTTTTGGAAAAATGCCGAAGGAAAGATGACCCAATAGTGGTGAGAGGAAATTGCCGCAACGCTTAAGCACTATGGTCGGTAAGCAATCAGGGGTGAAAACTATTCTCAAAATGAGATATATGCCTTAAGATAGTGGCAATGTCGATGCCATATATTGCTTCATCTTTAATATGGTTCATGTATTTACTAAATCAATTTCTTGTACTCATGAAAGGATCATTACACCAAATATACAGCACATGAAAATTTAATGATATAATTTCTCAGTGCACAGGTGACAAAATTTTTAGTGGCGAAGGCTACATCGGAAGTTATGAGGGTAGAAAGATTTACTGCCCGCTCAAATTTCAGTACATCAGAAATTCAAGCAATTAGTTCTAAGATTTTTCATCATTATCAATGGCGCTATAACTGGAGGCCAGTCCTGACCTCTGCCAGCAGCTCGCCCCACCGAACTAGTGTTGAGTAGGACTTGTAAGAGCCAGTACATTTGTCCCGTACAAGGCCGAAAATTGTCATGACGACGGCTCAAATTCATGAAATGTCATGCTACTCTTCACTTTGCGTTTTGTAAGATGAGAGGCAAAGAGCCGATAGTAACGACCAACATGGCAAGACAGAGAGAGGCATTACATTGTACGATGTCGGTGCAGTGTTGGGACTTCACTTCTATTTTAGCGGAGTAAATTTTTGCAGAAAAAAGTAGTAAATCCGTAAATTCCGTAGCAAAACCATAAATCATAATATAGTAAACAGAATATGGTTGAAACATCAACACAAATATTTATTTTCTTATCCATACTTAAAACAAAATACACCAACTCAAATTAATAGTTTTAGTAATAGTTAGTAATAGTTTTGTTCAAACTTTAATCCCTTATTGCAAATTCGTGAATAGAGAGAGGGAAACTACCGATAGTGGATCTTCAAAATTTTAAAGTCGCTTACAAGCTTCTAGGTCACATCATTATATACATACATATATCTACGATGACTTTAGGAGTATTTTTTTGCTCCTCGATCCAGAACAGAACAGTGTGCTGGAAAGATTTAGCATTGGAAACAACAAAAACTCCTGCAGTTGTTGACAAGACATGCATGTAGGTATATATGTAGGGGCTGTGTTCAAGATGCATGCTTTAGGTGCTTCGAAAGTATAACATAGCATCACATAGCAGCTAACTGTCAAATAGTCAATACGGGAGAGAAGCTTTTTTGTGGTATTGAACAGCCAGAGCAGCTAACTTAGCAACTAAAAGCTACTAAAGCAGAAATCTTGAGCACACTCAGGGTATAACTCTGTGCAATGACATATCTAATAATCTTCTTCTTCTTATTTCTCGAACGATTTAGTTTTAAAATGTTTTTGAGTCATTAGGTGTGGTAATGAATTTAGAGTTTCTGTCAATTATGCACGGAAAACTATGATTCAACTAAATACGGGCACGGATCAAAAAAGTAGTAGATTGCAAACTTAGAGTAGCAGAGTAGTAAATTTTATATTTTTCAATAAAAAGTTGTAAATTTGCTACAATTGTGGCAAAGTCCCAACACTGTGTCGGTGCAAGCTAGTACAATGTCCCCGTACGAAAGTGCGATGTGTGTACGTTCAATCAGTTTGTACTACTGAGTAGAGACGAGTTGAGAGTGTTGAGACTTTTTCTAACTCAAATCTTCATGCAGTCGTGAGGGCAGAACAGAAATGTACTCTTGCCTCTTTTGTACTATCGCCTCTTTTGTACTATGGCCTCTTTTGTACTATGGCCTCTTTTGTACCGCGCACATAGAAAACACCTCGCCTCTTTTGAAGTGGGACATTGTACTGGCTCAGTACAAAAAAGAGGCTACTCTTACAACCTCTTTTTGAAACCGTGTCCTACCCAACACTACACCGAACCCGATCTTGAGCCAATGTCATCCAGTTCGGAACTCCTAAGTACTGAGCGTCCTGTAATTATATCTACTCCTTGATAGATTGCGTAATCAATGCGGGATCAATGGTTCTCTGTAAGACTTTCCTCTGAACGAAGCTACAAGGTCAGAGTGGCTTTTGCTGAGCACAAAAGTACCATATCCATGCAAGAGTACTGACAAGAACATGGTTTAATATAGCACTAGCTTCTAGGTTCTGCTTAAATTTCGGGATTTAACGAGCTTCAATAGACCGTAGTAGGTTTGTTAGATTTGAGCAGCTGCCCGCCTATTTCAACTTTAGGTGCTCTTCCTGGTTACGATGCCACCATGTACTTTACTTCATTTGTGTGCAGCTGCAGCTTGTGTACGGATTTGGATGAAAGATTCTGGTACAGTTAGTTCAGATCTTCTCACGATGTTAACGTCATATATCTGGCTGGAATTGGTGACATTAGTCTTTTTGCTGAAATTTCAGTTTCGGATTATTCAATTGTTACTTTTTGTCTAGTATGAAGCCACATTGATATTGTCCGATAATTGTTTTAGCGTATGGGCCTACCCGCTCTCGCAGAATAGAGGAGAGTATCTTATAGGAAGTAATCAACAATCTTCTAACCCTATAATTGCTGCACATCGTGGCATATACTTTCTTATGTGTAGGATATATTTTAAGCTTTGGCGCCAGTCTTCTAGCATCTCTCCATGCTCCCCAATAATTTCATGCATTGCTTGGTATAACGCTGGTCGTCCATTATTCTATCATCTCAGACGGTATGCTGCCGACTCTAGGGGTTTTGTTAAATTTCAGCCGTCTTATACCATCTAGTACCTCTTCTGTACTTGGTGGCGGCAGCATAAAGTCTTCTTCTTGGATGGGTATAGCCTCCAATTATTCGCTGAGCTGGCCGTTTGGCGATTCTGTAACGTGCACTTCCTACGCTGCAGAATACCTTCAGAATCAGTGTCCTTTGTCCTTTCAGTATATGCATCGTGGTGTGTGCTGCTGCATTTTCCGGACTACTTAGTAGAAATTTTGCGTCTGGTACGAAGCTTGCATTCTACTTCTTTCTATTTCATAGATTATGTTTCTTTCTGCAGGCTGCTTTCTTCTAACGATGAAGTTTTTCTCCATTATTCTGAGTGCTTTCTATTTCTCCTCGCGTAACAACGTTTGAAGAAATTGTTGCATTGATCAGTATGTAATTTTCTTACACACAGTCGCTAGTTTCCATTCATTATCATCTGGTCCTGTGCCTAAGATGGCGGTAGCAATCTAATGACTAGAATTGAGACTAGTATATTCAATTCCATTAATATATTGCTGATATCAGGATATATTAAATATTAGTAGTATATATTAAATATTAGCTGATATCAGGATATATTAAGTATTAGTTCTGGTTCGGAAAAATTTGATATTCTTTTCAACCAAGAAATATTAAGGCAAGTTTCTATCTTGTGCGGTCAAAAAAATCGAATTTTTTGTTTTCGCATTTTCGGATAGATACATAATAGATAGATACATGTTGATAGATACGGTAGATACATGAATTACGAAAGTTATCCCTTAAAATAGGGAGCGGTGTCGAGCGCGCTAAGCCGCATTTTTTGACCTGGTGGAAGTGATTGAAGGCAGCTGGGCCAAGGAATGGACAAAAAATTTTTTTTACAGCTAGGTATCAAAGGCTTGTTCATGGCTGGTAGCAGAATCATTAAAAAATATTAACAATCTTTCATTTAACATAACAATTAGTAGCCAAAAAATGGAAAAAATCGTTTTTCTTTTTTAAAATTGCATTACATTTTCATTTTTCATTTTTTTTTTTATAATTCTGGTAGGGGTCATAGACAAAAGTATATTAAATAAGATTATGTTTCATTTTTATGTTTTAGATAATCTGAATCGATGGCAGGACTTCCAGCAGCAGCTAAAATTCGTTTGGCGCGCCGCCATTGCTCGATGTCCCCCCTCCCCCCCTTTGCATATTTCGACTAAAAATTTTTTGTACATTTAAAATAAACTTATACCTGCAATTCTTAAATATAATTCTTAAATAATATCTTAACCCTCCGAGAATACAGGGGGTCAAATTGACCCCAGAGACCTTTTTGACCAATCGCAGCGCTTAGGCCTGCGGGAAAAGGGGGGTACTGTAGGTTCCTTAGTGTATTTCTGTGCCTTGACTTTTAGTTTAAACCATTCTCATACAGTCCCATGTCGTCAGTCGTCGTTGAGAAGCATTTGAAGCAGATCAAGGGGTCAAATAGACCCCATGTGTACTCGACGTCAATTTTGAGGTAAAATTCAATATTTTTTTTACTTTATAAATCGATAGATTAATTTAAAAAAGCCAAAAAATAATTGTTTTTAATATGTGCCAATTTTTTCCAGCTTGTAAAAACTGTTTTTAAAAAACCGATTTTTCCTTTCGAAGCTAGATATATTTAGTTTTTGTGACAAATATCGATATTTCGAGGGTAATCTGCCCTCTTTTCCTTCAGTGTCTATCGGTCTATCGATAGAAAAATTAGGAGAAGAAGTTGTGGCTCACCTCGTCGAGCCATATTTACGAGAAAAATTAAATAATACCATTCTACGTGTAGACATTCGAAAAGGGATCGAGAATATTTTAGAAATAAATACCCCGAAAGTTCCTTCAGAACGCTCAAAGCTCAGTAAAAGAGCAAGATGTTTATTGTTCTCTCGAAAACAGGACCACAAAACAAAAGATGTGTGCGCATATTGCGATCGACCGATGTGCGACGAGCATCGGGCATTTTTATGTAATGATTGTGTTGGATATGAATAATTTTTCAATTTCTTCTTTATTTTGTCAATATTTTTATATATTTTAATGAATAAAAAATAGTTTTTTCTATTCAAAAATGAAAAAATTCATTATTTTTCATATTCTCAAAATTACTACTACCAATATGCGTAACGAATATCTTTTTTGTAACCCTTTATATAGGGATGATTTTTGTATTATTCCAACCATATAAATTTTAAGCTAAAAATATTAAAAATCAATAAATTTATTATTTTTTTTTTTAAATATGCAAAAATAAAAAACCGTCAAAATCGCCACCGTAAATATGCAAAATAAATACTTTTTTTTAAAGGTCCAATATACATCTAATTTTTTTATGATTTTGTCATATCTTGAGAGTATCTGTCTAAATTTTTAGCCAAAAACATTGAAAATTAAAAAAAATAACGATTTTTTTAGTAAAAAACCTGATTTTCGGCAAAACTGTTTTTCGCGAATTTTTTTTTAGGTATGTTAAGGACATTTAAGGCACGTCTTATGCATAAGAACTACTAGAAAAGGTCTCAAACTATACCTACAATTTTTTTCAAATTAAAATCTTCAGTGGCGGCGATTCTATAGACGTTCAAAAGTGCTTGGGGTCAATTTGACCCCAAGTGTTCTCCATGATCGAAAAAATAGGTGTGTACTCGGAGGGTTAAATACATTCCCCAAAAAAATTCCTGAAGAAAGCACATTTTTTCGGCCGCACAAGGTAGAAACTTGCCTTAAATGTACTTATTACTTTTATGAATATGTGTATATTCACAGAAGTATTAACGAATATTTAGTCTAAAGGGAATATTTGGTATTCTGTAATAACATTCTGAAAATATTCTTTAAGTCTTTCGATAATATTTGGTATTAGGTTATCTTAGCAAATAACGACTTAGTAATGTTCTTAGCTCTTTGAGGACTATGTATTCATTTTCTGATTGATGATTTTTCTTGTTTTTTTTTTTTTGGCCTGTGTCGGTCGTAAGCAATGTTTCTTTGTTTGGAATTGCTTTTCGATATTTTCCGTGATACCATGATTGTTTTGATTGATATCCTACAACATTTTCGCTGGCATTCGCGATTTCTTTCTTTCTGTGGCTTGCTTCCATCACCTGCCTATAAGATTTCTTCAATATGACAAGTGTGTTGGATTGTGCTAGGTTTGCGAAATTTATCAGAAAGTTTGAATACTCATTTAGGCTAAAAATTTAGGAATTTTCACGAAAACCATACGACTGTGACTGTCCAATATCCTGGCAACAAAAATTTCTGCGCTGAATGCCACAAATACTTTTTACCTGATTTTCCAATCAAAGGGACCGAACCTATATCATTTAATTTAAACTTTCTTCCGCATACCAACTTTGTGTGATCAATATACTCTTTTATTAATAACAAAACTTACAAATTAATTCACATGCTAAACGCTACGTTGACCCCTATGCTATAAATTACCTTCAAAGTAATATCAAAATAAAATGCAACGATATATGCACTAGACGTCATTAAGTGCACGCGTCATCGGCAATGTTAATTTCAAGGAAAACTGTGCTTTTTTCTTGGAATGCGTGCATAGAATCTAATATGCATGCATAGCTGTATGAAAATGGAAAAAGTTGTTTATTCTTTCAGCCTACGCTATACTTGCCACCGCGATTTTATATATATTTTTAGAGTGGAAACAGGCGAACCATAAAAAAGGGAAATACCATTTCATGCACCAGTAGATTTTCCGCTTACGTACACAACAACCTATACCGCCCTAACTAATTTCATATTGAAAAAGAAAAATGGAAGATGAAGGCAGTAGATTGAAATGGCTTTCAAGAATTAGAAGGAAAGAGAGGCCCTTGATATTTCAAAGCAGATCTTTGTTTTAGTTAGATGTATTTTTTGATGAAAAATCGTGAGGCCTGCAAAATTTTTCCAGATGTATTGGACAGTTGGATAGTTATCCGTTCATTTATTTTTTGAGTATGGGAAGAACAATCGCAGCTATGTTGTAAAATTATTATTTTTTACAATGAATGTTATTTGGTTTTATTTACAAATGGGAAATTTAACGAATTTTAAAGAGTGTCAACTGAAACGACTTACATGAAACTGAAAACCAAAACTCAAAACAACAAAAACTGATTTGTACAATTGCTATTAGAGGACATAAAAATGAACAAAGAATACACGATGCATTTCATTTTCAAGCTCTTTGCACTTTATCTCATTTACTTACTAACCAACATGTATGTTAATGACTTTTTGCAACCTACGAACGTTTCATACGTGATTTAGCACATATTCATGCATTCGTACAGACAAAGCTCGTTTCACGTGAATGAAGTCAGTCATTTGGATCTTGACATAATCTCGTTTCGTGTCATTATGAATATGCGCTGTTCAAACAATGCCATGGCTTCCTTGATGCGAAGCTAGTGGAAACATTTTTCAACTTTCCTTCTGTCGGAAGACCGGAAAATCAACGATTTGACAAGGGATGTTAGAAGAAGGTTTTGTCTGTGTTATTCAGCGGCTCTAGCGGAGCTCTGAAGGTGGAAGAAAGTAGGCAATCAACGACGAGATGAGTGGGAGCGATAATTGCAAGAGTTTATTTTCATCCTCCTGCACAGTTATCAACTTTGGATGGTGTGACTCATGAGGCTGTGTGCCTGTTATCCGTTCGTTAGCCTTTATTGCAAAACAGCATGAAGTCACATAGTCACATAGTGTACTGCTTGATATTCTTGCTGGGTTGACGAAGGCACCCACTTGAGTGCGTGTCATGTCGCTGACCTGGTAGACAGCCTCTCACATTCTCCTGTTATCGTTTATCTGTTGGCTCTGTTTGGGTTCCTGGCAGGCAAGCGTAAATGGGTGGAAATAAATAAATGTACAGCAATAAAAAATGAGTTTACGTTATTTTAATAGATCGCAGTGTTCATCCTTTAAGCCGCATTTTAACGCATTCGGCTAGGTTTAATCGTTTGTACCACCGACAATTGCATCAAAGAAATCAGCCTAGCAGGAATAGATTGATCACCCGAAAAGTACGCACAATACAAATTTTTAATTTGTTAAAAGTAGTTTATGCTACAAATTTCCCAGTACGTAGAATGAAAATGTTAGAAACAGTAAAAATCAGCAGTGCTGCCATTTATTTTTTTGGAATAAAGCTAGATTCAATTTTATTTAATGCTAAATAATGCTAGATCTTGTAGAATTATAATGCTAAATAATGCTTTCTTATTTAATTGAAATAAACATGGTTCAATATGAAAACAATATGTATATTTATATGAGCGTTGATCAATACGCAATGATAATTGGTTATTTCCAGTTCGCATAAAACTAAAAAAAAAAAATTTTTTTACTACTACATATACTCACTAAGTCAGCATAAAAAAAACATACCAATAGGCCACAATTTACGAACAGTCGAAGAGAGAACATCAAAATGGAGAAAAACGAAATTAGAGCTATCATTAAGTACCTCTGTTTGAAAAAATTGTCTACCAGAGACATACACGACGACATGGTGGAAACATTAGGGGACTCTGCTCTTCCATATTCCACCGTTGCACGCTAGGCCAAGGAATTTAAGCTGGCAAAAGCATCCACTGAAGATGAACACCGCGAAGGACGTCCATCCACATTCCTCACTGAAGACAACGTGAAAAAAGTCGAAGATATCGTGTTGGCAGATCAAAGAGTGACCCTCAGGCATGTAGCTGAGGTCACAGGGATATCATATAGTAGTGTTTGAAAAATCTTTGTCAACAAATTACATATGAAGAAGGTCTCTGCGCGTTGGGTACCGATAATGTTAACGGACAAGTATAAGAAGAAACGAGTCGACATTTCAAGGATGGATCTCAAAAAGTTCCATTTTTTGTCACATTTCGTCACCATGGATGAGATCTGGATCCACCATTTTGATCCAGAAACAAAAATGCAATCAATGACCTGAAAGCGACCCTCTTCATCGCCGCAGAAGAAATTCAAAGTGTCAGGTTCGGCAGGAAAGGCTATGGCATCAGTTTTTTGGGACGTTGAAGAAATTATTATGGTGGAATATTTGGAAAAGGAAGCCACTATATCAGACTCTTACTAAGCTGACCAAATAAGAAGATTGCGAGAAGCACAGCAAGACACAGCAAACTGCGAGCCGGAGTTCTGTTTCTTCAAAATAACGCACCAGCTCACAAGGCTGCAGTTGCGATGGATACAATTAAAGAAACAGGATTCGAACTGCTTGAGCACTCACCCTATTCGCCAGATCTAGCTCTCAGTGGCTTTTACCTCTTTCTTCGGCTCAAACAACACCTTCGGAGAAAGAAATTTGAAGATGATAGGGAAGTGATGGCCGCTGTTGAGGTATTTTGGGAGAGTCCAGATAAAGAATTTTTTTCTAAGGGTATCCTGGGTTTGGAAAGAAAATTGGAGTAAATGTATTAACTTTTTAGAAGACTATGTTGAAAAACAAATGTATCTTTTAAGTTTAATCACTTTGGTTTATATTCATTATCATTACTTATTGATCAACCCTCGTATGTATAACAAAAACAAATTAGAAGTTTAAAATTTACATCTCAAAATGATTCTATATCAATTACAGACATATCAATTATATCTAAATCTTTTTCTCTTGTGTAAAGATCATTTCTACCAATATTTTTCAAAACATCGTTTGGAATCTCACAATCAAAACAGCAACAATTATTTATTTTTAAGTGAAGAAAAAGTATTAGTGTCGGATAACGAAGATTTTTCTCCAGCGATATCCGTGCGATTGCTTGCATTTGAAACCCTAAAAAAACAATTGATTCACATCATTCAGGAAAAAAGATCTAACTAGAATGCACATACTTTGGTAAACTTGAACTTGTAGATGCCCCAGACTCCTGGGAGTCTGAATGGATGGGATCGTATCACTAATTTTTAGCATCACCACCATTTAATGGAACGTTGCCATATTTAAAGCAATATAGATGACTATATAATCTTTATATTTTAGACTTTATAATCACTCTCATTATTTCAAAATCAGACAACTGTCACTTCTGGTTGTCACTTCTAAGAAAATGCCATGAGCGCGTTTTTGTATTTTTCATGAATTGCCGCCACCACATGATTCAGGAAGTTTCCTTTCATGAACGCGACTGAAAGTACACTAATATTGAGAAAAATTTGATGGGCGAGATTGTAAATAAATGAGTGCCAGATTATTCCGAAATCTAAATTTAAATGCTAAAAGTAATGCTAGATGCTAGCTCCGAATTTCGAATGCCGTTTTCGAAAAAATAATGCTAGATCTAGCATTCAAAATGCTAAAATGGCAGCACTGAAAATCAGTGCCAAAAGTAAATACCAACACCTCTGGCAACACCACCCATTGTGATTCATAGCTGCATGCCGACAGGAATTCTATCAACAATTCAATGAAAAACTTCGGGAAATTTCCTTTTAGACATTTTATCTTTAGGAGTTTCTCTTCGTATCTCTGAATCACTTTCGTTTATGTTATGGCAGCATGCTTCCTTACTTTAACTTTCTCTATCTTTCTCCCCATATTTTCCGTTCCATTTCTACGGAACGTCTTTCTTTTATCACTACTGGTAGCTATTTCCAAGCATTTCAATTATAAGAACCTTTCTATACTGCACATGGATACTTTCATCTTTTATTGCAATAAAATACATGAAAAGAAAAATGATAATATGTATTTATGTTGTGGAAACTGTTGCATTTTCGAAAGAACAGCACAGCCCCGTCTACGGCATCCCGTTGTGGGTGTGGATTGCTCCTTGCTGCATACTCAACTGCATGAATTCAAAAACATACCGATGAGTCATCGTTTGGTATCCATCCCTCAATCCCGAAATGATTTATAATTTAGTATAAGGGAGAAACGCACCCTACGCTGGGACTTGAGTCATCTTTTCCCTTGCTGAAATACATCAGGCATTGTGGAGTGTTAGAAAAAGGACGACTAATACGAAGTAGATGAATCGGAAATGAACTTGAAGAGGAATAATATTTGTACGGTGTCGAATTTATACGCCCGTGTGAGTGTTTCACGGTATCTTTTTTGACGGCCGGTAGTTATGGTAATTGGTTTCTAATGGAAGCGTGAGGTGAAGATCTAATTGGATGAATTCTAATGAATGACAGAAAGATAACTCAGGTGCAGACCATATGTGGATAAGTTTGGTGGCTTGGGAGTTATAAGAAGGAGGTCAAGACATTCTTTATCACTTGGTGCTAGAAAACATGTTAATATTGTTCTAGATTTTAGTGAATGTAGGTGTATCCTTTTGTCCATGAAATTAATTTAGGGTGAAATGTGATATGCGGATAACGCATTAATTAGGTTAAAATATTCGTCGGTATTTTTCGTAAACAGAAAGTCTTGTGCTTATAGCTTTGTTTCAATCACATGATAATACGATTACTGTCGACAGTTCCTACGCACATAGAACTTGTCGTTTTTTTTTTGTGAAAGTGAGGACTCAAACCTGAAAAGTGACAGCAAATGTTTCGGAAACCAATTAAAATACATAGTTTTATTCATTATTTTATGTTTTCTATGTGTTCTTGACTAATGGTCGTCAAATGGCTAGAGATATCCTAATAGCACCAAGCTACTTCTTGCGCACATTAATGTGCCCTAAAAATTTAGGCTCGGTCGGATTACGAACCCGAGATAATCTCACCCAACCTTTTTCTTGACATATTGATGCGTGTAAAGAGTAGATCTGTGTTAAGATAAAATTAGGATATCTTACCACTTTAACGGTGGTGGACATTTTAATGAATTTTCGGTTACCCATACGTCTGTATGAAAGGAATTACTTCGGGAAAACCAAGTATCCAAAATGAAAATTGATGTCTAATGCTTAGCTATGACGTTTTGTAAATTTTTAATCATGTGTTGGCGCTGAATGCCTAAAAGTAGACAAATATTTTTTTTAAGGTGTTACCCACACTTGTAGCGCAAAAAATAGGTCATTTTCATGAATTTTTTAAGAAACTTTTTTAAACGACTATTATATTATCTTAAAGTACATACATTGAACACTATTCAGTAATTTTTTTATGGAAAAATATTACATTGTTAAATTACAAATGGCCGTCAAACCAATGGTATTTTACATTGTGTCGAACTGGATCATCTGAAGCAAAAAATAGCGATGGATTTAGTTAGATAACAGTATAAACTAGTGTTTGACCGAAAGATTTAAAACAATATCCATTTTTTACAAAATGGCGGACAGCCAAATTTAATGGTTCGATTTTCACTTAAAAAAACGGTCTTCTTTTTGCTATATAATAGCCATTTTTTATAAAAAAAAAACCGAACGATCAAGCACTACATTTTTATGCATTAAATAAGCTTGCCAAGTTTCAAAAAGATCGGTTCAGTAATTTTCGAGTAATTTTGGTCACCGACTTCAAAAATGTCATTTCGAGAAAAACGCGTTTATAAGTATAAGTAGTCGCTGAGTCGCTCTTCCAGAGTTCTTCAATAGAGCCATTAGTAGATAGTACTGCTGCCATTCTGCGGGCTACCTGTATGTAGCTGCTTTACATCTTTCGACTAGATCGAGAGCTGAAACGCACACACATTTTTGCAGATTTTTGAAAACATTGCTTATTAATAATAAAAATAATAATAAATGCGTTCTCTAACGTTCTTCTAAGCGACAAATTAGGTAATTTTCCTCTTAGGGGAATGCTTCCTTCTTGCCAAAATTTACCCGAGCTTTTTCTATTGACGATATATTGCAATGTGGTCCCGGCTGTCAAGTATTCCCACATCCCATCATTTCTTTTGACTCCCATTATAATTCCTTATCATTGATCTTGGATTTCATTAAGGAACAACGAGTATAGTAGACTGGGGTATGAGTGCAATGGGTCTTTCTGGCCTTATCGCATAGAGATGCTAGACATATCTGTTCTAATTCACAGTTTTATCTGCGAAATTACCATGCGTTTAATAGTTGAAAAAATATTCCTCCCCAAAGTACCGAGTCGTACTGCAGTTTCAATTGAACAATTGCGGTGTAAACTGATCGGAAAAGGGAAAAAGCACATACAAATTTGAAATAGCAGAATGTTCTTTGACATGAGTTCATGTAATTCTTTATATTCACTATATATGTTTTCCAATTGCAATTTTCGTCGATTGTGCTTCCAAAGTATTTTATTTTAGAGATTTTGTCAATTTTTATGCAATAATCATAGCAATAACCAGCATCCAAAAGACATTATTTGCATTTAAAATATACTTTACTCATCTCTTCGTAGCTCTCTTTTGAGAAAAAAAATGATTCAGTTTCGTTTTAATACTCAAAGCCATTTTATTCGCTGTGAATAACAATATACTAGAACAAAATAAAATGAATTAAGAATAAAATGGGACCTAGTACAGAGCGTTGTGGAACACCATATAAATCTGAAACGCGTATGCATTGCGACCTTCCTGGAAGGTATGTTTGAAAACAATTTAACGCGATCCCTCTGAGCTCGGCACCAAATAAGGGATTTATTACAATGTCCTGGTCAATGGTATTTAAAGCTTTGGTGATGTCCACAAAAGAAAACCAACAACGCAATTGGTATTATTTAGCCCTTCAAAGAAATTTTAAAAAATTTTAGCGAAGTATTTCCAGTTGATTTATTTTCCACAAATCCAAACTGATAACTAGAAAGGAAATTGTGCTATTTGAAAAAGTTTACCAATCATTTTTCCATAAGTTTTTTTCTATAATGTTTGTGATTATAGATAAAAGTGTCGGGCAGCAGTTATTTAAGTCTTAGCAATTGCTTGTTTTGAGAAGAGAAATATTTACACCAATTTTCAAAGAATCGGGGACACTTCTTTTCAAAGCTTAAGTTAATTAAAAAAAGTAAGGAGTGAAACAATAATATTTTTGATTTTCTTTATGTGAAATGCAGTTAAGGGGGCAGGATAGTTTCCAACTTAAATAAAAAATTTTTTTCAATTATTTTTTTATATGAAAGTACAATATCTCAGGAATATCCTTTGAAAATTTCAAGTCGATCGGACCAAAACTCGCAGAGATACCGGTTATTTTATGATCGTGTTGCCAGGTATATTTCTATGAGAAACCGAAATAGTCTTGCTCGAAACTCCGAACTACATTTTTGAAGTCGGTGCGTAACATAACTCAAAAATTAATGCACCGATCTCAATGAACTTTGCCGGACATCTTTAATATGATAAATACTCGCGGATGAACGATCGGTTTTTTAAAAAAAAAAATTTTTACTATTTTTTACAGGCAATCATAGGCTGATTTTTTGTGTGAAAATGGTACCTCCAAATTAAAAACCGCACCAAAAATCGGAAATCGCATATTTTTCAATATAATTTCGTTCATCCGCGAAAAAAACTAATATATTAAGTAAATCACTTCGATTTTTTGATTTCAGATAACACTGTCAGGCCAGGTTTTACGCACCGCACGACGCCTTTTTTCGAAGCGCCTTTGATCTACTGCCACCACGGGATAACTAACTCATATTTTTTTATACAATAATTCCTACATACTCTCAAAGTATAGTTCTTTAATGTGTTACAAAAAATAAGTAATTATTTTCACTCAAAGCTGAGAAAAAAAATCGCAACAATCGGCTTTTCTTCGGCCTCGGAAACCATCTTGCCCCCTTAAGGCAACTTTAAAAGGAGCTAAGTTATTTGCCACATAATTTATCGTGTAGCTCACCTCTTCAATCGAAGCTGATGAGCAGAAGAATGTATTCGAGATACATCATGATATTAATGATTCATTTTCCAGCTCAACCAAACAGCTATCTGATTCACTCCATCACTAGCGCAGGACCATTTGTGCTCAATTCCTTCCACATTTTTCCTGTTTCTGTGTAAACAGTTTTTTCAGCAAAGCTCACCGTGCAGTGCAATCCTACCTGTGCATGTATAGCAAGTCTCTTTAAAAATGGTGCCGTATTGAGCTAGCACATGACTGCCAATAATCGTTCCACTCGATCATTTACCAGCTCATAGCTCTGTGCGGTGAGTCACATAATTATTTACCAGCTCACCGCCCTTATGAACTGCTTTCAATGGAAATTCAATACCACTTTTAAGACATAAAATACTGAACACATTTGTATTCGACGGCTTGCTTGGAATAAAAAGGAATCACAGCATCAACGATGAGCATGCTAACGATATGTGTGTAATTTTATAGATTTTCTCCTTGATGGCTGAGCACTGAGTCGTGAATAGTTTCGATTGAATGAAATGTGTCGACTCATATGGTTCAGCTGAGTGAGTAGTCCTTTTCGATTGACTCACTCCTGAGCTACTCATCACTAACGAGCAGGAAAAAATCCATTGCGGTCGCCTCTAGATAATCTGTAGGAAAATCTTACTAGAAGATTTCATATTAGAATAATACATTTCTTCGGAAACTCTCAATTGCATTTAATTTCTACAGGTATTTGAATTTGATTTGATTGTGTGATTTACTGAATATTGTATATTTTCGCGATTTTTTTCCGAAATGTAAAATTTTTAATTGTATCTTTTTCTATTCTTTCCAGGTAAGCTCAATCTAAGTTACACAAAGCCTTTCTTGTAAGTAAAATGAAGACCAGTAATTTTTTTTCCTTATGATCTTCGCTCTATAAAAATATTTCTTGTATCAAATGATAAATCTTCGAAACCGCTCAAACCTGATTTTAGGATTAATTATAAAAGTTTTCTAATATAATTCTAAGCAGTAATACATGGTCAGCATCCCATTCAATTTCACGAAAGTCTAACGTTTCAAAACAACTATTATACTTTCTCCAAAAAAAAACATTGCAAATTAGATCGCCATTGGTACAAAGAATTTCTATTAAAACAGTATCATCCCATCATTCGAATAATAATAACTCTGCCAAGAGTAACGAATATTCCATCATTTTCTCAAATATTTCCGCTAATTCCGGTCATTTCCGCTTGAAAAACGTCTTCAAGAGCAACATCATTTCTCGAAAAGCCAAAAGCAGATTAATCTGATGGCGGTATCTATAAAAGAACGCCCGAGAGAAGAAAAAAAACTGAAATTTGAAAAAGTGAAAGCTCGCCGCGCTTGCACTCACAATAATTCGCGTAAATATGTACATCAAAATTAATGACAGCCAATCTTTCGAAAGGATTAAAAATTTTCGCGAACGTAAACATATCTACGAGCAAGCATTTTATAATGTCATAAGTTTTATCTGACACATGGGGCTACGAGGCCAATGGTAGCTGGAACGGTCGTTTGGTCAAACTTTCAGTTCCGCTAATCAACCTTCTTTGAAGGTGTCACTCGTCCGCATTCGATAACTGTTTAGGTGCTCGTTATTATCACCGTTAAGTTCATAATCATATATCAGGAACTTGCCTATTGGCCGACGATGACGACGACGGATTCAACTAGCGGTCGTGGTAGGTAAATCATGGACATTACCAATCTTATCCATCCAGATGCTCTGGCGTTGCTACTTTGATGCTACCACTGAGAAATCTTTACCGGACGGATGAAAGATGATTCGAAACCGGCTTCAGATTCAGATACCAAGTCGTGGTACGATCCAGAGCCAAAGGTGATATTATGGGATCATCATTTATTCTTTATCTGAGGCTCAGTACTAAAAACACTTAACATATGTAAGTGCCGAACAATAGTAACAAAAGTACGGAAGAGTTTTTTCTTCGGGTTTGCGTTCGTTTTCTTTGCGGTAGATCGACAAGTAAAAAGAAGAACCGTTAATAGATGAACTGTATCTGAACGGTTGAACTCGAACTCTAAGATGTGTACATACCGACTTTTATCTGATTTGTGGTGGAATCGAGGCAGAATGCAATCAATGGTTAATGATGAAAGTCTTTCTGTCGATGAGGTTCTAATCACGTTAGCGGCTGGCACTGCCCCTAGGTATGGTGTGGTATGTAAAACAGCTATTCGGTACTGCGTGAGTTTTTTCTGCTATCTTCCGGTCTATATGTACATATTCAGTTTCTAGTTTTTGATTTGTAATTCCGAGAACTTGGCAGTCGGAAAAGTCAGATTAATTGGCTGTTGCCGAGAAAATGAAATTACTATTCTGGCGCCAGTATGTTCTGTTGTATGTAATTACTTGCGAGTAAATTTTAAAAATCAAACATTTAAATATAGGCTAATATTTTAAACTAGCCTCTGAAAGATAAGTTGGAATTATTTCTTGAATACGGCACGACGTAAACTACCGCATCGGATAAACTTTTCGTCTAATATCTTTGAATATTCTCGATCACATCCAGTATTTCACATTGCTTGTTTTTAAACTGGCGTATGCCAAAATATCTGCACTTTCCACGCATAAGGGAAGACACAATTACAAAAAAAAACCTTGAGGTCTTTCTTATTCAGTAATTTAATCTGTTGTCAGCTGCATAAAACTTATATGTGCACCAACATAACTATGTACGATGTGTCTATTTTTTATCAAATTATTGGGGTTTCCGGTTTTGATATTTAAATCTGTTACTTCGCGTACGCTATCATTTTGCGGCGATAGTTGTATACAGAGCATTCACCCAAAACAGTTGACTGAAATATGAATCCAAAATTTAGTAACTAATTGTGACGCTTCAGGCTTATTGTCGACGACCAGTCTCGATTTAGGGCATGTGTGCTAAGAGCTCATTTTACAAAATGTCAGACAAATGTTCCTGGCCGTTGTCACTGTCGTTGTCGTATCATTTTCATATCGAATTGCAAAGCTGTCCGGTAGACACCCTAGAGAATAATGTGATATAGAGGCACTAGACGTTTGCGTGTAGCCGGCGTAGATTGTGCGAGTGATTATTAATATTAATTATTGTGCATTCCCTCTGGGTTTGGTAAGCTTATAAGATTGGTCAGGTAGAGAAATAAGTGTATTGTTTGAATTAGCTGGCATTTGAAAGTGATACTAATAAAACTTTGAAATCAAATTCTATGACAAAAGTTTCTTAAAATTAAATAGAAAGGCAATTCCGAAATGGCTTCAAGCAAATAACAATCTAATTATACATTGTTGAAAAATGGACTAATTGATCCGTATTTTAAAAATATTTCGAATCAAAAATGTATCTATATTATATTGCGCTTCGTAATTGATGGTCGAAATTTCTGAAAAATCTACTAAGAAATGTCATAGGTACTCAAATACAGCTTAAAGAGAAGAAGCTACGAACATGACCAATAGCTAAACTTGGGATTTATTTAGTTGATCTATATCTATTCTTTGACTAAATGCACAGGTTCCTTTTATATACTGGTCAAGTGAACACGAAACAGCCGTTTTTAGTTGCTAGAATTTACCACAAGAAAGTTCACAAAAGGATAAATTCGTATAATTTTTTTACGCTATATACATAGTACTCTAAGTCATGTAACATAGCTCCCAGCGCCATAATGTCAGAATTTTGTACAGCACTCAGGTCACAGAGCCCCACATACCATGGATATAATCCTTAAAGAGGCATATATTATTATAGCTAGCTAAGTAGCACTATCTTTCCAATAAGCCCGTGTAGCCTAGTGAATGTTAGCAGGAACGGCATAGAGCTCCTTGGATCTGAATGGCCATGTCTTCAGGTTTTAGTATGAAAACTGCCTTAACCTGTCGCCAAGGTGATGGAACATATTCCAAAGCTAGGCATGCACAAAAGATTTCCTTTAGGCTTGATCTTTTCGCTAGTGACCGAAGATCTAGCCGTGTGTCAATATATGCTAATTCTGCTTAAAGCAATAGTTTTAGCCAGAGATACAGAAGCCTTCTGTGTTTCTATCACCGGAGTGCTCGGAAAGTGATTCCTAAGTAAAGTCTGCAGAGACTCATTTTTGAGCTTGGTAAAATCGTCATTCGGGCATTTTGGTGAGTATAGATTAGCTGATTGGTCCTTCCACAGGACATTGTGCAGCCTCGGCCACTATCATGTACCTTCCAGTCCCTCACAGAAGATCTGAAAGATTGTCTCTTGGAGATCAAATTTTTCTACGTTCTCTGTGAGGTTCCGTAGAGGAGCTAGTCATCTTTCGTATTGCTCTTAAAAGAGGTAATTTTTCCTTTAAGGAACGGCCTTGCTGTATCTTCTCTCGCTGATCGAGTAAGCCTCTATGTAGCTACCTAATGTGGCTCTAATCAGACATATCCATAGACAGTCTATGGAGACATCCATAAACAGTCATCAAAAGTAGATACTTCTTGATTTGGTTAAATTTAACCGTATGTAAGAAGTAGCCCAGCTCCATTTGGAACCTGTCCTTGAGCATCCAGAAATTGATCTGGTCGAGCACGATCAGCAGGATGATCAAGCACAATTAGCAGGTTGGTAGGGCTCTTCCTAGGATTCATTTACTTGATGATACAGTGTTGCTTCGATGCCCGGTTTCAGCTTACTGAACATGCCAGTTATGTCATCGGAACTGTTGATACATGGTAATCAGGTTTATACCGGAACTGTTGATACAGATGTTACATGGTTTAAAGTGCGGCGACCAGAGATTCAACAACTGACATCAACGGATTTGGCAATATCGTATTCCAAAATAGTAGATTTGGGCCGATTGCCAGTATCTAGTTTCGAAACGATCCGTTTAAGCCACTCTTTAGATGTTTGATTCGAACAGGCAATAAAAAAGTGACCGTCTCCTAACTTCGTTTGCGTGAAGTTGTAAACTGGCCTTGACTTTGCCATCTCCCTAGGCAACTCGTTGCGAAGAATAGCACACTGGCCATTAGTCAGTTTGTTATCTTTGTTGGGCACACCTATCAGAACAATGGTTGAAGAGGACGCAGCTCTTACGTTTCTTTCCTTTTTTTCGCGAGTGATAGTATTTGCGCCTGAAAAACCAGTCTCAGCAGGATCTCTCTCTAGCTGATTTTTGGACTTTTCAAGCACCAGAAACCACCCCAAAATGTGGGTAACGGCATTCAATTGTACTATGTGTTTATTTTCGCACTTCATCGCAGATACACTTAGCATCTGCCCTGGCCAACAGGGAGTTCTCTGGTGTAGTCATTTCTGTTTCCTGATTTGCATCGGAAAACAATGAATCCATATACAGAATACTCCTCTTTTCCATAAGTTGTCATTTCTAGTTTGCGTGGGCATGCTCCCAGTTATATGTACGTGAAATCAATTTCTGCTCCCAGCAGATAGCATCACCAGTCAACCATTCTTTCGCTTCCCCAGGTAGGATCCACTACCTGACACTCAGTCTCCAAAGACTCGTACAGTCTTCTCTGTTTTGGCGTCCCTGTACGCCTTCGCCTGTAGCGTACTCTTTTGGTGCGACTTCTTGCGTTGCTTGCGACTGAGAGCATCTACAGGTTTCCAAAGCTCAGAACAGCTAACACTTTTAACTTCTGTATCTCTTGCAGACGTCTCGTTTTGCACTATCTGGAGCTGCTCCCTTCAGTGCATCCCTCTAATCTTGTGTCTTCATCTTTTATTAATCAATCTTGGCCGTATTTGGTGTTGATACTTGTCTTGCCTATCTGAAACACATAACTACAAGAAAATCAATCAGCAAGTTCGATAACTCGCTAGTAATAGAAACTTCCACAGTGATAATCTGTGATCTTCCACTGCAGCCAGAGTCCTCTATTGCAGTCATACATGAGGCTGGTGTCTGCAGAATCCAAGCCTCTGCCATACTGAGCGAGGTCAGCACGAGTGGTTTTCCAGCCTCGGTCGGACTGCGACCTGCAAATATTCGATGCCGAAGATAATACGGAAGTTATGTGAACTTTCGGAAGGAATCAGAATACTTGGCTATGACCCCTCAGAATTAGTCGGACGTGAACGTAACACATTAGAAAATCTCGAAAAGAGACGCAACCGATATCACCAATTGTTTCTCATGAAAACTGCTGGAATGAAAACTAAATCATTTGCTTTTAAATCGAACCGAATTTTACAAACCGCTGCAAGGAGGACGTCGACTAGGGCCTGCCTGCCACTGAAGTTAAGTGAAAAACACCGTAGCTTGCTGCCTTTAAGGAAGAGATCGGTGTTATAATTGCTCGAACATGCAGCATTATCAAAGTAAATGCAAATACGACCGAAGACCTCTCGGAAGCTGCTTCAATTGTTGGAAGCTTGTACCCAAAAATGCTACTTATGCCAGTCGCTGCAGAACCAAGTAGAAAAATAGTCAAAGACATTTACGCCTGTCGTGCCTATGGCTAGGACGTCTGAGGACAACTTTTTTGATGACTGCCTCAGTCGAATCGAAATAGCAAATATGTTGTTTCTTATTTTTTAACTCCGAGGGTGGAAAGACATACGTCAATGAAGTACCTTTCTCTCTTTGTTTCCGGCAACCCGAACAGCCTTATAAGTGAAATTCTATTGCCATCCGAAATAATCATAGCGTCATCGACATCTCGGGCCCGTTGAAGCAAGAATAAATGATGTCCTGACTCATTTAGATGTACTGAATGAAAATGAGCCACTATTTTCTTTAGTGTTAGGCTGCTGCGACTTTTTAGCAAAATCGATTTATTTTATTCAAATTAGTCCCCATTACGCACTTCTCACGGTCTGAAAGCATGTCGACTAAGTGTTTAAGATCGTCGTCAGGGGGTCGGTACACGTATTTTGGATGGCATCTACGCCCACGAAATACTGTTCTTTCATTGGTATGTTGCTGTTCTTTCATAGCAATCTGGCGCTTGGTCTCTGGATCATATTGAAAACATCAGGTTTCATTTCCAGTCGTAATACTGCAAAGAAAGCTTTTGTCTTATTTAGCCTCCTTGATAATGTCCTTCGAATGTTGAACTCAGGGCAGTGTCCGGTTGTCAGGCAAATTATATAGAACAAAACGTGCACACACCCTTCGGTAACCCAAATTTATGGTCAAAATTCGACAAATTGATATTTTGGATCGTAATAGAATATTTTCTGTGCCTCTATGTGATTTAGTGCTTACGGAAGGCACATTTCTCCACAAATCCCAGCCGAATATTTATGACATTTGGTCCACTGAAATATATTCCATTATATTCCATGATTTTGGCTGATCTTTGATGAATTCACACATTATGAACCTTAAAACAAAACCTAATATTGACTCTTGGTGCGATGCTAATTTTTATACCGATGACGCAAGTATAATGTAACTTAAGGCGCAATAGCTCCACTTTCAGTGGACCAAATGTCATAAATATTCGGCTGGGATTTGTGGAGAAATGTGCCTTCCGTAAGCACTAAATCACATAGAGGCACAGAAAATATTCTATTCCAAATCTCTTTTTTTTACTTTGGAACCCGTGCAAGATGGCCCTTTAGAGAAATATATATCTTACTAAACGCCCCAATGTATAGTTAACATCAAATATATAATATCCGAATTCGTAAATCACTTGTAATAACTAGATAATTTTATTTGAAAAAAACCAATCTTAATCTAAACTTTGACTTGTTATTGACAATCTCATTTTAAAAATAAATACAGCTTTTAGATTCCATTGTTTGAATAAAACTTCTCTTTCGTACCTCTCACGGGCAGCTAATGCCTCTACTATTAATTTTCTATTATTGAACTATTATTTCTATCATTGTCTAGAGCCCGCCTACAAGCGTCAATATTTCATGCCCCACAAACATCATCAAAAATACAATTTTCTGAAAATAAAATTTTCTCTTTGCTACAAAGCCTGCAAGATATGCAATAAAAATTCGCATCATTTTATCCATCTATTTTAAATTCGCATATATCTTTTTTTTCCGAAACATCAGCACAATAATAGAAACGACTATAAAAGATACATTTCAACTTTTCTCAATTTTGCACACACACGCGATTCTTGCGTCATCATCGTCATTTGTTGTTGGATTTTACAGATATCCATAATAAGATGCATCTGAAAATTTCCAAGTTTTAAGTCGATTCAGCTTTCTTTCTTTCCTCAATCCGGCTGAATAATTATAAACACGACATTGCTGTTGATCGTGGTTCGTGTCGTTTGGTGTGTGGTGGAAAACGGAAGTTTTCGTATAACTCACGTTCCGATGAAATATCTATGAAAACAAACAGACCTATTGCATTTTGCTGTAAGTTTTTGTTCGTGGAGATGCATGCATCCGACCGCTGGAGGATGCTATTGTGTTCGATTCGAACAAAAACCGGGTGCAATGTAAGTATAACTGTTTACGAGTCCAAGGTTGATATCATTGTATTTGAGATGAAACTGGAAATGGTGGAAAACATATCGGAAGGTGAAAGATGGAGTCAAGACTTTTATGGTAAAATGATTGGATTGTATTAGTCATGTTTAGGTGGGTTCGATGTATGAAACACGATTTATTTGGAAGTTTGGTTAGTCATTTAGGTTGAGGTGACGTGAAAGGAAATGTCTGTAGGTGTGAAGAAATGGTCAAAATGATGAGATAAACTAGAGTGATTTTGAGAGGAATTGCTCTGAATTGCGAAATCGTTAAGATTTTCAGTTATTGATAGCAGAAAAAAAGCAAAGCTAATTATGGATTCAACTGATGAGAATGGAAAGGTGAATTGTTCGTATGTGGAATAGCTATAGTTGTGCGTATTTTAATAACGATTTGTTCCAGTTTTTCGTGCTAACGACTATCAACAGAAGTAAAAAATAGTATCAGTATGTCAGTTTTCTATTTGTTGGTTTTTTAATATATTGTTTCCCATTTACGTTGTGATCCGGAAGATAGTGACAGAGCATATTTTCTTCCAAAGATATTTGTTTCTTTTTTACTTAAAGAAACTGCCCATCGCAAAATGGCTTGTGACAATCTAATACAAATATTGAAGCATAAAAAAACGTACGAAATTCGGAACAAAAATCATTGGCATAAATATTTGCATAATATTTTCAATTTTTAATATATTTATATTGACAGCTGGAAATATATAAATTTTTGTATCTTGATCTCATTTTCATCCTGCAAACAGGCTTCAATCAAACCGATCTCACCCATTTCTTTCCAATGTGAAGTTTTTCTACCAAAAGCCTGTTATTCTAGTTAATGTTCTTCATGGTTAGTTAATGTTTTCAAGCGGGCAGCGCTTTCAATGAAATATTGAAAACATCCCAATTTGAAACTGGTTAAATTGCATTGAAATTAATGGTTAAAAATTATTAATGGTAATGACTGATATACACAAACAATTAAATATTTTCAGTTTGCTTTCAACTTTTTCATTCATTGATCATGATACGGTTGTCTGGTTTTCAACATACATTATAATTTTTCATAAATCTTTTTTCGCTCTACAAGCAGTTGTCATGAAAATGTCAATTAGAGAAATAGTAATGCAAAAAATTAATCATAGTCTAACCTAATCTGAAATATGGATAAATTTGTCAGTAAGTAAGTCAAATAACTTTCGTTATTATAGTACGTAATATTTTCTTGATGTGCATAAGCACGCAATTTATACTATATGTTAGTTGCCTATACGGAAATCATTCTGTAGATTTCCTGTTACAGATTTTACTTGTCAGTTGTTCATTCGTTGCACAGTTGCTTTTTCGATTTCTTCCATGATACGAGTTTGAGTTTGACTTGGCATGTGTAGAATGTTTTATGACTTGGTATTTAGTATATGATGGAAAAGCGGATAGATGAAATCAAAATAACTCGTAGTTTGACGGAGAATACTTGTAATAATATTTGGCTTTGACGATTTCATACGAAGAACGTGCATGCATGACTTTATCGTTGACCTCATTGTATCGATAATGGAAGGAGGATATAATATAAGCATCAATGTGACTGAAATAAGTAAAGTTGAGTGCGGTTTGGATACATAGACAATATACATGTCGTTGCAGTCATGCAAAACTGCCATTTAGTTTGGTATTTCAAGTTAGAGTCAGCAATAAAGTAGCGATAATCTGATGGCCGTCCGATCTGGCGCTATTCACAGCCCGTCAGCAGGGAGTATAATACAGCTCAATTCATTGATATCAAGTTGGTAAATTATCAATTAAAAGCATTTATTATCATTTGCTTTGCAGATTTTTAAATTGGCTTAGTAAAGGATTTATTTAAGAAACGCTCGATCCGAAGATGATCTATGAAACTCATATGAATCCACTACTTTCATTAAAATGCAGATCCACAACATTGGCCTGGTAACCACGGCACTCGCTGTAAAGATTCTGTATACATTCATAAGCTCAATGTCCTCCCGTTATGTTTGAAAATGACAACTACCGATGACAATCTCTTATGAATGGCAAAAAAGTCAAATGAGGTCAATAAAGAGTAGGGGAAAAATATGAAAATTAATGCAGAAATATTGTCAGGGAATTCACTACAGAGAATATTCCACGAAAACAATGTCCGGTTTTCGGTTGGTGTGTTTTTAGTCATCAATTTAAGTTCAAGTTGAAAATTAATTGATTAATGATTGATTAATTAGACTTGTGAACGAGCATATAGGCATATTTTCAATGAAATGACGAAACGATTCTGTTAAAAAGTAAGTAAAAAGTAAAAAGTAAATTAGCTTTACTCATCACTAAATCAAAGCTAAATGCTATACAATTCAATTTTCGGACATAACTTTTGCAATTGTGCTGATCTGTTGCTTTACTCCGCCAAAACTAGATCCTGCAAACAAGAGTCAGGTGCTACAATTGCGCCATCATTGCAAAAGTTAACACAAATCTGTGTTTCAGAACACTGCGCCCATTGTGGGCTGGATACCATATAAGAACACTACATCTATGAATGAATAAAAGCATGCAGTGGCCCAGCACTGCAACCTCCTGCGTCTATTGTACATCTTCAGCGCTATGCCCTTAAAGATATCCAGATTCCTTATGAACTTATATGTGAAGCAGGACGCGAATTTGCTGATGTTCCAAAAGTTTTGGTAATAGAGCCAAGCAGCTCTAATCTTTGTCTCGTTAGTGCTATACAATGTGTTGAGGAGTGAAGGTGCAGATTGTGGAGGTACTTCTTGCCAGGTAGATGGCCTGTTAAGCTCTTAAGCATGTCCCTTATACCCCTATTGCGAGGGGCGACTGCTTCTTTTACTCTTTTTCTCTCGAAGCTGAGGTTTGAGTATTTGAAACTTTCTAGATTAAATCAGTAGCTTTTGTAACTTCAGTAACTTTCTAGATTTAATCAGTAGTTTATGTTTTAAGGGGTTATACGCAGTAAGAATTTTCATAAAATCGATTTTTTATTTTTTGCATTTTCGGAATGTATATTTAACTTATAATATTATCTGAAAATTTCAAATCGATCCGGCAAGTTTTTTCCGAGGCATACGCATATTTGTAATCACATCGCGGACTGTTAGAAAGTAGGCGGAGTACAGACCGAAGCGAATGGGAGTACGCGAGAGGGAAGAAAGGCTAGTAGACAACATCAAATCGAAGTATAAAAAGTTGCTGAGGCTACAAAGGGTACATCTTATGGCCCTAGAACAGATGACTCCATGTAACTAAAAAAAAATTATCTATGTGTTAACTTCTTCCGAAACTATGTTTTCCAAGTCGGTGACCAATATTTCTAAAAAAAACAGCTCAACCAAACGGTTTGAAATTTTAACACAACTTTCTCGGATATATTTCTCAGGTATTGATCGAAGGAATAAGATTTCGGATAATTATTTCTATTTTTTTAAATAATTTTAAATGGCAATTTTGGTCAAAAATTCGATTTTTATTTTACGAAGCTGCCATTTTGTCAAAAATCTAAATTTCGATTATTCCTTCGATCAATACCTAGTTTTATCCATCTACTAATAGAATCTGTTTGGTTTTTTGACTTCAGATGAATTATACCGGAGAAATCGTGGTCACCGCCGAACACCTTTTTTTTGGAAGACCTTCAGGAGATCGTGCATCAGATCAATATTTTTACAAATTAATAGTGCCATTATAAACACTGATGTTGCCACTAAATGCATATATACGTTTTGTTTTTGTAAAATAAAATACTTTTTCACAAAAAATTAATAAAAAAAACGTCGTTTTTCGGCCTTCTAACTGCGTCTACCTCCTTAAAAGAAATGTAAATAAAGGCAAAATATGAGACTTGCATATACAAAAATAGCAAATTAATCTGGGCTACAGGGCATGAAAACCCTAGGGCGACGACAGTAATTAGCACAAACATTAACTTTCTTCCAATCTCAGACTGCTCCGGCTGGGATAAAGTAGCGTTCCGAGCATAGTTTTCCTTTGAAGCAAAACTATGCTTGAGCAGAAGGAATATTTTCCTGAGCCAACTTCCCCGATGATGAGGACCAGTGCCAGAATCTTGTCCGTTGCCAGGTCCACTGAGATTGGGAAGTAGCCGATAAGGGGCTTGCCGTTCGAAATCAGCGATTGTTTGGTGGTCCACAGGCTGGCTCCTTCCCACGGTTTCTTCCTTAGGATCTCCGCCCTTATTCATTCACCCGTTGATCAATCCTTGCAATGATGGGGCACATAGCTTACTTTGTAGCTGAAACTAAGGAAGCGAGAGACAATGCCTCCCTGTGTCGCCGCTAGCAGTCCTTCCCCAAACGTCTTCTTGACCTCATCTATTTGTACGGGAGTAACCAGCCATAATGGAAAATTTTTCGGCATCATCTCCATTTCAATACCCTATAAGGCTTCTCTATAAATAACCGGTCGGTGCATTTTACTAAGTTGAGTGTGCTACACATGTTTGTTTGCTTCATCCGAGCCTTCTTTTTGGAGTCTGGGCCTTTTCCTATTGGCTTCTAGAGCCATTGGTAGGAGTGCCTTTTCATTGGCCTCTTTTTTGGACATGTTACTTTGCATTAGGAACCACATTCGCTTTTTGGCCACACCGATCATGTTTTTCGGTTTTAAAGCCCCTTCGGCAGCTCCTCCGAAGTCATGTGGAGCGCATCCATGCTTCGGGAGAAGTCATCTGTAATTTTGTTTGAGGATCTGCCGTCAGGGGTTGAAAAGGAGGTTTCAGGATCCTCTGCCACCTTCCTCTTTTCCAGTTGTTACCAAATAGGCTTGACCTTTGCTTCTTATCATTTTTGCTTCTGCTCCCCTTTGCTTCTTCTCCCCTTTGCTTCCTCTCCTCTTTGCTTCTGGTGAAGATCTATGTTTTTCTCCTTTGTTATTTTGCCTTCCTCTGGCCACCAGTTCTTTCCGATTCAGCATGGGATTTGATTCGATCCGATAGCTGACCCACTGGGGAGTACTGAAGGCGCTGGAACCTTTAGTTCTGGGGTAATTAAGGCAGCTTCTTCGTTAGTAATGTATTTTCACTCCCAATTTTGTTCCCACGATTATGAGGAATTATAAACACCAGCTGTATTATTCTCTGTATACCGGTCTAACCATGAAATTCGATGGGATCTTGCCATCTGACACCCGAATTAGCATACTAGCGACTGCTTAACCCAGCAGCTATTTTTTGTTAGGCGTTGACTCTCCATAGCTCAATCGTATAGGCCTACCTTTTGTTTAGGAAAGAACTACCCACCACAGTATATATTGCCCATTGATGAAAGTCTGCCCATCGAATATGAGCAGACTTTCCAGTCCAAATATGCTACATGTTTGTCTCCATATTTAACTGATGGCTATCTGCATAATATATCTAAACAATTTATGGAAAAACTTACTGTTTTCTTAAATATCAAAATACAAAAAAAAAAATTCTACAGTTCATATTTGTTACAAGCACAAATTTTTATTAAAGCTTAGTTAAAAGTTTATTGCACTGTTCGCAAAATATTTTTTTTTTGTAGTCTCTTTCTGCTTTTGACTCATTAATATTCAGATGAAAAAAATGACTTCAAGTCAAAAAATAATAAATGAATAATAATAATAAGAAAATAACAGTGAAAAGATAAATTTGGGCGATCAACAAGAAGAATTCTAAAAAAATGGTCTTAGATATGTATCATTCAAAATAGAATTTCATTTTTAAGCTCGTCTCGAACATATGCTTCCGTGAAATGACTCAATTGCATAGTTTTCATCGCCATCATGAGCATCACATATCCATCCTCATGTACTTTGTTTATTTACACCAATCTATTAAAACAACATAATTTTTCAACAAGACCGCAACTGTGTTACAGACCAACGAAAACATTAGACGCATATCAATGCATCTTGGAGAATATCCAGAAGACCTATAAGTTCTTGGAAATGCACCAGTAAGTTAGTTGTACTGTGCTACAAGTATATACAATATCAACTCGCCACAATTTCTATAAAACTTTTCACGAAAAGATATGAAAAGTATATCAAGAACGATGACGACGACGATGGTGGCGAGATGTGATGGATCAAGTATTTGTATGCAGGAAGTTAAGAAATTTAATCTGAAACGGAAAGTCAATGATGATGACGTTCTGCAGCGTTGTTGGGGCTGTTGTTGTTTTGTTCTCTTGTGTTGACGCCAACCGCGCGACCAACCATGATGATGATGAGTTTTCGCACTATCTGAGAAAAGATACGCAAACGCATTCTTCGGGTTTGAACATAGTAAAAGATATTGCTCCTATTTGTACATACTTCGAAAAAGAGATAAACGAAGAATTTTAAGAAAAAAATATTGCTGTAAAACTGTTGTGATTCAGCAATGAGCACAGTGGGGACTGGAATTTTACTGGACCGAGAAAGCGAGACTTGCCATATTTGTGGTAATGGAGAGGCAATGGAATGATGATATGCAGAATATTTTATGAATGAATATTGCGGTTTTGAAGGCTATGGGTACGATAAGTTTGTTAAACTTACTTATTGGCCGACCGTGGGATGGGACACGTTTGCGTCTTGGAAAAGATAGAAGATGAGAAGAAGAAAAGAAACGAATTGAGCGATACATTCAAAGTTTGCGAATTTCTTCCTATTATTATGATTTGATGAATTCTGGATGAAAAATTTTATTGATCAAAAATATGATTTGCAAGTTGGCAGGCTATTTTAGCACGTTTCATTCCTGGAAATTTATATCGAACTGTTTCGTAATTTCTTGAAACGTTAGCATGATTCAATGGTTTCAATGAAAAAAGAGCGAATGAGTTAATTTCTGTGCATCATGCTCATTTATTGTACCTGTGAAAAATGATGTTAATACTGATGCAACTTAAGTAAAATTCATAATTAAATTAATAGAGTTGCGAGAATGGATCATCCTAATAGAGATCGTTGACCATGGTTCAAGTAAATATTCGTAAAACGAAAATCAATCACATGGAGGCCTGGCACCAAATGAATTTCTGAATGAAATCAAGATATGAATCGAATTAAATTTTCTTACCGCCGGTAGTTTGTGATGATACTGTAATATGGCTATTTTTTTCGTAAAATTAATTGGTCAAATCTTTTCCATCGAGTACCCCTTAAGTACTTTAATCTAAACAACCTAAAATCGGTTATTGGTTCAGATACTTCTTTGATTAAACAATTTTTGTTCGTAACTTTCAAGTGATGGTATTCAAAATACATGTAGAATTTATTTATTCAATGCAATGCTCTCAGAAACGATACAGTTTCGATTTTCAAAATAAATTCAGTTGCTTATTGCCTCTGGAAGTTTTTCAGCTGCAGTCGTACACTAAACAGACTCATGTATGGCAAGCTTGCATTCCGTTTGTTTTTCTTATTTTGTTTACATTAAGAACTGCTCTAGTTGAAACTTATAAGTTGTCTGGAAAGCTTGTAAACAAAAAATGCGAAATCCGAAAAGTTCATTGATTCATTCGTGTTATTTTGGTGGTTCGCTAACAATGTCTGATTCAATAAAAAATTTTCGGAATAGAATTTGTTCTGATTCAGGATACGGATACAGGCAGCAATAGATACAGGCCCATATGTAACGCAGTCAAATTACCATCGTTCCCTCATGGTAAAAGCTTCTCATAGATTTTGATTCTTTCTTTAGCAACTAGCCACTAACTATCAATGACTAGCCATCCCCTCCACCCCGATTTGCCAAAATCAATATTCGCGCAACGCCAAGAACACAGTCGGTTTTCAACTGATTCCAGATAAAAATCGAAAACAATTTATTCTAAACCATTATCTACAGAGAGCTCTTTAATATTCCTTTCATCTCTAATAAATAAATCTCTCGTTAAATTCCATCAACAACGACGCCAGCCTAGGAAGAAACGGTCAAATCTAGCTATTGTTCGAATACACATACCTATATCTAGTTATAACGTTCGTTGCGTGCTGCGTACGTTACGAAGGTATTTGTCATTGAACTTCACGTGTGCAATTTGCATATCGATGAATTCATTTCGATATGAAAATGAGCTGTTGACGCAGCACAACCCAAGAATGACAGTAAACGATGAGTGGAGTTAAGATGGATGAAACGGCTCGGACAGACAAGGTTTCAAGTAGGCAAAAGAGATATCTGAGGAAAAAAAGATTTACGATTAACTATGAATAAAATTATGAAAGACGCGTCTAGTATGCGTATTTGTTTCATTAAAGAAAAGATCGTATAAATCATTTTTTTTAAAAATTGAAAGGAATTCGTCGTGATTTGTTTTAGTGGTGAATCGAAGCAAGACATAGATAATGTACTTTCGATATCATGATTTTCACTACGGAAGCAGCTATGTGAGTTGTATTTTGGTTGATTGTAAACTGGTTTTTCGTTAAAATATTTTATTAGGTTATATACTTAGTCAGTTATCGGAATTAAAAAAAAAACCCAATTTTCGAAAATGTCATAAAAAAAATCGTGGACTCAAAAGAAATAAATCTAACCATTATTAACTAAGAATGTATGTTTTTTTCAGTAAGAAATTTACTTTTTCTCAGAAACAATTGGCATCAATCAAGTTCAAACTGTGTGCACCTTGAGTAGTTATAGAGGATGGAAAATTCTACATTATTTTAATTCTGAATTATAAGTTGTTTCGAATAATCAGGGCCAATACGTGTTAGATTTTTGACTATTTTTTATTTTTTGTTACCAACTCACTGCACTATTTCCTTGAATTATTGAAACTAATCATATTCAAAAAGCCATCTTTATGTAAACCCCTTCTGTTTACCTAATAACGCAAACAGGCATTGAGTATATCCATTTGAATACATCCTTCTCCTTAGCAGCATTGCACAAAACTAATCGTAAAAGGTTCAGAACAGTTTCTATTATTTAGTTTTAAAGCAGGGTATATTTTTAGGAAATTTTTCCTTTAAAAGTAATACCTTATTTTAAATACATATTTTTCTACTTTACGCCCCACCCGAAGCGGCAAAATTTCATACCTCGAAATGGACTAATTTTACAGTTCACGCAAAAAACGACAAAAAAAAAGCTTTATATAGCTGAAGTATGCTAGGTTAGGGTATGAATTATGCTAAGTTAGAGGACTGTCCCAAGATGCGGATATGAAGTATGTCAAACAAAATGTTTCATGCAAATTTTAAAAGTCATAATAGTTTTGAAACCGAGAAAAAGTTCACTAAAAATTTTTTCCTCTCTTGAAATGAAAGCCAAGAAGTTTTTCGATCAAAAATTCATTAACTTTATTTCATTATCACTAAAACTGGACACAATATTTTAAGTGCAACACAAACTACTGAGCAACATCTTGTCGTGGTGGAGGGGCTTGTGTGTATCGCAAAATGAAGTTGAGTATGAATCCTAAAAATTTTATCTCTGCAGGTGACAGCTAGACTGAATCTGGGCTCGCTCAGTACAGCAGAGACTTGGACTCTACAGGCCCCAACCTCATGTACGACTACAATAAAGAATCGTGGTTACAGTGGAAGATCAGAGGTTGCAATCGTAACAAATTTCATGACCAGCCACTTTTGAACATGCTAGTTATATGTCTAGGAGTAGCAGGCTGCGAAAAGGCGAGTACGTAAGCTGTGAGTCCGCAGAAAAGATGCTTGCTCCCGAATCCTCCCAACAGGGAAGGAAGCATTAAACGAGGCCACTCTGGCTGGTGCAAACGATACTCAACAAACCTGGGAAATTAATTCAGCAAAAACTGCAAGTGTTTCCCCGGAACCTGAGAGCCTACCTAAACCAACGAAAAAAAGGGTTGGCTGGTGATGCTCATTTTGTGAGTTCAGATCGAAAATATATTAAAATCGGGCGTTGCCAAACAGGGAAAGCTCTCAGCCCTAGACAGAAGGGGGCTCGGGTTAAAAAGTCGATATATCCCAATGTGAATCAGTAATCAGAGATAAAGCTGAAGGGCATAGAAAGATCGGCTACATCATAGATATCCATGCCAGCCACCACAGTCGCGCGATATGTTTAACATTATCTCTAGATTTATTGATATCAACTTACACCATTCCAAGGGTTCGTGGTTTCTTCTAAGCGAAGAATTGACAAAACTGCAAACATCTTCCTACATTGGGCTATTACAGAAACCATAAATCGAGGAAACAGAATCTGCGAACTCAGTTCAATCAAGAGAGCAAAGATCTTGTATGATGAAATTTCAGTAAAGCCCAGTACTCACGTTCTGGTTTCTAATGTGCTTTAAACCATCGTGCCAACCAAGAATTAAAGCCGAGACCTATCGGCATTTCAGCACCAGGAAAATGGTTTGGCAGAAGCCCGTGATTGTTGGCTCAGATTCCCTTCTATTTGACTACTTGCCATCGCGGCAAGCACAGTAGCAGAAAGGTCGAATCAATACGTTAAATTGGAGAAGCTGAAACGTCTAATGGGTTGTGATTAGTGAATCCAATCCCGGGATTCGAATCCCGGGATCCCGAACAGTGTTTAGCCACTAAAATCCCGGATCTCAATTAGGATTGATGGTTTATAGTCCCGGGATTATAAATCATCAATCCCAGGATTATAAAACATCAATCCCGGGATTTTAGGGACTAAAAACTGTTCGGGATCCCAGGATCCCGGGATTCTAATCCCGGGATTGGATTCCCTAGTTGTGATGCGAATTCACAGCACACCAGTTAGAGCATCGTTGAATAAGCACTAGTAGAGGCAAATTCTTTGGTTTTATAACTTTTTATAAGTTTTAACGTTTCCCCAACCTTTGTTACATAAGTGTGGCGACCATAGGTCTGTTCGCGTACTTTCAGTCACTGAATTTTACTGAATTTTCCTGAATCATGTGGTGGGGGAAATTCAGGAAAAGTACCAAAACGCTCTCATTGCATTTCCTGAAAATTGACAAACAAAGGGGTCAGTTGTCGGTTTTTGGGAGAACAAAAGTTATTATAAAGTCATCCTAAGCGGCGATAAACTATCGCCACAAAAATAATCGTCTTTCATAATAACATTACGCCAAAAACCGTTTGACAGTTTTCAGTATTTTTCAGTAGCTCAGATCCTACTGAATTTTACTGAAAGAGGGGAAATTTTCAGTATTCAGTAAAACGGAGTACAAAAACGCCTTCATTGCAATTAATTGCAATTAATCGTAGTACGGGAACAGACCTTTTGTAGAGTCATGATAGTCATACAGACTGGATGCAATAACCTAAGGGATCATATGTACCGTACTCCCTTAGAGAGGAATATTTGGTTTAAGTTTGGCCTTTCTCTCAAGAAAGCTGTGTACGTTTCGATGACAAATTCTTCTATCTGGAAAACATGAAAATAAAGCAATAATACTAACTTCTATTGAAAATTTTGCTTGAACAATACTAACATTTCAAAGCACAAGATCGTGATTGTCTACAAATTAATTTCACTAAATATCTTGGACATATACAAAAACTTCAAAGCACGGCTTTCACCAATCTGAAATGCATACTGCTAACTAAAGAATAAGAAAGTTTATTTGTCACGAAAATCATTTTTTTTTTAAATAAAAGAAGATTCAATTTGAAACATTTCTGTCCTTTTTCGAAGCAAGGGACTTTGTGTGCATGTGCTAAGTAATAGAAGGTCCTTAAAATTCAGATTAACTTATTTTCAGCACAAACTTGCGATAAAAGGTTCTACCAATTGACTCTTGAATTCAAATAAATTAAATATATTTACAAAGACTATTTAAAAAAATGACTTGAACATCCACTGCTCAATCTTTTATACTATAAAATAATACGGTATAATAATACAGTGCCGAGAAAAAGTGATGCAAAAGCTCATATTTAAGAAATTCTTTGGGTTAACCTTTTCATATTTTTAAAAGTAGTGAATAAAAAGTCCGTTGGTTTTTTTCTTGCTATTAATATATTTCCAAACAGTGATTAGATATAAAAAAAAATCAAAAAAAAAATACTTCTCTATAAGAAAAAAATTAAAAAGTAAATCAATTCATTTTTGGCTACCGAGAAAAAGTGATGCAAAAATTAAACCTCGATCATATTCTACCAACTGTATTGGGTTACTGATATCAATCAATGGTTCTTAATACTTGGTAGGATTTCCTTTTCGATCTATGACAGCTTGAAGCCTTCTTGGCATAGATGAAACCAACTTAGCGCAGTATTCTTGAGTGATCTTGCCCCACTCTTCCTTTATTATTTCCTTAAGCGCGGATTTGCTGCGGATGTTATGTGTTGCAAGTCGACGCGACAGTTCTTCCCAAACATGTTCAATGGGATTGAGATCCGGTGATTGTGGGCTCCATTTCAAGCAATTTGGAATATTATAAAGTATCCACATTCGAGTTTGGTGGGCAGTATGCTTAGGATCATTGTCTTGCATGAATATGTAGTTTGTTCCCAAATTCAACTTTTGAACGCTAGCTGCTAGTCGATCCTTTAAAATCTGGATGTAGACTTTGAGATCCATCGTTTTTTCTTCTATTATATGAAGTTCGCCAACTCCATTGAAAGCCATACATCCCCATACCAAAATAGAACCACTACCAAGCTTCACAGTTCCTATCATATTTTTCGTATCTATGTTTATTTATTTATTTATCAATCGGTATAAAAGGATCTTTCTTGACTTCTCGTTCGATTATTCGCATATCACGTCCTGATAATATTTTCTTCCTCTCTGAGCGCTTTTTATTTTCTAAGCTTTTATTTTTACAGAACCTGTCTATTATCCTCCAAACAGTGGAAATGGGTCTATTAACGATGGATGCAATTTCCTTGTATGGAACGGTCTGGTTATGAAGCCGAAGAATAATTTTTCTTTCATCTAAAGAAGTCTCTTTCCACATGTTGATCGACTGAAAATTGGTTAAATAGTAATATTAATGAAAACCTTAACCTGACGATTCAGAAATTACTTTCTTTTACGAATGTTTTCCTCCAATCGCCTCTAAAGTTGATTTTTGATGATGAAAGCAACTAACAATGGACTGCGATCGCTGATAAAATGACACATTTTCAATGAAAAGCAATTATTGCATCACTTTTTCTCGGTATGTTTTAAGCTAGAGGTTAATCTGGAAGCGTACATAAACTTTCAGAAACCGGTTCCTGGGAAAATGATGAAGAAATTTTACCTATGGCACATAGGACCATACTCCGAAATATCAATTTTGCCCATATTACTTTTGAGAATTCGCAAATAAGCTATCAAAGCCGAAATTTTGTATATTTTCATCTTTTTGCATCACTTCTTCTCGGCACTGTACATTGAACTTCCACTAGGCATCAATACAATGTTTTGAAATTACATGTTACCATCACTTTACTTTGCATCCATCCATCCACCAATCTATATTCATCATTCGCCCTTTAAAGGGTCTTTCTGTTAATTTCAAGTCTCGCAATCGTTCATGGACACGTTCCACATGATTCTTTTGTTTGTCGTATTCAATTTATTTATTGAACTGACTTGGACACGTGTTTGTACTTAAGTCACTTGCTCGTTCGCCACACTATGTACATATATTTTTACGCGCAATATACGACGACTATACCATACTTATTGCATTCAATAATAACAAAATGTGGTCACATGAGTTTATGCACTTTTTGCAGCTATTGGGCCTTTTCACACTTGTATTCTTAATACACTCCTGAAACTGGTTTTACAAAAATCAACATTTCCACACTTGTATTCTTCAGCAACGGAACCGTTCATATACCGATTATGCATATGAATGTGTGCGTGGTGTTGTTTTCTCATTTCGACTTGAGTGTTTCATGAAAAATTCTTGATTCGTGAACTATGTTTATAGTTGTGTTAGTGATTTGCATCAGTTTCAATCAGTTTCAAACGTTAGGAAAAATTCTCTCCAAGTGCATCACTTTTTGTAGAGATTTCCCCTCGATTCTTCTGCCTCTTGCCCAGAAAACCGGTTATATGACTGTATCAAGAATACAAGTCTAAAAAGGCCCATTGAATGTACTGTCGTTCAAGTCGATGTCGACAGAAATGCTTGCTATTTGTTAGCTATCTATCGGTCTTACCTTACATGATCGTTCTGAAAGGAATGCGAATGAATGCAACTGAAATTATAATGCATTTAGTACCATGAGTTCGCCTGCAGTAAGAGTTTGACGGTTTGTGGAAAATCTAATAGATATATCCACTAGCAGACGTATCCAATCAGCGCAATTTTCGCAGCTCTTGCTATGTTCAAAGTTAATTGCTATTGCGCTGAATAATTAAATACTGTAATCGAAGCTTATCGCGGTAATTCACTTGTGGACTTTATTGGGATCCGGAAGCTCCGGCGAGTTGCTGTTGATGCAATATAATTTTAATGCTACGGCCCTCTTTGCTGAGCGTTTCAAATATGCCACCTGGCTCAGGTTGGCATAGATACTGTAACAGAGAGCTGACTTATTCTCCAGGCTGTCGAGCAGTAAAGAAAAATTTAATTGAAAATTTTGCAGCATAGCTATGAGTTTTCCATCAGTCAATGATATAGCAGTGTCGTGATGATCCAGCTTAGATCGCTCCCAAGCTGTGCCATCAATCCCTGCAAATCATCATTTACTAGCTCACAGCTCTGTGCGGTGCCATGTACCAGCTCAACGCTCATAACTCTGTTTGTGGATCACACGATCATTTATCGGCTCACCGCTTTAAACTCTATCTTTCAATGCGAGTTGCAGACATATTTCGGCGGTGTAAAGACTAGTGGAATCAAAATTTCAGGCAAGAGCTTCACCATCGATTCAATAACATAAATTTGATTTTGAAATTATACAATTATTTGTTTTTTAATTTGAATCAATTTTTTCCAGCTTGTACAAAGAAATATTTTAATAAAAAAAAAAACGATATTTTCCTTTTGAAGCTAGATGTATTTAGCGTTTTGACAAATATCGATATTTGTCAAAAAATTAAATATATCTAGCTTCAAAAGGAAAATATCGGCTATTTATTAAAATATTTTATAGGACATTATGAAATTTACAGGACACGCAGTGGGCATATGAAATACGCTTGTGTTTATTTTCGTTATTGTGCATCCAACCTTGCAGCTACACGGCAAGTATGCAAAGAGAGTCCTACATATGATCGAATTTTCTGAAAATATTTCGCTTTTTAGAAAATCATGTCATCGACCTATTTTTTAGCACCCGAAATTTGCCTTCGGGAGAACTGCTGATTCAATAATCTGATCGAAATTCACAGAATGTATTTGTCTTGAGTACGACTAAGTATGATAAAAGTTAAATGAATATGCTGGCAACCCTGTGGCTATGTTGTCATCGTCCGGTGCAGTCATCAGATTAAGAGGGAACTCACGCACGAGTTCCATGAAATGCAAGTTAGATTTAGTAGACTGTCAGTTGCAAAACTAGGATGAAAGGAGTTGCAAAAATAGGGGGAGGCTGTCGCAAGTGCCCTTAATTTAAAGGCTCCAGGCCCTTCAAACAATGGAGCTTCAGTGCTCTTCAGTGGATCAGCTAATCGGTCAAGGGGCTGAACAAGGACCAAGTCCTGTGGCGTGTCTAAAGTATCGGAGGCCAGATCAAAAGGAAAAAAAGAGAAGCAAAATATAGCTCCACATCAGAAAAAAAGTATGCAGGGCCAAGAGTCTTTACTCAACTCCCCTGTGATAAGTGTTAAGTATACCGGAAGAGAGAGAGAGAGTGGCAGAGGCTCCCGAAGAGTATGAGCGGTGCAGTTAGGAAGCGAATGGAGTTCCTCATGAAAAGTAGAGTATCCAAATAAGAGGCTAGAGAAAAAGCACCTATGGAACCTGAAGCCAATATGAAGACACCCGAACTTAGGAATGATACTTCCGGAGCACAGGCCACAGTAGAAGGCAAGGGACACGGATGAGTCTCCAAAACATCATCTGAAACATCGTCAATCTAGTAATAGGCAGCGGCAAGTAACCTATTGCAAAGCCTGACAATATATTGAAATGGCAATCATGCCGAAAGATTTTCTCAAGGGTTTTTTTTTACGACCAAAATGAACGAGGCACTAAAAACTCAGCCTCCAGAATAACTGAATAGGATGGCGAAATTAGCTTTCGGTTTGGGCAAGCTGTGCCGGTGGTCACTCCAGCCACTAGTATAGAATTCAGTTGAACCGATATGGAGGCGAAACCAGGTCTCAGCGGTTCCCATCCGACTACTAACATATATTTAGATGGCTAAAGGCGAACTTGCATCATGGTGAAGCTACTTTGGCGGAAAGAAGTAGCACATTTGCCTCAGGAACCTATAACATGGACCTTATGCAAGAACCAAAGGTAAATAAATGCAGAATATGTGGCCAACTCACACAAAACAGAAAGCTAATCTTTGCCGCAGGGGAAGAAACCCGGAGGCCGATGAAAGTAATTTACTGAAATATTAGCTTTTTTCTAAACTCGCATTACACCAACAGAAGCCTAGAGAAGGTTCAAGCACATACCCCCATTAAAGGAGGAATGGTACAAGGAATATTTGTCTCAGCCTACCCTCCGAGGAATAGAGACCAAGTCTCAAGTAACAAAATCAAGGGACTGATAGATTACTGTTAAAAAAAATGCTAATAGTTGGCTGTGATGCCAGTGCACATGACACGGCATGAAGGAGTTATAATGTCAACGCTAGAGGTCAGTCACTTTTAGAATTCGAATCAGCGATTAAGTTGTATCTAATAAGGGCGAAAGACCAACGTTCCTAACTTAACAGGAATGAGGTACTAGACCTCACATTGATATCAAACAGTGCAGTGTATCTAATGAAGAAGTGGAATATCTTAATCAGGGCTACATTCTCTGATCATAGTCACATAACCTTCGAACTAGGAAGAGGTATGATAATATGGTCAAGTAAATACAACCAATGTGTCCGGACCCGGAACGGTATCGGATTAGCATTACAGAGGGGCTTCAAGCTCTGCATCTGAATTACACTAGACTAAGTTCAAAATATAAACATTTCCACTAGTTTCCTTCGAAAATGTGCTTTTCTTGCTGTTCCAATGCGCAAGAGTTTTGTTTTGCCTACACTACCCGTTCTCGAAGTGACTTCAGGTTTATATCTCCTGGTAAAAAAGAGAGTCCAACAAGCTGTATAATCTGCCAGTGCAGATAATTCTTTTTAGAATACTTTCACTTCTATCATGGCAGTTTTAAAATAGGAAATCCAGGAGAGAAACATAAGTTATGGGAGTTCGAAAGAGGCTTTGATCGAAAATGGATATTTTGATAATTTTTCTTTCATTTGAGTAAATTTTTGTTTGTGGATTAGGTTGGCTTATATCGATACGCATCAGCCATTAGCTTTCGATAACACCCGTTTTTGGTGAGTTTCACTTTAAATTGAATAATTTCAAGCATGGGCAGTGGTGGGATTCGAACCCATAGACCGTAGCACGGCGCTTTTCGGGCTTACGTCTTAGCGAGCAAGGATACCGCCCCCATATTTTGATAATACTCATTTTGGCCAGGACATATCTGATGCGCTGAAATATAGATTTGACAACTTTTATTTTTTGCCTGACGTAGAGGTTAAATTATTGACCCAGGAATTCGTGGAAGGCAGCTGCCAGGTAGTTTAATTTAGAGCCAGGAGTAACCCTAGAATTATTGGCTGAGACAACGGGTTTAGAGGAACGCTAGAGGATTCCAACACGTGGATGCATGTTATCCAAGTGATTAATTGTATTTAAAGGATTTAATTTCGCTGTTATCTTTTTTTATCTTTGGTATTGGTGAATAAAAGAATTTCATAGATAACTGTCTGCAATTGTACAAATCTTATGAAAGAGTGAAAATCACACCGAAACATAGTCGAATGTGCAGAATGTACAATTCAACTAGCAAATCACTTTCTACCAATAATCAAAATCTGAGTTTTAATCGCTCAGCATCGTCTACGTACGAATAGAATTTAAAGAAACAAATCTTTAAAGCTCATGTAGATCGTGAGAACGATTTAATTCGCTAGTCATCATGAGCTGCACTGTACGTTGCCATGTCGAATCGCATGATAATTCGTTTGGTATGATACGTCAGGTGCGAATATTTTTCTGGCTAAATTTCGAATCGTGTGAATCATTGCGTTGCTGTCGGTATTGAAAAGGATCCATTATGGTCCAGTAAAGACCATGAAATTAGTGACCGTGTTTTAGACACATAAAAAATAATCAAAAATTAGTATTGATGGATAATTAAAAATTAGTATTGAGCGCCGTAAAAAATTAAAATTTTGCATATATCAAAGGCATAATCTAATTTTTAAAACCATCTCGAGTCTGTTCCGCTCTTTGAAATCAAACAAAAATTTCTCAAGTGAAAGTTTCACTCAAACACTGAAAAACAAAGAAAAAACAAAGCGATCTTAGGCGAAAAACATTGAAATATAATTCGTTTGTATTCTAATCAATCAAAAACGTCATACCATTAAATTCAAATTCGCTTCGACAAAAGCAATCGCATAACTACAAATATCGTTTTACTTTCGATGAATCAAAACTAGCCACTATTAATCGTCCAAAAATGTTAAACAATAGGTGTGTCGATTTAATTAGATAAGGTGAAAAATCAATTCCATTTTGAATAAATCTACCATTGATCATGCCAATTCCGAGCGCAATATTAACAATAGCAATTTTCCATCACCGCTCCACGCCTTAAAATCGAGTGTGTTTCCATCCATATGCGCATCACAGTTACTGTGTTACGAATGTAAAAATGTATGCATGTAAATTCCTAACAGACTCTCCAATTCTATTGAAAGTAGCGCTGTTTTGTAACTGTTTGTATTCTATTCGGACTTGAGGAATCTCATTATACGCTATTGTGAATTGTTAAAGTTTTGTATACACAACACATGTAGAGGTACGAGTATGTACATACTTAATTTGTCCAGAAAATGACGTCAAACAGCGCCGTGTATTGAACGTGAATGATATCGTTGTAATATTTTCACAGTCGCAGTAGCGTTTTGCACGAGGCTTTCAGCATTTTAGATGAAACAGAATGAATAATATATGTTCATCGATTAGTCAGAATATGTGCTATCATTGAGATGAATCATTTTCAGTCGTTTCAAGTTAGAAAATTAGCAAGCAACTCACGGCAGACAACTCGTTTACAAATGATTTGTCATCATTGATCTGTAAATTTAATAATTTTGATACTCAAAAATATCATGTGAAATTTAACAGAGTAATTACTACAGAAAATAGTCGCGAGAAATTTGAAGCTCAAGCACTTCAAGCCTTTCATCTGAAAGCATCGTTTAAAATATGAAGGTTTGCATTAATTATTAAAGCAAATGAACAAATAATAAAAATTATATTCTATTACCACAATATAATAATCGTAAACAAAACATAATCTAACGAAATTCCATATGTGTCTGCTGATTTAAAAGGTTATACGCAGTTAAAATTGATTTTTTTATTTTTTGCATATTCAGAATGTATATTTATCTGATAATATTCCCTGAAAATTTCAAATCGATCGACAAGTTTTTTCCGAGATATACGCATATTTGCAATCACATCTCGGACTGTTTAGTCCGGGGAAATCTAACATGGTGCTTCGGAAAAATTAGGGGAAAGCTGAATTTTGGTGTGAGCCTTGGTACTGGCGTGTTGAACAAAATGTCAAAAGTCCCCATCGATCCGAGTGCTGCGTCACTTTTTATACGGGGTCAAAGGTCAACAAAAGTGACCTTTCCTAAATATCTCAGTAACGGTCACGTCTTCAGAAAAATAATGTATGGCAATTGCAATTTGGTTGTTTTGTCCTGCTCTTTCGTGGAATATCCCATAAATGATGCCGCAATATAGTTTTTTTCGGAGAAGAGAGTAGCGAACATATGTCCCTACAAATTTTATGGCAAAAGGGGGCGGGGGGATGGTGGTAACTTTTCGGAGTACACTTTTCCACCTACCCTGGAGTCTGGTAGATAAGTTTGTATACATGTTTTTTTTATGCGCCTCTTAAACATAGAGAAACAAACTCACAAACATGCCAAGTCGTAATCAAAATCGGATAATATCAACATGCCGATGAGAATGAGGGTGCTGTTAGTAACAAATGTTTAGATCAATATATCTCAAAAACGGTTATGGTTACAGGAAAAAGCTATATAATCTTTTTTGTTGGAAATTTGCTAAGCTACAAATTCGTCAAACATTGTTTTTCTGAAGACGTAACCGTTACTGAGATATTTAGGAAAGGTCACTTTTGGTGACCTTTGACCCCGTATAAAAAGCGACGCAGCACTCGGATCGATGGGGACTTTTGACATTTTGTTCAACACGCCAGTACCAAGGTTCACACCAAAATTCAGCTTTCCCCTAATTTTTCCGAAGTTTCGCCTTTTTTATGTTGGATTTCACTGGGCTATGTTAGAAAGTAGGCGGAGTACAGACTGAAGCGCATGGGAGTATGCGAGAGGGAAGAATGGCTCGTAGACAGCATCAAATCCAAGTATTAGTAGCTGGTGAGGCTACAAAGGGTACATCTTATGGCCCTAAAACAGATGATTCCATGTAACTAAAAAAAAAGTTATCTATGTGGTAACTTTTCCCGAAACTTTAAACGCGTTTTTCTCAAAATTATGTTTCCAAGTCGTTGACCAAGATTTCTAAAAAACGGCTCAACCAAACGGTTTGAAATTTTAGCACAACTTTATCAGATATATTCCTCAAGTATTAATCGAAGGAATAAGATTTCGGATAATTATTTCTGTTTTTTTAAACAATTTTAAATGGCAATTTTGGTCAAAAAATCGATTTTTTTTTACGAAAAATCTAAATTTCGATTATTCCTTCGATCAATACCTAGTTTGATCTATCTACTAAAAGAATCTATTTGGTTTTTTGACTTCAGATGAATTATACCGGAGAAATCGTGGTCAGGAGTTTGTCTTCAGGAGTTTGTCTAGAGGAGCGCATCAGATCAATATTTTTACAAACTACTCGTGTCATTATAAACTTAGATGTTGGCACTAAATGCATATATACTTTTTGCTTTTGTAAAGTAAAATACCTTTTCACAAAAAATTAACAAAAAAACGTCGTTTTCCGGCCTTCTAACTGCGTATAACCCCTTAAGGGAAAACAAATTTTTCACCAAAATACGATGGTTGATCAATAAGTAATGATAATCGGTTAATTCCCGTTCAAATAAAATTCCCAAAAAATCCTTTTTACAGTCTCATATACTCACTAAGTCAGCATAAAAAAAACATATACAGGTAAATAGGAGGTACATTCATATCTGCACTAAGGGATGATTTAGTGTTAAGGTGAGGAGTGAGTTGGGCTGGAAAAAGACGCCCACTCAGAGGAGGGGAGTCAGAGTGCCGAAAGCACTAGCTCCAGAAATAACACAGTTCCAAGGAGGTACATTCATTTGAATACGAACAGTCGAAGAGAGAACATCAATTAGATTATTTATTATATATACCGTCTACTTTATAAATAATATATATATATATATATATATATATATATATATATATATATATATATATATATATATATATATATATATATATATATATATATATATATATATATATATATATATATATATATATATATATATATATAGATTCTACTTCGTCTACTTTATAAATAATATATTTATAATTAGAGCTATCATTAAGTACCTCTGTTTGAAAAAATTGTCTACCATATCAGAGACATACACGGCGACGTGGTGGAAACATTAGGGGACTTTGCTCCTCCATATTCCACCGTTGGGGAAGCTGGGAAGAACATCCAATGAAAGCGAACACCGCGAAGGACGTCCAACCACATCCCTCACTTAAGACAATGTGAAAAAATCACAGATGTCATGTTGGTAGATCAAAGAGAGAGAGACCATCAGGCAAGTAGCTGAGGTCACAGGGATCTCGAATGGCAGTGTTCAAAGAATCGTTGCCCACGAATTACATATGAAGAAGGATTCTGCGCGATGGGGGCCGAGAATGTTAACCGACGGGCAAAAGAAGAAACAAGTCGACATTTCGAGAGTGAATCTCGAAAAGTTCCAGGCAGATCAGGAGATTTTTTTGTCACGTTTCGTGGTCATGGATGAAATTTGAATCTACCATTTTCATCCAGAAACCAAACACCAATCGGTGACGTGGAATTAACCCTCTTCACCAACGTCGAAGAAATTCAAAGTGTCGAGTTCGGCGGGGAAGGTTATGCATGAATTTTTTGGGACACTGAAGGAATTATCATAGTGAAATATTTGGAAAAGGGAGCCACTATATCGGAAACTTACTACGCAGACCAAGTAAGAAGATTGCGAGAGGCAATGAAGGAGAAAAGATGCGGCAAACTGCGAGCCGGAGTTCTGTTTCATCAAGATAACGCACCGGCTCACAAGGCAGCAGTTTCGATGGCTGTAATTTAAAAAACAGAATTCGAACTTTTACATCTTTCCTCGGAAAACTAAGGGTATCCTGGGTTTGGAAAAAAGATGGACTAAATGTATTTACTTGTTAGGAGACTATGTTGAAAAGTAAATATATCTTTTAAGTTTAATCACCTTGGATTATATTCATTATCATTACTTATTGATCAACCATCGTAGATCTCAGATTTTTTCCTCCTTTAATTATACACACGTTCACTTTAAAGTGTAAATGAAAGTGAAATACCTTCATTCTGGTCACAGCCAATTACGTTGCGCTCCCAGTATACAAATTCATTACAAAACAGAATCATGCTTTAACTAGTTTTGTGCGAAATGTCATAATTTACTTTCATGAATTCTCACAACGTACAAAGCGTGCAATTGAATTACCTTACGCAACTATGGTTACCCTAGTTCCTCTGATTCTCATTCAGGTCAGTCCGGCAACCCAATGAAATAACTGATTTTCATGAGTCTTCAGTTAATGTTACATCATTGGTAAATACTATCTTTTCTAAGCTACGAATTTTCAATTCAATCTTATCCACTTGCATTAAATCTAACGTAAGCGGCAATGCATAGATACATAATAGTCAACTGGACTTTTTTTCTATATCTTATTTATTTTTACTGTCTTCTTTTTGGCACAAGAAAGACACAATTCACGAAGCTCGAAGCAATATTTCGTGCCATTCACTCTTTAACAGGCGGGAAAGAAAAGTTTTAAACGATCGTATGCATTGAAATTAACAATTTTTTGCTATCGTTTAACGTTTGAATTCTAATTGAAAAAACTCACAAACACCATAAGTGGCAGTGGTGCATAGAAAAATGTATGCAAATTGGGTTGGTAAGTATGATTTGTTGCCGCCGCTGAATGGATGAAGTTGGCCAAAATTCGGAACATTACGCCGGAGAAGTTGGAAATCAAGAAATATGTATCGGATAATTATCGTGATTATGGCTTCTCGTTTGCGTATGTATTTTTCAGTGAAATTGAAATATTAGGAATACATTTGCTGCTATGAGTTTTGTTTATTTCAAAGATAACTGTCTTCTAAGTGTTGGCCTAGTATTCTAGGCCCCCGGCATGCCGAGTTTTTCGTTTTTAGATTCGACTAAAATGATTCGGTGTCTACTGAGCTAGTAGGACTTAATAAGTTGAACACAAAAACCATTCAGGCTTCAAATTCATATTGATTGAATGAAATTTCGTCCTAATAGCTGTTGAAAAAAATAACCCGATTCAAAACTTAAGCGGCACACTTGTCATTATGCAAACACGAATAAGATGTATATTTGGCTATATGTAGTAAATACTTTGTCTATCACAGACATATTTTTTTTTATATGAGATCGTGCTGTAAAAATTTCAACTGAATGACGGCACATTGAAAAAAGGAAGACACATTGAAGAAAACGAACACGTTGAAGGAGTTGAAACATTGTAAATATTTCTGTAAAAAAATATTCATCTCCCAAATGGATGATCCCAACGTCGGCTGAATAGATTTACGTAAGCTTTTAATAAAACTCTGAAGATGAAACGTGTTTATGTTCAAATCAAAACAACATTAGAAGAGCAGAAGAGCTTGGAGTATGCCAGTATGTAGTCGCAACTAATTCAAAAATCGAAGTATGGTATCTAGCAGATAGACCCTGAAAACATTGTTTTATTACTGAGGTTGTGAATCAAGGAGCTCGAAATTCAACAAGGCACCAATGTAATTGCGATTTCTGACCCAATCCAATCAGGTTAAAACGTTTATATTAGGTTTATATTAGGTACCGAATAGAAACCGAAACACCGTTTCACACTTGCCAGCGACCGAAAACGAACCGAACCAAATGGAAACTCATATGTGTGAAACGAGCCTAATAAGGTCCTCAAGAGGACTCTTACAAAGTGGCTGTCAGCCAGCGATTCTTCCAAGCTGAAACATCTCTTGGAGGATCCCAGACTAGGCTACCGTCAACCTTCCCAGCTGCTGCGAGTGATGAAACAGCTAGGAGGTTCTTCCGTGCATGATGCGAATCCTTTGGCTGCATTGACTTTCGGAGCAAATACAGACTGTTTTAGCCTGTTCACTGCAGCCAAAGACTACTGAGCTAACGAATTGAAAGGACCCTAAAAAAACTGATTAACCAGCATCATAGCACACGGTCGCGTTCTGGGTACACCTCTCCACGCACCTACAAATTGAGTCGTCGTTTTCTTCAGACGGTAGAAAAACAACTTATCATCTTGGTATCGTCTTATGATTTCTTGACAATTCGTCTAAACGACACTTACGTGTAGACACAAGTGCAAACATTTCATTGCTTCTAGTACCCAGAACCAGGAGATTGCCTCCTTCTGGCTATGGCGCGGCAAACCGGTTGACTGCGGTAGGTGATTGAAATGAAACTAAAACTCCATCGTGAGTTCTCATGGAACTTTGCCTGTTTTTAGTCCCATTTCAGTCGCAGACTTTCTCTGCCACAATGGGCTAGACACCGACTTGAAAAATGATATCCTGGTATATCCCCTAACTTCCCTTCTTATTTAAAGCATGTACATATCGTCCAAATTTTCAAAACTCAGCGTTGTGATTGAACTATACAAGAATCCACAGACACATGGCCTTCAAAAATACCATACCGTCACGGTCAGGACAAGGTTTTCTCTAGTGTTGTGTTACTCATACAGGATGGATGACAAATGTCCCATACACAGCTACCAAATGTCACATCACCTCAAGCTTCAAATTTGTACCACCTCATTTTTTTCTTGTCATATTGAGATGAAGCGATTGCTTCTAAGCTTCGAAGCGATTGACTTGAGACCATAGAGGCGCAGCGATTGTAGTACACGGGACAAAAATTTGTACCACCTCATTTTTTGTCATATTGATGTGCTTTGCTCAACTTTGAAGCGATTGACTTGTGATGCTTGAGGCACAGGGATTGCTGTACAAGGTGAAAATGTATGCATGCGAGTTTAGTTTTGAGTTTGATTTGCACGATACGTAAACAAAAAATTTGGTGGTAATTAGCTACCATTTTTGGGAAATTGTTTAGTAGATCAATAACAGTATTGCTCTCCTTAGCATAAACGTTTTATATACATTTTTTTTTTTTTTTTCATTTTTGAGTTAACGCCGAATTCAAAAACTGCATACTCTATTAAATCATTAGATCAAAATATGAAAATCTTATCTTTTGTGGAAGTATGCTAAACTCAATAATGAAAAATCCCCCATCTATAAAAAAAACGTTACCAGTACTTAGCATAAATGTTCTATCCTACCGTAGCGGCGGCGTAATGGTATGGGGCTGTATGGTTGCCAGCGGCGCTGGAAACTTATAGATAATTGAAGGAATGCAACATGACACTTCATTTGAAGTATGACATTGTACCACCTCAAATTTGAAAATGAGTAACTCATACAAATACATATTAATATGACTGACGACCCAATACTAGTTTTCTCAACCCTGCAAATGCAAGGTAACACACCACATCTTGACCACTGGCCGAAACAACACTAACTAACAGCTGATAAGTTAGCGGTGGCTTAAAGCGAACTCAGTTTTCTCTGAGAGCAGCACACCTCCATTAGTAGCTGGTCGTCTCCACTTTATCACTATAACCGTTCGGGATAAATACTAACAATGGCCGACTATCCAGTCGAGCGCAACGATATTCTTAGAAGCAGTTCTAACGATCTGCGGATCATGCTCTCATCGTAAACTTACAGAAATATTACTTCTCTTTATCTCCTTCGAACTCTTAAGACATTAATTTTCACCGAAATGCATAACGCGCTCTTCAGATCGAGTTGAGGAAATTTAACAGATAGTTCAAGGCCTAAGCAGATTTTTTAGTACGGTCAACTTCTATCGTCCCCTCCTTTCTCATGCAGTAAAGATGCAGCAGCCACTTAGCGCCTATCTCGATGGGTCTAAAAAAATGATACTAAAATAATCATAAGGTAATGAAGCTAGCAAAGTTTTCGACCCCGTCAAAACAACGTTGTTGGTGCTACCAGTGCTCTGCCCTAAAATAAATATGTTTTTCCAATACTCCCAACTTATATATAGAGCCGCAATAGTCTTGTCCCCAAAATTGACGAAAGAATTTCGGGTGGTCAAGAAAACAGCTGCTAACTTATCTTGAGCAAACAGCCTATGTTCGGTGCCAACGTTGAATTTTTTTTGTGAAATGTCTGACTTAACCATACGATCTAACATCCCTCTTACGTTCAGGATACAGTTGTTTGGCTTGGCGCACAATATAGCTCCCCCTGGTATTCATGTTTCACGCAAGCACATATTATCCAAGTTATTCTGGTCTGCGATGAACAAGGACATTGACGCAAAAATGTAAGATAAATAAAACATTTAAGCAAACCTGCATCAACTTTTTTTATTGTCTCCAAACGTTTTAAGGTCATTCGCATCGACAAAATTGGCCCCTTAACACACTCTGCGGGATAGAACACTGCCCCTAAATCTTCTTCTAAGATCTCTAATCTGAAGAGAATTTACCGCTTCACCGATACAATTTCTGTACGAAAAGAATCCGCATCTTTTAGGCGATTATCCTGAAGAAAATCCTGGGATATATTCCGACAAACCGACTTTGCTTTCGAGTTTTCGGCAACCCTGGCAGCACTTAGGTCGGCTGACGCAACATATCATACAACACCGAAGACATCCATCTTCAGGCAGCTTGATTCCTACTCTCACTTCTTCGTCAGAATCGATTCTGTTCGTACAACACTTGTTAGATCGTATGGCGGTCCTTTCAATCTGCAAATTACAAGGAAATTACTTCACTCTCGACATCAGAAACAAATCCGTCAATTTTTCTAGTAACAAGATCAAGCAATGTTAGAATATTATTTCCCAACAGAATCTGTCTATGACCCTGTCATTCCATGTTTTGCATAAGCGTTACCATTTGCAGTAGCACATCGTCAGAATTTTCGTTTCTTCGTAAACTGCAACGCTTCTCATCATTCGAAACTTGAACGCTTCAGAATCCAGAATTCAGAATTGCTTTACCATCATTGAATAGATGCTTATCACTTTTATAACTCCTCTTTAAACTCACCTTAACTTAGCTTATTAATTTTCTGCAGCATTATTTCACTTAAGAGCCTTGCTCAGTTAAAGTTCAATGTGAAAATTAGTGTTTGCACTTTTTTCACTTTTTCTACTTTAAGTCCAAAAAAATATTAATCAACTTTTTTAATTTTATTTCCATTGTCTTTTAATTTATTGTTTTTCAATTTCATCTCACTGTCTTTGATCTTTAACTCAATGTTTTTGCTTTTATTTAACTCGAATTCAATCATATTTATCCGTTTTTTCGCTTTTGCTTCCAGTACACAAACACTTTTCAGTATCGTGTTTTTTGCAAAAATTCCACTTCTGACACCAGTTGTATGCATTTTGGTTGGCGTCCTCTAACCTTATTTTGACAAAAGTTAAACATTTGCTTTTATACTCGAAATGTTGTAATTTACTTCATACCAATCATTTTACAAAATTCACAACCGCAACGACTTAATTAGAGTGCGCGAACCCAAAAAGCGCAACAATATCAACTGCGTAGACTTGAAATATAAGTCCAATGAATTTAGGAACAGAGTTTGACCAGATGGGGCCAGAAACGAATGTGGTTAGATTTGATAGAATGAAGATAGAGTAAAGTATGTATCTAATAAAGATGCCAAAGTTAAAAAGTACATAAGACTATTAGAAACATTACGTTGTGGAAAATCTTAATTTCATGTCTAGCAATGAAAAAAACCTCGACAAGAGAAGGTTTTTCTTATCAAGTAATTAACCTGAAGATCAAAAATTCCATCAAGTCTATCGTCACTAAATCAAATTGTTCCACTTACGGTATCTTCTATTGTTATTGCACTCGTAATTCAATTGAATCGACTATGGTCTTGAATAATTCCAAACTCGAACAATGCATGGCACGCTGTTCAATATTACGTAAACTTTCACTGGATTCGAATAAGCGATTTCTGCAATAGCCTCCTCTACTGATCGAGTGTAGGCGCACATAAATTAGCATGCCTGAAGATATAGTATCAATACGATCATCATTGGCTCACCTTAGTCGAAAAACTCGAACACAACAACTTTGAATAAATTGTTGCAAGACACTTTTTGAAAGTGCTATGTAACGAACGTGCAACATAACTTGCAATTCAATGCATCTTTTTTTTATCGAGCAGACAGCTGTACGTTTACGACACATTATGCTGACCGGCGTGTGGCGGCATGGCGCTGATCGATGCATATAAGGTTTTTTAATGAGATTGAGAGAAACCCTTTTTTGGTAGTCAACTAAAGCGCACAAGACGTTTTCCGATTATTAAGATGCAATAGGCAAATTGCCGGCATTAAGTAGAAAAGATTGTGAAATCTCACAAGTCGACAATATAGAGTTTTTTCTATGAAGACTATGATAACCTGAGAAATTTTATAATAATGAGAAAGCTAATTTAAATGCAAATTATGAAGTATGTGAAAAAATGTTTGTGCTGCGTGCTTTTAATTGTAGTAGTAGGAGTCATATATATATGATAAATGATATTCCAATGCAGTGTTGATAAAATGAAATACAGTAGATGAATCGTTGGGTGCGTAACAATCTATGCAAAGAGCCAGATAATAAGGCAATTAGGAAAGTCTGATTGAAAAAAAACTATGAAAGTGTGATTGATATGCAGAATTGGTTGTTAATGAATTTCACATTAGACGTGATGAATTGTAAATGCGAATGAATGGGAATATCGTGCAGAGTTTTAGTGTGAAAAGCTCCAAGCGAAAATCATGATTCCATATGCTTGAAATGATGTTCGAAAGTGTGGAATCTAATCCATTAATATTAATCTGTGCGATTTTCATTTTTTTTGGAATCTTGTCAAAAAGCAAAGGTATTTAAGTGTCTATTCAATATTTGTCGTGATTTGATTTACCATAATTCACCACGAAAGTATTATCAGCCTGAAAACTATTGAAAGTTCAAACTTGCATAGCTGTTCTTAAGTACTGACGCCAAGACTTCAATAAGAATGACTGAATAAATGTATTGTAATATTTCATGAGTTCGATGTCCGTATTCTTCTTACTGACAAACACTCCATTTCAATATCGATAAAACAACTTTGGGCAGTCACTATAATTTACACACATAAAAGTGTTTATACAAGTTACAGTTCATTTAAGAACGATAAACTGCATTAAAGACTAAACTACACTGAAAAAAAAGTCGTGGCTGATTCAACTATTATTGATAGTAATTGTTTAATTGTTTAAATTGTTTAAATTAATTGTTTAAATACAATTCATTCAAAATTGACGAATAAACTACGGAAAATGGTTCTTTCTACTATGCTAAAATAGTTCATTTGACCATACAAAATTAGTTGACTTTGCTGATACAAAAAATGTCGAAACCTTCGAGGATTCAACTGTGTTAATTGGTTCATAAATACAATACATAGTTGATCTATAGAAAAAGGAGCATCAATTCATTTAACACTACAAAATATTGAATTATTAACAATTTTCATAGTAAGCGAACATCTCTACAATTTTTAAATTCAACAAACATAATTCCACACCACAGACTATAGTCATTTACTTTTTTGTAATATGTACATTGTTTCTTTTCTGTATCACGGACGTTGTTTATCAGCCACGCGTCATGGTACATAAAAGTAATCAACCATTTTCTTATGGTTATTTTAACTATAGCCTGTAGTTATTCTTATTTGTTCAATATTCTTATATTTGTTTTAACTGTAGCCCTTAGTTGACGCAAAAATAACTAAGAAAAATTGTTGATTTTACCAAGATTTTTCTCTCAGTGTTCTTTACAATTGTTGACGAGTGAGCTTGTGCAGCAAGTTTTGTGCAGTAATTGTGTTAGTTATACTTTTTGAAGCATATATTACTACCAAATTGGATTAATAGCAGATGGCTTGGCTATTATTACCAAATTGGATTAATAGCCTGGTTGATATGCAGTATATATTTGCAGTGTCATAATTGGTTTTGCACAAGTCTTCCAATAATTTGAGAAACTGATGAATTTGATCATTTTCAAACTCTTGCAGTTTTTAATGCTCTTGATAGATTTAGTTTGGTTTTAATTTGGTAAATTACTAAAGGTCTTGCAGATAGCTAATCTTTGTTTTGGAGTTGTAGGAAAAAGTTTCTGGGAGGAAGAGCTCAGAGATTTATGCGGCGACATATGGAAATTTTAAATGAAATTTCGCCAAATGCCATGGAACGCCAATAGTTTATGCCAAATGTATAATTCATCCATGAGATATATTCTTGTAAAATTGTTCCTCCAATACTTGTTTTTAGGTAGGTACGTACTTTAATGCGTATTTTGTGGAAATCTTCTCATTTGATTATATTTGGTTGAAATTCGAACGACTTTTGTACGTGTCCTATTAACTGCAAAATTATCTAAGTTTCACATCAAATGTAAAATATATGTCCAAAACAATTTTTTTCTACAAAGTTCTTCAGAAATAAACCAAAAAAATCGATTTTACGAAATGATTGAGATGTCGGTCTAGTTTTTGGAAGCATTCTGACTTAATTGAGTTTCTCATAAAAATTAAATTGATATGACTCTGTTCAGAGACATGACAGAAAAGAATATCGATCAAAATTTACTAATGAAAACTCGCCTCCAAAATTTTTGGAGATTTGGCGCGAAGAAAATATAATAGCCTCTGAAAGCATTCCAAATTTATGTTTAATATGCGTACAATATGTGGCTTTCCATTCAGGAGTTTTAAATCCTGATGTAACAGTTTGTTGAGAAATAATCGAACAGATCATGCATGAATTATTAGTAATTCAGGCAGAATCTAGATAACATTCATCCAGTGGAAGTGATCCTTCATTTTCATTACACCAACACCTGTAAGTCTTAGGATAAGAAAAGGGATAGAAAGCCTTATGCCGCATTATTTAAATTAAAAGGGCTTTTCACAAGTCAGTGTGACACAGCGAGTAAGATTTTATACTCACATCCTCACATTATACTTATAATATGATGAATACAATACAACAAAACAATCTATAAAGTATAAAAAATGCAATAACACAATTATCTAACATATGTGTATTTATATATATTTGATGAATTTGTTTTTGATTTTAAAACTTCACTCATATGTTTTGGCCATTTTTATGAAAATTCGATGTACCTTTCTTTCTTCCTACAAAAATGATTAAAGTTTCGAATCAAAATGAGGGCTTGTCATTTTTCTGCTTATCCAGGTTTCGAATTCCGCAGGATTGCATTGCAATAGAACTACTAAAATATTTTATAAACATTCATTGCCTGTGTAGCATTTAATTATCGATAAATTATCCCAATAGTTCTTATATGATAATTTGTTGTTCAGTGAACACATCCCTGTTGTGCATACAATTTAATTGTTGAGCAATTATTTTTGTCTGCCGAATATTATTATTGTTGGGGCACCAGAGACTATAGTCATTTACTATTTCGTACTGTGTACATTGTTGAACTACCATAGTTTGTGGTTGGTTACTTTTTTGCACCACGGACGTTGTTTATTAACCATGTGTCATGGTACATAAAAGCAATCAACAATTTTCTTACGGTTATTTTAACTATAGCCTGTAGTTGACGCAAAAACAACTAAGGAAAATTGTTGAATTTACCAAGAGTTTTCTCTCAGTGTACAAATATCTACCTAACCCACATCTATCAAGTAGCGTATATAGTTAGCCAAAAATGCATCTTTGTGTCGTAAGCAATACATTTTTCGTACTAGTTTTCTGAGGAAATTCTTAAACTAGAACCACACATTCACCGATTGTTTCGGCAACACATAGGGTTTAGATATTCTGATGCCCTCCAAACAGGTGAGCGATGGCGAACGTAGCATCCACACTCTCACACTCGTCACGTCTCGGCGAGTGTTTGGGTATAGCACTAGGTTTAGCCAACATTAATTTTTGTTTTTCTGCTGCTCAATTTATTTATAAAACTATTTTTCATATGCATGCATAATTGTTAATACGATTAACATGTCTCTATACTGACTAAAATGTCGGTAAAGTCAATGCCGCCTCTTAAATTTATTTACATAATTTCAACAAACTATGAAACAAAAACCACCGAAATTCAATCCTACCTATCGTTCCCTTCGGAACTAACAATTTCCTTTGATTGTAGACGAAAGAAAATGAGTCATAAACGTTAACCTTCTCCACACTAGACGGAACACCATGAGCTTGAAGCGTTCTGACTGAAGCGACAAAACATCAGAAAAAATAAACTAATGCTACACCCATATATCTTCGTCTGTCCTTGAATTATAAATGCAGCAAGCGAAGACATTAAACTTCTTTCCTCCGACACAAGACGCGCCAAGATATCATAGTAAAAGGGAAAGTGTTTCGGTATGATGATCTATTTATAGAAAAACTTTTGTTTTTGAAATGATTAGATTGCTTAAATTTGAATTGCATTCAGTTGGCAGTGGATTTGAATGGATTATGTGTTGGATTTTGTTGTTTGTGCGAGGGGGATTGAAATTATCGATGATTTGGTTAATTCTTTGATTGCTCTTATTTTCTTATAATAGTTGTGACGAAAACATAGCATTCATGTATTATAATACTAAGTTTTTTTAGTTAAGCTCAAATGGGTCAGAAATGTTCTACTTTTGTGATAATTATTTACTTATACTTATACTATATTCGAGTACTTTTGATTACAAAAAAAAATCTGTGCAGTAGTTTTCAATTGTTTTCATTGTCATGTCTTAGTCACATCAGAATTATACAATTATATAATATTTGACGTAAAACACTATTGTCCAGTAAAATGTAATAGTGAGTGCGGGTTGGGGCGGTAGCGCGTGGCGCGTCAAAGCAATCAGGCAATACCGTCATAGCGTAAAATAGTATCCTGGATCTATTAATGAATTTCGGGTTAACTAATAGGGATAAAAGGCTATCTTCTGCATCCACGCATCATCCCAGCCGAAGCATTGGTATCTAATGCACGCAAATGCTTGGCATTCGGAAAGGAAATGCTCCACAGAGTACACCTCTTTTAAGCAGGACGGGACGGACAGACTAATCCCGTGCAAAACCTATACAGTACAATATCCTTCTAGGTAGTTATGTCTAGTCAGTGTAACTGTCATAGCTCTACAGGAAGCATCCTGCAGCCCTATGGCTAGACTCTAAGAGGGAGATATTCATGTGGTTGGTCACATCAGATAGCAGCCATCTTTCTTGATGGGTATCGACTGCTTACTTCCCAAAAATTGCATATGCAGATAAAGCTTTCCATACGACCTAAGGCAGGTTGAGGACCCAGTAGTGGAATCGATCTCATTGATCTCATTTGATCTACATACTAATTGACATTTCATTATAAGCACACACACTATTTAAGCTGTGTGAGCTGAATGAACAGGAATGACCAAGCAAAGCTCGTAGATCGACTGGGTGGTTGGTCTGGAAATGGCTAATTCGATGCGAAATAATCTGCTTCGGTGGGAACTTGACCGTCAAGTGTTTGTTTCGTGGTGATATTTTAGAAACAGGATGATCTGGATGGTTAGTTGTATCATGACCGTCGACGACAACCAATATCCCCAAAAAAAACGAACGAAATTCTTCACAACAAGAGCACGTTCTCCAAATTAACGACTTCAGCAAACCAAAGTGCATTCTTTGTGAAGGGGATTCCTTATTCTGCTAATGACGAATGGTTGGGAAAGTGAAATTTTCATCCCAGCGTAAACATAAATCCGCAAGACGGTGTTAAGTATTTGTCCCAACTAAATATGCCTGGCTTTTTACATGCTTGAGTGGAAGCCATAGCTACATCAATTGGAAAGGAATGACACTCCGCCTCTGGAGAAACATCACCGACAAAACTAGGAATAAGAGGAAACAAAAAATTGTAAGAAAAAATTGTGTCCCTAGTCACATCTTTATCCACTTTGCTTCCACCCATAAAACTCTCTCATCACGTACTCCGTCCCAGTCTCCAGTGACAACAGATCATTCTTCCGTAACTGACTGTTCCAATCCTTTTACCCATAATAATAATAATGCACTGATACCAATGTTGTTAATAAAAACTCCTCCAAGGTTTCCAGACAGGCCGCCGCAAACATAGCTCCTACTACGACCAAAAAAAATTATTCTTCTAATGGTAGCAATATGACATCTGAATCTCTTCGAAGATCAGTCAACCGTTTTAGGCATTTTTCCTAACCGAACCCAGAAACGCCTAAAACTTTTTTGCCACAATTGTTGTAGTATGAGAGGCAAGCTAAGTAAATTATACTTGGACGCCAAATCATGCCATTTTAATTTACTCGCCATCACCGAAACTTGGCTTAATGCGTCGCATAAGAATGAAGAGATTCTTGATAGTAGTTGGAATATTTACAGAAGCGACCATGATTATTGTTCTACGGGTCAGTCGCGAGGAGGTGGTGTCTTACTTTCTGTTAGCAACACACTTTCAAGTGAGCTCGTAGATACAACCCCAAATGTTTTTTTCCAATATTTAATTGTTCGGATATCCTTCAATAACAAATCAGTTTACATCGTTGTTGTCTACATCCCGCCCAGATCTGACGAATCCATCTTCAGCTATTTATGTGATACAATATCTTCGTTAGCGACATCACTTCGAGAAAAAGACAAAATAATAGTTTTGGGAGATTTCAACCGTGCGAATCTATGCTTTGTTCCGGATTACCTTCTCCCCGTAAACCTTTTAGACACCAACGATTTCAATCTTGCGAGTGCCTTTTATGGTAATGATTTGCAGCAGGTTTCCCAAACTCTCAACCAAAATGGTAATTGGTTAGATCTTGTTTTCACAAATGCTTATGACGAAGTAGTGGTTAGTTCAACTAGCGACGCTGAGCATCTTTTTTGTAACAGTTTACACCATACAGCACTTTCAGTCGAACTTTCCACTCCTGATTCCACCTAATCAAAAACTTACAATAACTCAATTGTATTTGACTTCCGTAATGCTGATTATGAAAGCATTAAACATGTTCTTGGCACTACTGATTGGTCGAATGCTCTTTCAGCTCAGGTTCTTGGAACAGCCATTTCCTCTTTTTATAATAAAATATTTGACGCCGTTGAAAGATATGTACCAAAGATAAAAAAAGAATAAATTGTCTGAGCCATGGCTTGATAGGGACCTTAGGCATATACGAAATCTTAGGAACAAACTTTATAAGCATATTAGAGAAAATACTGATGTTAGTCCTGCTATTCAGGCAGAGTATAATGAAGCTGCTAAGCAATTTTTAGCAAAGTCTCATGAGGCTTATCACACTTGCATTAGATCAACCGGAGAAAATACCCCCTAACCTTAAACTACCAACTACATGTCAATGTTTTATTTATTGATTGTTATTTAGTATTTTATTTTTTACCTATTTAATTTGTTTGTTACTTATTTAACTTATTTGTTTTTACTTTTTACTTTACTTTTTTATTTTTTTTTTATTTTATATTTTATATGTGACTTTGTGCCTTGTTTGGTGAATAAATAAATAAATAAAACGATGTGCGGTAAAAACCTAAACCGTCGCGCGATACGATTGCTAGCTTTGATTCATCTTGTTAATTTTCCTATCTTCCCCAATCTAGCTTTTATATCACGTGGAGGTAAAGTAAATAAAAAACTAGCAAAAACCTGTTGTGGTGGCTGCTCACAGCTGTTCCGCAACAATATAGTGCCAGAGTTTAAAACTTCTCTACATTCCTGGGCGATTTTCGAAAAAATCGGGGGTCTAATTTTCGCCAGTAGTGCAGCTTGCCTGTCGCAGCAAATAGCGATGCACTTTCCTCTTCACTTTTCATCGATTGTCCAACAACCAGTTCTTAAGATAGCGAATATATCTGCATCAAGAACAGAAAAAGCCTAATAGAGCAGTGACCCACATCGCTGTAGTCTACCCGTAGGCTAATAGCCTATTCACATCGCCACAAAATCACATGCTCTTGAGACGATTCCTGCTTTTGGCTATAATCAGGTTCATAATTACATGCATTTCCATACATATCAAAATAAGGTACGCGAGGTGCTTTTGGTAAAAGCATGTACTAAAGCATGTAAGCAATAACTTTGTGTCTATGCTATCATCGCTCTGAGTAAATTCTGACAATTCAGCACTTCATTTACTCTAGTTGCTATCAGCAAAATTGTTTCTAGTAAACAAGTCAACAAATTTGTTTACCGTACGGATACATCAAACGTATGAAATCTTTAAACAGCACCTGTTAAACAAAAGCAGTTGAGTGCGATGTGAACGCAATTCTCGGCTTTCGAAAGCAGGAACCATAATCACATGCTATAAGTTGAATCAGTCTATGGGCAGAGTTCATCGCCATACGGAGTGAAGACAGATTCAGAAGTGCATCAAAGGCTTTCCCAGGAGTAATTTTCATGTCACCACAGATACCTAAACACAGTACTTTGTAGTGTAGCTAACTTCTTGCGAGCAGACAAGAGCTTAGCAATAGTCCACCAAACCACGGGTTGCGTAGGTACGTGGTTGCCGACCTTGTCACATAGATCCACATAACTACATAAGGCTCTTTTGCACTACCCCGAATATTAAGAGCTCGAGTAAGCTTCATTTTCATATGCTTCTTCTAGAGAAGTTGTTTGTCCAAGATTACTCCTAGACATTTGGATTCGTTGTAGAAGCGTGCTTCAAGAAACAACCGTCAAGTAAATCCAATGCCCGTTGTGTATATACCTAGTCTGGCCAAATCATCAGCTTAAGCTTGCACTCGATGCCGTTCGAGTTGCAACGCATTTATCAGGGAGTTCATTACTACAAGGGAGTGGCGATAGGACATCCATTTGTCGGCTCCATTCTCAAATAGGAGTTGGAGATTTTTTTGGTATTTTTGGCTCTAGCTTCTGAAATTAACAATTTTCGCGTCAGCTTGAATATCGTGCGCGCCATTAATATTTCGTAGCTTTACATAGTTCTGTAAAGGGCACTCAATCAAAGTCCTGTTCAGTGTCCACAAATACCCCCATCACATACTCATCATTAAAAACAGCTCCCTGAACTCTGGAAACCAGAGAATTAAGGGTCCGGTGGCATGATTTTCCTCTCTGGTACGAATTTTGCCCTTCTTTTGTGGGGATAGACTTAAGGGCCCTAGTGCGTATGCATCTTTCGACAATTCACTCCAGGTATTTCATCATAAACGATGCTAGACTGATAGGCCTAAAGTTCCTTGGATGTGAACAGTAATCTCCCTCAGGCCCTGTCATAAAGACAACTTTAAACCGTGACGGAACATACCCCAAAGCTAATGATGCCCAGAAGACTTCCTTTAGGTCTGCCTCCAGGTGCTCAATTCCCTCAATTAGCATATCCGGATAGTTGCCATCCAGGCCCGACGAATAGAAATTTCCAGAGAACATGATTAAATTCCTGACTTTTTGGCTGTATACCGGCATTTCCTACTGACGCGAATAAGGTTTGGGCAGAGGTACAAACCATCCTGAGAGTTTTTATTGTTTCTGTCTTATAACAGACATTTTTTGTCAAAATAAGTTTTAAATTACCATTGCGCTAACTAGAATAGAAGAATTTTCATCATATTTCCTTTGGTTTTTTATTTTTCATCTAAGTATTACTGAAACTAATTGTCTAAAACTCTATTTTAATTCATATTCTGTCATCCTCTGTAAAATGTTGATTTTGCCAACGCACTAATTTGACTATTTGCCTACTCTATTCTAAAATAACGAAACATTTAATTCGATCACCACTTCAAAATACAGCTTACCAAGTGTATTTATGACACTTACACCGCTGTTATTCTTCCGTTGGTTATGTTAGTCGGATATCTTGTTCTCCTTTCGAAGCATTTAAAAACATTTGACAGGTTTCATTTCACCCTAAATTGCTTACTATAAAGTGCAAGAAAATAATCGCTGCGGCGAACGTTTTTCAATAATCGTCTATGCCCCAGTAATACTGCTATAGTGCATGCACATAAAAAGTATGTTTCCACTACAAAACAATCAGGAAACACTACTACTATCAACAGTTTGGTGAGTCAGTCATCATCTATATACCTATTCAACTCAATTTTTCTTTGAAAAGTTTTTCTTATGAAAAGTTTAAAGCGAATCAAACTACCTGGGAGAGTTATTATCGCAAATCGACCACTTCAATATTAAGGGTGCTCTATGGCTGAAAGCATAATGAATGTATAGTTTAGTGTATTGAGTTGAACGGTTTCTTAGATTAATTCTACGTACTAGAGGAAGTTTTTGTTGAAAACGAAAATGAGAAATGGTTTTTCTTCGATGGCGATTAACTGCTTATCATAAGAGTTTAACGTATAGTTATTTGAAAAGCCCAGAGTGCTTACAGAAACCTTAAAAATCGACAAGTTAAACACGAATGTTGTGTGTCTCGGACGGTTTGGTGTTGGTTGGAAATGACAGTGAATGATTAAAATCCTGGTGTATTGGGTAAATATTGACTTCGTTCAAACAAATCCACCTAGTGTTCCTTGTGAAACTTCGTTGACATGCAGTTTAGCCCAGTCTACAATTCAAGACATGCAGCTTAGCCAATAAAATTGATAAATAACATTTGAGTAAAAACTTGCGTGCAATAGAAGTTCATGACGCCATTTTATAATATCTTTCCATTTTTCTTCCAACATATTGTAAAACTCTTCCGAAAATCATTTATATGCATAACGTTCGATGGCTTGATTCTTCATATCATCCATCCCCTTTGCTCTTCTCCTACTGTGTCCTTGGCTCAATGTTGTTTCTAGTATCAAGGACCTTGGCGTGATTTTTGATTCCAAATTGAAGTTCGATTTACATATTCTACACATCACTGCCAAGGCTTCTCGTTTTTCATCATCAGATCCTCTAAAATTTTTGTTTATCTTTCCACTTCTCTATATCTGTTTTTTTCCTTTGTCCGTAGTGTTCTTCAATACTGTTGCCAAATTTGGTGTCCACATTACGGATACTTGATCGTTGCGGTTGAATCTGTGCAACGCCGATTCACCCGCTCCTTGTTCTATAAGTACAGTATTCCGTATTGTGATTACAGTATTTGCCTCTCCATCTTTCAAATTCCTTCCTTTGAGTCACGTAGAGTATTCGACGAGTGCCTCCTTTTTAAACTTTTTAACGGCAGTATATTGGTTGATTCATCATTCAACCTTCTGTTAGAGAATCGGGCGGTTCTAGTATTATATTATTTAACTTTAATGTTACATTCGCCCGTACCGACACCTATTTCTTTTCTCTCCTTTTGCGTTTGCCTTGTCAGCACAATATCCTTAACCTTGGTTCCCTGCTTCGAACGTTATTAGTGTTTACAAATACCTTAAAAAATAACGTTCTTTCTTATACTTGGAATATGTCCTAATTTACTCAATTTGTTTGTTTCTTTTTCGGTCGACTAGCTTGTTATTCTTTTGTTTGTATTATTATTCCATTCTGAATTTTATTAATTTTCTTAGTATTTATGTTATTTTTCTATCTTTACATATTTTTATATATTTACTTTTTTTTCTTTACTGTTTTTTTTTTATTTTTCCTTCTTGTCTAATCTATAATTGGTTTTATTCTGTAGATTCGGACAATAAATAAATAAATAAATAAACAATTATATTTTATTCACATTCAATGATATATTAAAAATAATATAATGACGCAACTTCTTGGAATCTGAAAAATTTATACTAAAAAAATGACGGCGTCAACATGATACATTTTCATAATATTGATAAGATATTAATGCTGTGTTCTTACAGTAAATTACAAGATAGACTGGCACTCTTTACTGACTGTGCATGATTGCATTGAATTATGTTCCTTAAGTTTTCAATTACTTTTCCCAGCAAGTAAATGTATGTATGTGCACTAGTCTCAATTAGATGCTAGTATCTATCATAATTATAACGATAATTTGCCCTTATAATTCTCAAGTGGCTTTACTGCGTTCATGTTTATTTGGTGGATTTTTTAATTTTCTGCGTATACTGTAGATCTTGAAACCTCTTTTTAAACTGAAATGCCGTATGAGATAAGATCATCAAAAGCATATCATATTCAACAATGTAAAGGACTACTTTCTAAAATTATATCAGACCTTGCTCAAAGGCTGCTTATCTAGTCAAAATCTGTTTTTGTCACATCGCAAACTTCTCATGCCTATTTACTCTACGCTTGGCTTGTTTATATTTGATATTAATTCACCTACTGCTCGAATACCATCGTTTTTGCTCTGAGCAGAGATAATCTTTGTTTTTTTTTTAAAGCAACCAGACGAGAAAAAAATTATTTCAAAGAAGATAAGAAATGTTGTTGGATTTTCAGATTGCAGATAAGAATATGCCGAAAAACAATTCATATACATATAATATATAATAATACAATTTATTCAAAGACACTTTTGCAAATGTTTGAACAAGAATTTTGATCTCATGGATTTGTAACTAAATACGTTTTTTTTTGTTATCTATTTTCAGGATCAGTATGATAGTTTAGGAATACATACACAGAAAGGAATCGATTTTTTAGACAAATATGCAAATTTTATACGTGATAGATGTGCAATAGAAACAGAATATGCAGCAAAATTAAGGTAATTATATTTATTTTTTTTATTAATTTCACTGCATGCTTAAGTATTAATTATTATTCAGTTAAAGAGCTCCAAGGGCTTTTACCCATACGCCTACATTACATTGCCTTGAAACTCGATAACATTAATATTTTACATTTTAGTAGGTTTTTGTAATTTTTATCCTACAGTAATTATATTAATATTACTCATAGTTTATACTAACTTATAGATGAAAAGCAGGCTAATTTTTGAGTTGTGGAGCGTTGCTGATCACTCTATAGTTAAGGGTGTACATTGTACTACTATTGTTATATATTATATTTAGTGCAGAATAAACAAAATAAATAAATAAAATAATATTTTACATGAGATTAGATTGAAGCAGATGAACTGAATTGGATTAGATGGTATCGTGGCGGAGAATGATAACAATTTCACTGTTTGCTTTGACTTTATATTCCAGAAATGTTTATAAAATTAACATAACACGTTGAATTTTGAGCTCTTTTAACTGTAGCTCGGAATAGCTGAAATCTGGCATAAAAAAAAGATTGATTGAATGAATTTAGGAAAAGTGTTGAAATACGATCAGTATTTTCAATCCCACAAAAGCATGTTGTGCACGTGAATACTTAAATTGCACGTGAATCCTGAAATCGCACGTGAATATAGAAATCGACCCTTCCATAAATTTGCGTGTACTTATTTTTTTACTTTATTTTCAAAACTAGTGGTTTTAATACTTCGGTGGTTCTTTATTTCTAGATTGTAACTTTTATCGTGTTTTATCCTCCCTAGTGTTCATTACTTCAAGTACAGTCGCCTCCCAATAGCTTGACTGAGTTTACAAAATAAATTTGCTTACAATGAAGTCATTACTCTTGTCTTTTGGCACACTGGAGTTCTCATTAAAACCTTTAAACTTCGACAGCATCCTGTAAATATTCAAGATGATCGGACTCGAGATCGAGGCATTCAATCATCATAAATCCTACAGACATCACTTCACAGATTGTGTTAAAAGAATTTTCGTGGACTCAGATCCAAACTGGAACAATATGAGCTTCCTTCCTTAACTTCGTTTGATGAGTTATCCTGTTTAACACGAATCTGGCGCTGTACTGAGATTTTCACTGCGGCAATTTTACCTCTGCTTTATGTGTATAGGAATAACCAGGATAGAGCTTAATCCGAAGATCATATGGTGACTGGGCCTTGATGCCCATCCATAAATCGTTGCAGTGTGCGCTCTGTGCAACCTTTTCTCTTGAAAACCTAATCATATGATTTCACTGTATCTTTTCCGTGCACCTCCTTCGCACGACATCTGCCTACTACTTATTGTATGTAGTTCATTCCTTGCAGTATTCCTTTTTCCATTTATGAATGTTTCTTTAATGATCTGACCAGTTACATTTTCACTAACTTTCCTCATTCCTCTATGGCTAACTGTGGAGTTTTAAGCTTGCCATCCATTGATTGGAAGATGCCATCATTAGCAATCATATCCAGGAATCTTGTGTCCATTACTTTTTCCTCGTTTCCATTCTGTTACGATATATCCCAACTTAATTCTATTCCCAATGTTAATAATTGTCTGGTGGACTTTGTTTTCTCCTTTAATCGCTCCAAAAATACATTACTCTTCATGTCCCTATGTTGATCCAAATATTCATCATCCTTCACTTTCTTTCAATATGAAGCTCGCTTATTCAAATGAACGTAGGATTTCTATTTCTCCACGCCTCTACGTTTTCAGAGCTGATTATGTGTGGATAGCTTTCGAATTTGACGCTATCAATTGAACTTTCTTCTTTCATAGCCTAGACAGTGATAAGCTTTTACATCCGTTTGTGCTTTTAATCTAGTTTCGCTTTACACTCTCAGAACACTTTCTCGCAGATCCTCTAGTCCGCCTTGGCCATCTATTGCTGTTTCTTTTGCGCTCTAGATAAAAGGCAAGGCATACGTATAATACTTATGTAATTCATCTGACCAGTCGCTTAAAAACAATCGCACATTTTCACCAGAGGGGAAGCGAGAAAATTTGCATTAGCTAAGCAAAGATCATTCTTCAAATAGATACCTCCTTTCTTTCTAATCCTAATAATCCTTCTGGTCCAACATTATTTCCCTTGGAATTACTAAGCACTTTCCGGGTAGCTCTGCTTTAAACGATGTAGTTGCAACATGTTTTCAAGACATATTTGAGCAATTTGCCGCCTTGTTCCCTCATACTTTTATACCTTAGGCACTTCCAGTCGTTCCAACAGTTATACTATTTAATTTTTACTTAATAGTCTTCATTTAATTGGTCAGATGAAATAACACAATTTAATTTTTACTTAATTGTCTTAAAGCCCTTATAACATTTCTTTGTGATGTTCAAATCTTAATATCTCTTTTAAATCCTATTCTTCATTTCTCTTTATGTGATCCTTTTTCTATTTTATTCAATTTAAACTTACCTATTAGTTTTTTCTATTTAAAAAGTTTATATTTAACCAATCAAAAAATCGTCAAATGTTTCCAACTACCGTCCTATATCTCTTCTCTGCTGCCTTTCGAAATCGCTTGAATGACTTATCCTTATTATGCTCTATGAATCATGAATCAAACATGTAATGGCAAGGTTATAAACTTACTGAGTCGAATACCATAAATCATCCACATTTTATCTAATGGTCTCTTTTTTAAATTTATTTTAAATTTGATTGTTGTAAACGTAGAAACTCCCCCGTCTCGTAGGAAAATGTAACTACAGTCCCGATTACAAAACCAGGCAAGTATTCGAAATACGATGAAACTACCGTCCAATTAGGAAAGTCTGTAGGAAAGATTTGCTTACCAAAGCTGCTTCTCAAATAAATGGTCAATTTTTCGACTGATAACTTAAAACATCGAAATATTTCTAAGTTGAGTCAACCTTCCTTGCTCATAAATGTTTGGGAAATAAAACAATGTGTTAAAGCTTAACGACTATCCAAACAACATGAAACTTTTTCCGAGGTTCCACAAGGCTCCGCTCTTAGGCCTATTTTATTCAATATTTACTTTTCGCGTATGGGTACCAAAATCGACCAATTTTCAGATAATTTTTTAACTCACCTTCTTGGATTTTGGAAATATTTTGTTATCCAAAAAGGCTGGTGAGCTAATTATCGAAAATGAAATATTTTTGGAAAATCTGGTATATTTGCGAAAATATGGCCTCTTAAAATTTTTGAGAAACGTCGGTTCGTATTGCATTCAAAAAATTGTATAAAATCTTCTGCTTTACGTAGAGCCTTCAAATATGGCTTGTTGGAAAGGGTAAGGTGTAGGTATTCTAACATTCTGGCCAAAGAGGATAAAAAGGATCATTACAGTGTCCTTTATCCTTGAATATTTCAAAATGCACACCTTCGATTTTCTTAATTTGATTTTATATTGTATACAGTTATATAAACTACAAATGCACATAATTTCAAAGTGGAGCTCGTAACGGTACAGTTGTAAGAAATTAAAGGAGTGGAAAACTAAAACCACTAAAGAAAATTTATAGAAAATGGTACCGAAACAAGGTGAAACTTACAAAATATGGTATGAAAGAATTGTATATTTTAAAAGTAGATCTAAAAACTGTTTTGCAATGTTATTGAAAGCCTACAGAAGATTCTAATCTAGTTTCTAACGTAGAACTATCTGCATAACTATAACTAATACCACTGACACAATTTTCAGCAAATTTTTTTTCACATGTACTTAGAATAACTGCTGATCCAGGGCAATCCTGGCAGCTACCAAAATACCAATCTGTTTGTGAGAGATCAGAGATAAAATGTCCCTATTAAGAGATAAAATGTCATTAATTAGCCAAGCTTATATCGGAACCCTTGGTTAGAAAATTTATTTTTGGCCCTATAAATTTAACGTTTGGATGTATAATGCATACACAGACAGAATGTGTCCCCGATGTTTCCGTTAAAGTGAAGTATTTAGGCAGTCTGCTGTTTGCATTGCTGCAGTATAATGATTTTATGAGACTAGCGACATGTGGATCTATACTTCTTCGCCTTTTCTGGGAAGTATAACTTCGTCTAATTTTTTAAAATCAAATATGGGGTTTCGTCAGGAAATTCGGACACTACTTTGGCACGTAATCAATTCGTCGGCAACAGTGATAAAAGTAAACACTTTGTTTCCTTTTCTTTAGCTTTTGAATATTCTTCTTTGATATTATTTACTATAGATAATTCATTATTTGTTTCTGTTTCTTCTGTGGGTAGTTCCTGCTTTATTTTAAATACATTTATGTACAGTACGCTAGTAGAGTTTTTTTTAACGTTCTTCTTAGAATGTCCATTTTACAAATATTTTTGTCTATATGAACCCACGACTTTCCTTAACTTCAACTACTTCCTATCTATATCCTGAAAGCAACTTCTTCGAATTAATTTAAACTTCAATCAGTAAATTAACCCTAAGTTTAAATTGTAAAAATATGCAAAATAGACAAACAAAGGAAGTAATTAAAAATTAATGTACAGTGTAATATGTGCCAGAAATGAAAACGAATCTGCTTTCTTTATTTTTGTTTCATGATTGCTTAGATATGAATTTTCTTAATTATTGCAAAAAAATTATATTCTAGTGTTAGGTCTGTTAGTTCCAGAAAAAATCGAAGTACTATTCGTTTTATAAAATAAAAATCATAGGAATAATTACCCATAACTAAGGAATACAAGACCTTGATTTTGCGAAAAAAAAACACAAAGCCGCCATCAAGCTATTTCATATCAAACGTATATTGTAAGTTTCATCATGTGTGGGTACCATTTTCTTTAAATATTCTTGGGCGGTTATAGTATTTCGTACCCTTAAAAATTTCTCACAAACGTACTTTTAAGAGCTCCACTTTGACATTTAGCGCATTTGTAGTTTATAACTGTTTACAATATATAAAAAAATAAAGAAAATCGAAGGTGTGCATTTTGAAATATTCAAGGCTAAAGGCCACTGTAATGATCCTTTTTATCCTTTTTGATCATAATGTTTCTTGCACTATTTTTTCTAGGATACCTACAGCTTACTCTTTCCAACAAGCCATATTTGAAGGCTCTACGTAAAGCAGAAGATTTTATACAATTTTTTGAATGCAGCACGAACCGATGTTTCTCCAAAACTTCAAGAGGCCATAATATCGCAAATATTTGATATTTAAAAAAAAAATTATTGGAGCACATAACTCAACTACTTATATTCACAGTAAAAATTTCATTGAAGTCTGACGATAGCGATCAAAGACCGTTGGTCGATTTTCCGTGGAATACAATACAATCTAGGAATGTTCGCAGAATGCACTACACTATTCCCAAGCTATAGTAACCCCGATCGCACTGTAAATAGTTTGCACCATTAGCTGGTTTTGATAGACAATTTCTATAAATTGGAATATATACGTCAACGCTTTGAAAAAACCTGAGTTGTAATACACTCTCCTAAATCTTATATAAATATTCTTGGACGCGCATCTGATCGGTAAAAGCCTTTTTTTTTTATATTGATAACAAACAAACTTTAAGACCAGAGTCAGGCGTATTAAAATCCGAAATTCTCAAAATCATCTGACTCACCTATCCTCTTATTGATAAGAACTTTGACCTATCGTCAGCCAAACTAATGACAGGCTATATTTCTCATTTGTCACACTTCGCATTTACTAATACGTGAAGCATGTTCCTATTTTTTAAGGTTAACCCATTCGGAATGATTTTACTGTAACTCATAAACGTAAGCTACTTACAGTGCAAAATAATATAAATAGCATATTAAATCTCACCTACTTCTCCTCTACTCGATACTTGATTAAAAGAATCAAAATAAAAAGTATTTTAGATCTCGCATATCTCTTGCACAAAATTCTTAGCAGATGCATCAACTTCAACAATCCTCTGGTTTTCCCTCCATTAGTTATCATTGGCATTGAATTTCTGACTTTGACTCACTATATACTTATTTTTTAGCATGTTTTTAGTATCATTTTATGACAGTTTCCTATATTCTTAAAAATAAATTCGAAAATTAGTGTGTGTGTGTGTGTGTGTCTCAACCCCAAGATTTTGGTGAAGATCTGGTGTCAGAAGTATTTTAAGTGTCTAAAGCTTTGGCCGCAGAGATAAGTCTTACTTTGGTTTGCTTTCTTTATAACCAAGCAAAACGTTCTTTGTCGATCTGAAGAAATTCTCGACCGATGAAATGTCAGTCCTCATATCCAGATTCTCAAGAAAATTTCCCGCGGAAATTGTCTGGCGCTTAACCCGGACACTCGGCGAAACAATTGGTGAGTCAAGTTCCTTGGAATAGTGTTGCTATTGTCGAAAACCTACCAAATGTATAACATTCATAAGTCAAGCGTGTCACCCAGACTCTCGTATTCGCCTATGCTATTTAGGACCCGGCACTAGACGTTATCATTCATACTGAGCCAACCAAGCTATGTCGTTGATGGGAACCTATGATAGAGGTTTCTACACTACGCCCATAGATAGATATCGACCTCAACCCTTATCGGGTCTCGGTATTCCAGATAATAAAAACTTCATTCACAATCACCGTATATGAGTATGGAGTGAAAGTTTTACGCATCATTTTATCCTGGATTTATCTCAGAAATGTAGATACTCCCATCTAGGTCTACTCAAAATTCGGTTTATAATCACAGTTAGATTTGAACCTGGGACGACACACGTTAGCACCCGGTGCTCTACCCACTCGATTACACACACATCTACTTGTCCTTCATAAAAAGAACCCATTTGAATTTGCAGTTAGTGACAAAATGCTAAATCCTACCACATCCTGGTATCAGAATAATTTTCATTGAAATTTTCGCGACAACTAAGAACTCTTTTCTGTAACCAAACAAACACTAATGCATTCTAATCTTATATGCATTTAACACACAGCAAATTTGCGAATCCTAATAACACTTGACAAATTGTTGAGATATGATATTTATTCTCGTTTTCATATGAAAAGCCGTTAGATTTACAGTCAGTGTATTTCCAATAAAAACTCTTTTCTGCACTTAATCACTGTTGTTTGGTGATAGCAAGTGCTAAATAAATAAACCGCGAAATGAATAATGCATTGAATTACTAAAACTTCCCCCTCGATATCTTATCGCACTGAATCTACGTGTTCGTTAATTCAGCAAATGTCGGTAAGTAAACTGCACGACTATATGAAATAATGAAAATTTCGTAAATGATAATACGCTATCGTCTAAATGTTGTTTGCAGCCAGCGTCAATTTTAGATACTGTGCAAATGGGATTTATTATTGTGGAAATTCATGGCGATGACGAACGATGAAATAATGTTTGAAATGATAAAGAATTATTAAGTGCATTTACTCAATAGAATCGAAATGATTTATTTTTTGATTTTATTTAGTTTTTTATTGGTGAATAATAGTAGCAAGTGATACTAAATTTTCATCAATAATGTGCTGAAAAGAAATTCGGCAATTTTAATTCTCTCCGGTATCTAAATATTTTCGATGATTCTACAAGTTTACGAAAATAAATCTCTGCCTCGAAAACAACACGTTTGATAAATGTATCTACAATGATCGCATAATGCCCCGTTATCTGAACTCATTTTCAATGGCTAGCGGCATCCGAAATCGATTTATTTCAAATCGAAACCATCGAAATGTCTTCGAGACTCCCTCAATAAATCCCGACCGCAATCGTATTTCGCAAAAGATTTTTTTCAAGTGGCCTTGAAAAGTTTATTAATCCGTACGGTACTCAGTATGTGTATCTGCTTATACTAAAATTCAAATTCACGGATTGATTCCTTTTTTACAAGTATCATTTTGTAAGAGTACCAAAATAGATAATTGCGTACACATTTCTACATGATACATGCATAGAAGATTTGTGCGTTTTTTCTTCATTCCATTATAATTTGGCGATTTTATGTATTATTGCTCGATTTTGGCAACGTTTCAATGACGTAGTTCATGAGAAATATTGGCATTTTTAATAGGAACTGATAGAATGAGGTGAGTGAGATGTGTGGGTAGCGGAGAATATGATTGTTTCCTTTTTTATTCTCGAGTGTAGGTAAATGCTTAAATAGTATAAGTTCATTTCAGTATGTTGTTTTTCGATCTGTTTCGTTTAAATTGACAGATTAATTTTTACATTTTTGTTTTTATGTATTTTCGATCAAAATGTTGGCTGTTTTTTTATTTTCAATCATTTTGTTTTCGATCTTTGAATATAAGTACGAAAATCATCATGCACTTGAAAACACTAACAGAACTAAGTCGAAAGCTGCCCAAACGAACGCTGTAACTTTCCATAATCGTTGTAGGCTGCCTAGTCAAACCTTAGTAGAGTGCAACATATTGTAGCGCATTATTTAGACAACAATATCAATTCCTTTGTCGGTTTGGGTAATGAATCCAACACCAAACTGATGAATTTTTTATTTTGGTTACAAAAAATGTTAATTTATAGATGTTCGTGAATTTTCTTTTGAAGTATTTATTGTTTTTTTTCTCTCTATTTTACCTAAAAGAAAATCTTTGTTTTTTTTTGTAATATACATATATACAAATAAAAATGAATTAGATTTTTTTATAAAAAAATAATGATTCTCTCTCTGAATTTCCATCTTCCCCCTTCTTCTTATTGTGTGCGTTCATTTGTTTTTTGTGAAAATTTATGATCCTTGCGTGCTGTAGCCCAAAAGACTTCTTCTGTCTTAACCTTCAAGTAGGCGCGTGGCCTTTTAGAACGGCAGTAGTCGCGCGTAACCTAAAAGACGTATTGGAGATTTTAAGGATCTAAAACAACAAATAGGTTTTTATAACTTAAACAATTCTCTTTCAATTAGGAATGTATTTAGATGTAGAACATTATTTTAATTCTAGTTATTGCCATTAAATTGATATTTAAAGTAAATGTATACTATCTTTGGGTTGGGTTTCGATTTTAGTTCATAAATCCTTACTCATTCATATCAAAATAAAATAAAATACAAATCTTTAAACACTTAAAAAACAAACCAGCAATTCAGGAATTATAACTAGAAATCAATCAATATCAAGAAATAAAAATAAAAAACTTCTACAAATAATCACTGGATTATAAAACGATTTTGCCAATCAAATTCTTATTATTTTTAGAGATCAAAATTATAATTAGATATAGAAAATCTGGTATATAGTTAGTTATTTTCCTCATCAGTTTCGTTTTCATTGTAACATTCGTTGTATGTTCCCTGCAAATATTTCTTAGACAATATGTGCAACTTGTCTTAGATTGTCTTCTTTTTTTAGCTGGACATATTTTGCAGCTTCCTCTGCTTGTATTGGAACTTGTGATTGGTTTATCGCTCTTCAGTACTAATGTTCAAGTGCTCTGTAATATTTCTTTTCAGTTTCCTCGGGAGGTTGACCATTGTAGCTCTTCTCCATACGTACTCTTTTGTCAGTTCTATCCCTAATGCTCGTAGGTATATTCGCCTTTTTTTTATAACCACTCCGTTTTCCCTCAAGATAACCATGGCATTTATTCCAGCAATACCCAAGAAACGGAAGAAGAGTGTCAATGGCCATATATTATTTTTTCTAGAAGTGGAATACATCTTTGCTTTTTTATCGACTTCATCGACACCACCTTTGGTTTTGTTATAAAAAGTTATGATGCTTGGCTTTCGCTTTTCATTTGTACTTTCATCTATTTCAGCTGCACAATGTAGTGATGACATTAGTACTACAGATCTATTTTTTTTGGCACATATGAGATAAGTGTTGCGGTGTCAGAAAATCTAAACTGACTTGAATGTTCAGGTCTACCTTTATAAATGAAGCATGGCGGTATTTCTTTCTTATTTTTGAGCAAGGTACCCACAACTGATTTCTTGTGATTTCGGGCCAAATCTTCTACCAAAGGGATGCTGGTGTACCAATTATCAATTGTCAAATTCCGTCCAGTCCCGGAAATTGGTGTAATTAATCCGTTTACAACGTCCATTGCAGCATTACTCATTTGATAGGGGCCATCCGGCTGCTTACCAGCATAAAGCTCTAAATTCAAAACATAAAAAGTAGTCGCATCCACCAAAGGGTAAAGTTTGATACCATATTTATCAGGTTTTGGTTTCATATACTGTCTGAAAGGACATTTACCTCGGAAGCCTGTCATCATTTCATCAATTACAACGTCTTGCCCCACTGAATAAGGCAATAAACAGTTCGTAGTGAATTTATCCAAAATACCTCTTATTGGCGCAGCTTTATCCTGAGCACGTCGAGACGCTCGTGTAGTTGAATCATCGAATCGCAACGAGTTGAGTAGAAATCTTATTCTTTTTAGCGACATGGTTGTTGGAAATATGGATACACCTGTGCCATCAGTAGCATATAAATCTTCTAAATTTGTATGTGACGTACGCATAGCCCCTGCGATGTACAGCAGACCAAATACTGCTCGAATTTCAACCGCATCAGTAGTTTTGCAATCGCGGGGTCGGTTGTACATTGGAACTTTTTTTTGTATGAACTCATTCGTACGAATGACAATCTCTTCAATAATATTTTCACTTTTAAATAAATTCTAGGGTTTATCAAATGTTGTCACCCCAACACCGTTTGTACGAACGCCTGAATCTTCCGTAAGAATATTTTGTATTTGACGTCTTAGCCTGTTGTTATTAGATTTTTTCCATTTTGTCACCTTGTCACGTCCTGTGTAGAAACTACTTCTCTCCGATAACGGCACATCTTCGTCTGCACTTGAGCTGCTTGATTCTCCTATCGATTCAATTTCTTCGTCACTTTCTACTTCAGAAATGTGGTCGGAAACTTCTGAACCTTCATCACTGAGCACAGATTCACTCTCTATGTCTTCTTCCATTAATTGCAAAGTTATCTGCGAATTACTGCGGAGTCTACGGGCCATTTTTTACTAAAAATATCTATAAAACACGAACTTCGTTCAAAACACAATAAAAAGTAATTTGCGCAAATACAGTCGCGCGTAACCTTTTGGACTACGGGCGCGTGTAGTCTTATCGACGCCTACGACACGTTTGAAACAAAAGGTATTTATTCAACACGGGGCCTACGGAGAACGGTCGTATATAGTTTTTTTGAATTTATATTGAACTAAGAAGAGGGTACTTGAGGCCAGAAATATTTGTGACGAAAACACTCGAAGTTAGAAACAATAATCTTACATGTGCGGTCGATTCGACGCCGCGCGCCCACTTGAAGGTTAAAACCCACCCCGGACTGAGCTAGCTGGCAAAGTAAGGCAAACTGGGCAACCAACAAAAAATAAATTTTTAAAAATTAAATTATGCTCGCAACAATATGTAACGCTTTAAAAAAATCTCTTGTTTGATAGGCTGAAATAATTTTTTTTTTTTAAATCACGAAGTATCAACTGTTTTTTGAAAAACTAGTTTTAATTATCTAAACGTTAATAAAGATCAAATGATAAACCGGTATGTTGCGCTCATTTTTTGAGATTAGATTGTCAATTGATGTTTTTTTTAAATTATTCTCAAATATATTCGATTTTAGGAACAATTTCCAAGTAGCTTTCAGGAAGAATTCCCAAGCTCGTGTAACCTAGCGAGTAGAGCACCAGTTTCTTGCTTATGGGGTTCCTAATTTGAATACGTACCCAAAAATTTTTCGCGCAATGAGCTTATCTAAGTAAAACCAAAAGCAAAGTGTAGCGCAAAATTAATCATTTGGCATTCATAAAATTTTGGATTATGAAAATGGAGTTTCCTCAAAACCCCAAACACTCCACTCACTCCCCAAAACCACAAACTGGTTTGTTAAAACATTTTCGAAGAGCTGCTTGTAAAAGTGTGTAGTCCCCTATTTGAATTTGAATATTGACGATAAATCATACTAGCTAAACCGATTTCAGTTGCAGCTAGTTTTAAGTGAAAATTTAAAGCAAATTAATTGTGATGATTTAATTATTATTATTTTCTAAGAATGTTTGAACCGAATTCGAGAAAAGTAGATGAGCATTGTCATGATGAAAAATTAATAGCTCATGTCTGGCCCATAATTTTTGTCATTTTTCTTTCAATTCTTGGTTCAAACGCGTCAATTTTCCCAGTAATATAGGGCTGCTTGATAAAATAAACTTGAAAAAAAAAACACAAAATATTCGGAAAGTGATGTAATTTTTATATCATTGTAAAGATTGATACTTGGCATTATACGTGAAACACAGCATCGTTTAAATATTTCGGGATTTCTTACTGGGCTCAATCTTTTTGAGGTGATTTTGAATGACTTTCCGGCACATTTCGGGCAATATCTCGGCCATGACTTCACGAATATTGGCCTTCAGTTCGTCCAGAGTTTGGGGATTGTTCGTATAAACACGACCTTTCATGTACCCCCACAAAAAGACATTCAGAGACGTTAAATCACAGTATCTTGGAGGCCAATTCACATCAGTCAATCGCGAAATTACACATTTTTTACACATTGCCAATTTTTTACACATTACACATTTTAACGCGTTGTTTGACTATTAAATGATCCATGTTCCAAAATGGCAAATCTTCAATTAAATAAATGACAGTGTGGTTGACGTGTATCTTTGACAGATGTCGGTATGCAGGGTTTTACTTTGAATATTTCTAGGTATTTCTTCATATCGTACCCAAAATTCATTGTTATGAGGTCATTCCCATACCTTTATTTATTTACTTATTTACAAAAATGCATCGCAACAGAATACAAATTCTGATTATGGCAATGAAACAAGAAAAAGATAAAAAAAACAGATTAATGCTTGCTCAACGCTCAAGTCGAGAATAAATACTTTTAAATGTCTTTTAAAGGTATAGAACGCTTGTGGCAGAGCCCCAAGCCCCAATGCATTATGACGTCTAGGGATTTTGACTAAAGGAGAAGAGAACTACATATTTGTTCGCGCAAACGGAACAGTGAAGACTTCTTGAGACCTGTTGCCATGTAACGAGGTTCGAGGTCGGAATGAATCGGTGAGGCCAGATATAATACCTCGCTGCGATTTGAACAAGAAACACTCGTCAAGCAATAGCCGGCGTGATTCCAAGGAAGGAATTTGAAGAAAGGACAAGCGGGAAACATATGAGGAGTAAGGGATAATATAATAAAAAATAAAGAGCGTGTGAACATACACTGCACACACTCGATGGCCTCAGAGAGGTAAAGGAAACGTGGACACCACACTTGACAAGCATATTCGAGGGCACAACGGACTAACATTAAAATAAGACGAACGCATGTACGTATGTCAACGAATTTAGAGGCAGAGCAAAGGTGCAATGTAATGGCTTGCTGAGTCAATACCAATGCTTCTGCAAACAAATGGCTACAATATGGTCGCAGTCGAGTAAATATAGGGTGTTGTTTTTAGAGGTATAGAACTTTAAGTTGGCAACACTCTTTAATGCTACGTATGGTAAGACAGCATTTTATGGTTAGTTTGGTTTGCCATTACATTAAACCCGGAGAAAGTAAATGTCTGATGTGACTTATGGGCCGGTGGCATAACTGGTCCATATGTCTTCAAAAATGCTGCTGGGAATAACATTAAAGTCAATGGTGACCGCTATAAAGCCATGATCAATGACTTTCTCGTTCCGGAATTGACTCGCCGTAATACAGGGGACCACTGGTTTCAACAGGATGGCGCGGCATGCCATACAGCTAGTGCAACCATCGACTTATTGAAAGAAGCATTTGATGAGAGCATAATTTCTCATTTTGAACACCGCTGGACTATTTCTTTTGGGGATACGTCAAATCACTCGTCTACGCTGATAAGCCCGAGACGGTTGACCATTTGGAAGACAACATTCGCCACATTATTGGCGGGATACGGCCCCAGTTATTGGTAAGAGTAGTTGAAAATTGGACCTCTCGTTTGGACTTCCTCCGTGCCAGTCGTGGCGCTCACATGCCCTAAATCATATTGAAATAAAAATTGTAGAGAATTATTTTTCCAATAAAACCAATTTCTTGGTAGTCAAAATAATTTATCTGTATTTCATTTCATTTCAAAGTTCTATACCTCTAAAAAAACACCCTATGTATACATATTGAGCTCAACGCAACTTAAAATTTTATGCTCTTTATTCAGAGTACCAAGAAAAAACTACTGCGAAATTTTTGCTGATAAAGAAACAAATTAATGAAATAATTACGTAATTCAGATATATCATTTACCCTTTTAGCTTTATAAGCTTCCATCTCATTTCCAAACTGTTTGGAACTTACGGAGCGTTTCTCATCAACGCCTCCTCTCTAATATCTGTAACGTCGTCATCATTTTTCTTAAAAAAAATAGTCGAGCATTTATGGTCGCTTATGCTATGTAAATAGTACCCTGAGCTATAAAATATAGCTAAAGGCCAAATTCTCACGCATTAGGAGCTTTTTTGCTATGCAGCATAGTCTCAACTCTTTTGTAACATAGCCCCAACTACTATGAACATAATTTCTGCACATATCATTAAAGTAAGACTAAAAAAAAACCTTCAAATATGCTCGTGTAGCCTAGTGGCAAGAGCGTCGCCTCGTAAAGAATCGGGCTATGAATTCAAATCTTAATTTAAAGTTAAGAAATAAAATTTAAGTGATGTAAATAGGAATTTTCATAACCTATAATTGTCAATAAACCGAAATTGTCTAATTGCGGTTTTACTTCGCTTTTTATGAAGGCTTTAATGTATGGCTATGCCTAAGAATTTTTCACCATATAATATAGCGTTAGAGAAATATAGCGCCTAACAATCCCAAAATAAACCATGCATATAGCGCCAGAAGTAAATAAATTGTAAGCTCTCGTGATCTTTTCTCAGTGTAACAATGATACCCGTTAATTTGTATTTAAAACTTACTTCTACACCCAGTGACAAAAAAATCTACGAGATGCCAATTCAATGAAAATCTCTACATATTTTATCTAGTTTCTGGAAACGTTCACTTTTTAGATACAAAATACTTTTCTTATTGCATTATGTTCCTGAAAAAAGCGTTACAATATTGGAATATTTTTCCAGGAGCTTGATTCGTTAAAAATATAAAATAGCTATCTTTTTCAAAAAAAAAAAATCGCAAAATATTTTATTTGAAAAAAATTACTCCTTTGTTTATTTTTCTGTCATATAAATACAAAAGAGTAAACATATTGTAATAACTAAGAAAGAATTAACATTACAGGTATTTAATTAGTTCTTATGCATTTAAAAATTATTAATAATTGATCGGCCCCCCTTTTGCTTGGGTGACTGCCTTAACTCGCCTTACCATGCTGTCATACAATTTTTTTAAAAAATCTTCATTGATTTCTTCTTCCCACACTTTTCTTATTACATTTTTCAAGTCTAGGAGAGTTCGCGGCTCACTTTCCCTTATTTTTGAACCCATTACCTGCCAAAGGTTTTCAATGGGATTCAAGTCGCGACTGTTTCCTGGCCACGACAAAGACTGTATCCCTAGCTGCTCCTTCAATTGTGTTACCTGGAAAAGAAAAAACATTACAAAGTTCATTAGTAAAAATATTTTTCTTTCCAATGTGAAAATAACTTACAGAGCGAGCTCGATGTGCAGGAGCCGAATCGTCTTGGAAGAGAGGATTTGACACATCTGCCGTTAGATCCTCGATTGCTGGAACGACGCCTTCTTCAACAATTTCTCTGTACTTAGCAGCATTCACAGATCCTTCAAGAATAATAAGAGGCCCTACGCGATTATGTAGGATACATCCCCAAACCATCACATAGGGGGAATGCTTTACCGTCGCTTGGATACATTCGTCCGAATATCGTTCACCAGTTCTGCGTCTCACTCGCACTGTTCCATCTGGTACAAAAAGATTAAATTTGGATTCATCTGAAAAAATGACTCGTTTCCAATCCTCTGAGGTCCAATTTTTTCTATCTTTGCACCATTCAAGACGAGCTTGCCTCACTCGTTTATTCAAAAGTGGCTTTTTCGCAGGGCGACAAGAACGCAAACCCATCTCGTTCAACCTTCTTTGGATTGTTCTGGTACTGCAAGGCTCATTCATTGATTTCGACAACTCTGCCCGCAATTTTGATGCTGATTCGAATCGATTTGCCAAGGCCAGGAACTTCAAATGGTCTTCATCCCTTTGCGTGGTACCTCTTTTTCTTCCGCTCCCCTTTTTTCGCTCAAGGCTGCCTGTATCTTGCTTTTTTTTTAATTAAATTCCGAATTGTCCCCTCGCTGCACCCTACTTGCCGAGCATTTTCCGATTTTGACTTACCCGATTGGTAAGAAGCCCAAATTTCGGCCTTTTGTTCCAGACTTAAAGTGATGTATTTTCGCAACTCTGGGATAATTGTTTACCTATTAGCTTGCAAAATCAGACTGATGCAGAAATTTTGCATTCTGCAGTTTATATAGGATCCCTAATTACTACCTGGAAAATTTCGTTTGCCCTGGGATAAGCTAATTATGTCATTTTGATGGTAACTTGGAAAATTCCTAACTCGTAGATTTTTTTGTCACTGGGTGTACAACCAATATATTCAAGTCTGAATTTCTTCCTACATGTATTATCTTTTCTCTCAAACGAAAGCACAGTCAGCTCAAGGTTAATGTTCAGTAGCCATGATAATTACTAATTACAAAAAGTTCAAGAATAATAAAGTTGTATGCACTCTTTGATCCCATATGTTTACTGAATCACACATGAAATGATCAGATGCAGCAATCCAACTACCAAATCGACAATAACAAAGACTGGCACTGAACGCCAGAAAAAACAGAAGCATTTACTACGAGCTCGTAAATGACCAATTTTCAATTCAACCATAGAGCATTTTAAATTGTTTTTTTTTTACAATTCGAACGGTAAACAAATTTTTCTTTAAACTGTATATCGCTTACACATAATGAACTGAAACGGTTAAGTCTTGATTCCATCTAAGTGCAATTGAAGCCTTCATTCATCAAACATCGCATCAGCTTCTAATTAACACAATTTGACCTAGTTTCAATCATTCATTCATTTAAAACGATTCACAATGCCGCCGAGAATGAGATGCATATACGTATGAGAAGAAGTGTAGAGCTTCTTTAAAAACATCGTTACGAATCAATCTTTTTTCATAACATTTATAATACAGTCCAATACAAATTCTACGAATCGTATCTAAATGAATAGTAAATTTTCGATGGCGAACGGATAATTTAAAATTATTTGTTGGAAGCTGTATCGGTAGATGAAATATGAATTGTAGCCTCACAACATCAACGGCATTTTAATATTTTTTTCTTAATAATGTTTATTACTGTTTTCCAATTTTTTCTATTACATTTTGAAATAAATAAGCGGAAAAATTTAAATATGAAAAATTTTCTTTGAACTTTCAGGCGACTGGTAAAAAATTATCAACCCAAAAAGAAAGAGGAAGCAGACTACGAGTAAGTATTAAACACCACCTTGAACATTTGATTTATGACGCTGAGATACTTTTCGTTTAACTTTTCTGTTTACTTTTCTGCACTTATCATAAAAATACAATTTTATCTATTGCTCAACGAATGTCGCCTCGGTGAAAAATCAAATAAATCTTCCACAACACAGTGAAAAATAACACTTGGAATATCGATTTTCTTTCGAAATTTCCACCGTTATCAATCGATAATTTTCGTTCATGTGCAACATGGAGCCAACGTCTGCTCCGTTTTTCAATTTCTGTCTGTTTGCCTCGTACGAGATCACTAATCGATTTAAGAAAATAAACAAAATTCCATTAGAATGTGTAACTACTTACTGATCGTTGGGCTGCAGACATGCTTACATAGATACGCACCATACATAGGTATAGTACCGACTCGTACTGCACTGTGTGTAGTATGAACGTATTGTTGTGGTTAGATTGTGGTCTGTATAGTATGATTTAATTTTATGTTATAACGTCAATTAGAGACGAGATTCAAGCTGGGAAATATTCCAACAGATCTGGTGAAAAACTTTTAACGTTCGGAGACGAACAAGTTTATCTGTGCCTTTGGGGCATCTATGCGTATGCCATGTACATAGATCGGCAATCACAGTAAATTGATCCAGAAAAGATTACTCACTTGAGCTGTGTTTTGACCTTTGGTTATTTGAAATAGTTTCAAGTGATTTTTTTTCCAGAGTAATCGAAAGAGATTTTTGCTTTTGATAGTAATCGAGATGACAAGATTCAATTGAAATGAATATCAATCAAAAAGTGATCATATCATAGAGAAATTAATTTTTGGCAATGGTTTCATAATGTTGAATGATTTTAATCAAGCAGCAGGATATATTTTTGGTAATGAGGTTAACTTCGAAAAAAATGAGTTCTGTTGTGGTACATGTTACTTTTTTTCGAAGCTTTCTCCTCGTTAGAAAATTGAGATCCTCGCGTAATTTACAATTGCTTGCGTATATTTCAAATCGAAAAATAGGGAACCACTAGTATAATTAATTTAATTTGATTCGTATTTTCTAGCATTCAAAACGTCATATTTTAATTTAAAGACGATTTTTCCTTAAGAATCTAGATGGATATAGTTCAATTTCTTGACAGATATTGATATTTCGATGAAAATTGTTGTATAAGACGCCGATTCCTGATTCCTAAATAGACAACGTCCGGTTAGAAGAATCAGTGTTACACGGAGGGGAACGGATGTGGGTATGTGAATTCAGTAAGGTACTGTTTAGCAGTTTGGGTGTCAGTGAAAGATCTAACTGGCCGTTTCGAGAATCGTCAATGCCTCCGCTTAAAATACAATTACTTAATTGGTCTGGAAACCGGAGGAAAACAGTCAAATTTAGATCAGCGGAATATCTACATATCAAAACCCATTCTTTTGTTCAGTTTGGAGCAATCTTTTGACAGTATTTTAATTTTGTGATACCTCAGGAAATTTCATATAGCGACAGTGAATTTCATTTTGTTTCATTTCGAAATTTATTAAATCCTTAGCATTCTGCAAATGTCAGCCAGTGTTTCATTTACCGCGGAGCTTGGTTTTCTTTTAACCAATTCGATTTAAGTCCAATCAATTGGTTTAGGTACTGTATAGTATCAATGGGTTTAACACTTTCGGCGCCAAGCGTGTTTCGATTGAGTTTCTCGCGGGCCCAAATTTTACTGTCGGCGCACTAAGTGGTAATACCAACAATGCAACTCGAGTAGGTCCGTGCGTTGTCGATTATCTACGTTTGCAGAGCTTTCAACCCAGTATAAATGATACATTGCTTAGTTCCGAAGGCCATCCTCCGAAAATGAAACCTTTGGCGAAAATGGCGTACAATATTGGAAAAACTAGCATCGGCAAGAGCGACTAGATGGTGTCATATGCAACAAACATACGAAAAACCATCAAATGGTGTCGCAAATTAGCATTACATTTACTTTTACGAACAACGATCGTAAATGCACATATAGTGTATTAGAGAGCCACACAAAAAAATTGAGCTTATTTAACTTGAACAAGAAAAGCGTCACCCATATATGGGTGACGCGGTCCCCACGGAAGCATACCCGTCACCCAAATACGGGTGACGCGGCGACGAAAGTGTTAATACATACTGCCTATGTTGGAAAAGTTATCTTAGCTCTCATAGGTTAAAAACTTATGAGTTTCAAAAATAGGACTTAAAACATCTTTCGCGTTAAAGCAAGTTTTCATTGATTCTTCGGTTGATTTCGTCTCCAAGCTCGTTTAAATAACTGCCTGCATGCGAAATTGGGGTAAAACTCGATTTGATAATCCACAGTCAGGAAACTTTACTACTTGAGGAAAAAAGTGGTAGCAGGAGTCAAACATTGTGGAAAAACCACACAAAAATGCACGAGAAGAAAACACATTGAAGAAAAATGTACTAAAGCATAACCTAACTTTGCTTATTGGCCAAAAATCGAATAGTTAAATTGTTTAACGGTTATGGGGTATAGATATTTGAACTTACCCAAAATTCGCAACTCCTAATGTTGATTCATAGAAAGGAATCAAACATTTATATTTAATTGGGATTATACCATGATTTTGGTGACCCTATCAAATATATATATAGCGATAGGCCCTCACTAGCGCTATTCTCCTAGAATCACCTATTTCCCGGATCAATGTCGTCCACCTTTTCGAAGAAATAATCACTGACAACTGTCCTACTACGCTAACCCTCCATTTTACCGCATTTATTTCTAGACGTATTCCAATTACTCATTCCTCTCTGGTTAGGATTAAAACTGAGATGACTGTGCGCAATTTTGTAAAAACAAACAAGCCATTCATCAAGGTTAGATCTCCTCTTACCGCTGCTTCCTACGCAACTTCCTTGACAAACTGATTAATACGAAGCCATGCCAAACACTAGGAGTGTCTTTACTGCTGTAGTGCGCAGCTCTCCCGTTATCAATCTACGTTCTTTTTTCATCATCTTCTGATTTACGGAATTAGTTACGACTGCCCACTAGACTGTTGGTCCGCACATAAAAAAACTGTTTAATTGAATCTTGAGTACAGAAATGTTCAGATAAACTACACTATCTCAAATACTTTGTCTATGTTATTTGACGCGTCATCAAATAACTATATAGAATTTGTAAAATATAATGTTGATTATTTTGGGCAACCAGTACTTTTGAATTTATACTTATGAAAAAAATTCATTTCTTAAAAATACACTTGCCCATTTGATAGAGGGCTTTAACGCCAACAATATGGTTGTACGAATCCATTGTGATTCATCATAAGTAGTTGTTGATCCTATTCCATATCCAACAAAAAGTATCAATGTGCAGCAAATACCAGGCAAACCTAATAACAGGAGAAAATGAGCGTAGAGTAATTTGTAACCAAAAACAGAACTTCCAAGTGTAATATACTTTATATTTTATATTTATACTGTATTACAATTTTTTTTTTTTTTTTTTTTTTTTTATAAATATGTCAATTAGTTTAGTTTTCTCGGCCTTTTTCTCTCTTTTCATAACATTCGTCTATATGTAGGACCTTATCCTGAGTAATTTCAACTATTAGTTGTAAACGTTCATTCCGAATTCATTTATACTTTAACATAGTTTTTGCCATTAGCACTGAGGACATTTTAATATATTTCCTTTTTACATTGTGGATATTACCGGTTATACTTAGTTTTCTCAAGCTTTTTATCATTTTATATCAAGCAATTTGTCCGGTACCGGAAATTAATAAAATCAAACAATAAAAATGTAAATATTTTGAATATTAATCTTATCTAAATAGTGTTCAAACCACCCTGTTTAAATAATAAGAATTTACACCTAATACATGTTACAAAATTATCACTAAAACTTTTCTATCTTAACCTTCAGAGAAGTAAGGGCTGTTCCAGTAAAATTACACCCTTTTACTAAAGCACATAAAATGAAACCTTTTGAGTTGAGGAAAAAATAGGGCTATTTTCTACTATAGACTGTCTTTTAAAGATATGCAGAACCTATATTTGTAAACGCTACCCAGCAAACACAGCACTACTTCTAAAGTGCTGCAGAAGTCGTGAGTAAACCCGTGAATGCTTTTAATGCTAGAGATAGCATTTTACCCCAAAATTCACCTATTTACTTCATATTACCCGCGTACGTGTAAAATGTTTTGTTTCAGGGTTGATTGTTTCCATCTTACAAATAGGAAAAAGATAAACGATAGGAATACAAGGAGTGCAAAAGCACTGCTATACTACTGCTGAAGTGGTGAAACTGCAGCACGTAAAATGTACTGCTGTACTACTGCCTTAGAAGCAGTATAGCAGGACATTGATATGGCTGCCCAGCTATAATGTCACCAATAGTATATTCGCATTACTTTGGATTCATGCCATCACATTTGCATTACTTTGCATTCATGTCATCTTTAATTAGAGCAAAAAATACCGGTTTTAATTATAAATTTCAAAATATTTCACGTATCACTTGCGAAGTATGACTGACGCTTGACGTATGGGCAACTCGATTTGATTTTTGGGAAACGATTTGAATTGCACCATCTGGTCACCAGTTTGGCAGTAGTGCAGCAGTACTTTATATTCATTGTAAATAGGGAACCGTAAATATATAAGAGATTCATCAACGTGTCGGAAAACTACAACAACTAGACAGCCTGTTCAGGAGTTTAGCAGTAATACAGCAGCATGTATAATCATTGAGAAATAGAAAAGATAAATACTCATTAGAAAATGTATCAACACATGGAAAAGTTTTTACAACTGTATGCGAAAGTGCTGAACGCACGTTTGCTGGGCAAGTTTTCCACAGAGGCCTCATTAACGATTGCGTATGCTATTTTCCATTTATTTTAAAAGTCAGGTACATTTTAAGCTTTCCCATTGCTTTCCTTCAATATTCTTTTCATTTGAGCCCAGCATCGTTCTATTGGTCTAAGTTCAGAACGATTTGGTGGGCTGACCTGCTTGAGGACAAAAGTGACGTGGTTGCTTTCATACCACACCAGCGAGTTCTTAGCATAATGACTTGATGTTAGGTCTGGCTACAACAACATGGACCCTTCATTTATATTAATTTAGGGGAGCAATAGCTTCAATTTCGTCACGTATTGACCGTACAATTTTCGAGCCCTCGTTTTCGCTACTTTCTCCTTTTACTCCGATCGATCTAAAATTTTCTAAACCTTATATGTTCTCAGGTTGTAACGTTTCTTCATTCGATCAATCGTTGAATTCGATATACCAGCAAATAGTGTCATGTCTCGAATTAGAGTTGGGTCGTACTCGCATATTCACATACTAGGTATTCCTAGTACGAGTACAAAAAAATACCTGTTCCAAAAATACTAGCTAGTATTTTTTGTACATGCGATTTACAGTAATGTAATGAAACGGTATGATATGCCCTCCCCCACCCACCAGACACAAAGTTCCCAGGCTAAAATGGTGATGGTGCAGATGACCGTGAAAGGATACTGAGTCATTAGTCCGTGCAGCTTGTCCGTAACTTTCCAATGGTCGGTCATTTATTTCGCAAGTCTTTCTCCAATCTAGGAGCTATCTAAGGGAAAACAATCAAATTCAATCAATTTAATTTGATTTTCATTTTAATTTATGCATAAAACATCTCCTGTATTCGTTCAAATTACCAATGTCGAAAAATTTACTAAGATAGGACCAACTAATCCTGTTGCCATTTATATAACTTTTCATCGACCGATCTCTGATTCCAAACTTTTCCTGGCTAATATAAAACAGTCGGTTTTCCACTTCGCCTCACTGAAGCATGAAGTTTGTCGAAAATTGTATTAAGATATTATAAAATAAATGTTACATTTATTAAACATGCACCCACTGGGGGCCAACCTCTTCAATAAGGCTGGACATGAGTCACAAACCCGGTCGGGTTGGAGTGCAGTCACAAGGAGGGCTTCAGCACAGCCTGAGAAGCAAACTGGCGAACCAAAAAGGATCTCAACATTTTTAGTGCTACTTTCAGTTTTTCCGGTGGATTTCATTTTGCCGTATCTTAGAAACTAGGCCGCTTTTTCCCAGATTTGTATGGAAATTTCGCCCAAAATAACTCAGAAAGGTCCCCGAATTCATGCTAGACCAAAAAAATTTTTTGTAAAATACAAACGTTTTTTCCCAATTTCCCCTATCAAAAAATTTTTCGCCCTTAAAATATCACTATTATAATCCACGACCACTTTCAATCATCAAACTATGGCCAAAAAACCCCTTACTCCCCTACAAAACCGAAATTTTTATATCACAGCAATAGGTCTTGGCCCGTTATGCCCCAAATAACTCTAACCCAAACTTGGCCCATTTTGTCCGATTTCAGCTATTTTTCCCCTAAAAACCTAAACCTAAAGTCCCAAATACTGGCAAACACGAAAATACTCTACAAAAATATGCGATACGAAAATACTTGCAAGTTCCAAAATACTCGATACGAGTATATACTCGTATAGTTCCAAAATACTTGCAAGTATTTTGGAACGATACGAATATATTCGTATTCGAATATTTTGGAACGATACGAGTATATTCGTATCGAATATTTTGTATTTTCGTATTTTCAAGTATTTTCGTCTCGCGTACGAGATATTCGTGAGTATGAAAGCACTTGCAAGTATGAAATACGAGTTTATAATAATATTAGGAGACTATTACGTCACTGTTTGATTGAAATGAATTAAATGGACGAAATTTATTGTGTAAATTCTTGATTACATGTATAGTCCACAAAAATACTCGTACCTAGTATTTTTGAATTTCGTACTAGGTACTGGCTGTTCCAAAAAAATACCTGTTCCATATACCTGTTCCAGTATATACGCCTCATCTCTATCTCGAACAGAAATGTTGGGTTTGCGTTTCGAATTTACTGACAATTTTCTTCGATAAGTCTTTGTTTATGCTTCCAGATTTTCTACTCCTTTTCCTTGTAACAGATAGTCCCTTCTTTTAATTTGCTTTTACTCGTTTGACGCTTTAGTCTCCTTTGAAAACTTAATTTCGGGATTTTCCACGTATTTGAAAATTATTTGCTGCGTTGTTTTTCTTATTTCGACTCCATGTTTCCAGTTAAATAGCTCCTGGATGAATGAATACTAATATAGTTGTTTGTCCCTTATAGAAGGTTACCATATGTCTTAGAAATCTGGAACTGGAATATACACCTAAATATATACAAAGATAAAAAGTTCAAATTTTACTGGGGCAGCCCTTAAGACGTGTTTGGATTTATTTGAATTTAAATATCCACTGATCTTTTTTTATATCACAACAGTTAATAATGCTTTTGAAATATCCGACTTTATAAACTGAATGTTTCGAAATAAAATCTGAATTTTCGCGTCCGTCATCCAACAAAATAGTCTTCATTCATTTATACCGATCAAGCTCTCAGTAATATCACACTCAAGCTTGACTACAATCTGGGTCAAGATGTCACTTCCATTTCCTTCATTTGTTAGTTTAGCCAAACGATAAACTACAGATAATTGCCCTAGAATAGCAGAATCTTCGTCAGATCGTAGTTTTAGATACGCACGTGCAGCGCTGAAGAAATGACGATATAATTGTGCACACGGAAACATCTTGATTTTCTTCAAGTCAATTTTCTAAAAGTCATCTTCGCTGATTGTGTGATAAATGTATTTGCACAAATACAGCAAATTCATTGATTCTACAAGAATATAGGGTAAAACCTCCATATCTAAAACATAACATATTCTATTAGCTGCAAAAAATGTTACGAACCTTACATGCAACTTTTCTAGAAAATAAAATATACAGTGCGCGAAGTAATTATATCGGACAAAGAGAATATCGAGAAAATTATTTGCTAGATACTGATTCAAAAAATAAAAATTTAGTTTTATGTTTCATGCAATGATAACAAAGCAACAGTGGATTGTATTTTCAACTATTTAATTTTTTTGTATCCAGGAAGATACAATATTTCAAATTCATGAACGAAATAATTATAACGGACAAATCACATAAAAATGTTTATAAGTATTTTATTTCAAAAATTAAAAACAATAATTAACACCAAAAGAAATCTTAATAATCTATAGGGCTTCCCTTATTTTGTATCACTTTGCATAAACGACGGGGCATGGAATTAACAAGGGATTGAAGAACATATGTTCCAATTTGATTCCATTCCTTTATAATGGCCGTTTTTAACTGACGACCTTGTGAATAGACTTGTTGTGATAAGATACCCCATGGATTTTCCATGGGGTTCAAATCAGGGCTTATAGCAGGCCACTTTAATAGCGGTATGTTCCGGGACTCAAAAAAAAGTTTCGTGAACGTCGCAGAGTGTATAGGGCGTTGTCTTGCTGAAACAGCCAGTCGTCTCTCCACAAATCCTCTGCAAAAGTGATAAGTACGTCGTCCAAGAGTTCAACATACTTAGCTGAGTTCATTTTATGTGAAATAAAACAAATTTCAGACTTTCCCCGAGAGCCGAATGCAGCCCATATCATGAAGGAATCTCCTTGAAAGTTCCTTCTATGACACGTTTCCCGTTCTTTACGGACATCTCTGAAATATCCATGGCTGCCATCAGGCCCGTCTAAATTGAATTTTTTTTCATCAGCAAATATAACAGAATCCCATTCATTTGTCCAAAATTTATATCGTTCAGCAAATTCTAAACGTTCAGATTTATGACGTGGTAGAAGCCTTGGTATTTGCAAGCGTTTTCCATATTTAACATTTTCATTATTCTTCAAAATCTGCTGAACCCTTCGCGTAGTAATGGGAAGATTCAATTGAAACCTTATTTGTGAGGGGCTTAGCTTTTTCTGAACAGCCAGCCGTTTTATCTCTCTTTTAGACCTCTCACTGACTTGAGACGGACGACCTGATCTCTTGATTTTGGCGTAATTTTCGGGGTTTTTCAAGAAGTTATTCACCGTACTTTTGTCCCTGTTCAACTTTTCAGCTATTCTTCTGATTGTTGTCCCGCAACCCCTGTAAGCTAAAATTTTAGCCCGCTCTTCGGCAGTAAATGTTGTCCCCTTTGGCATTTTTATTGATTCGAACTGTAATTTTAAAAATTTCGAATTAAAAACTGCACGTATAAATGCTAATCCTCATTAGTAGGCTGCGTATACAGTCTGTCAAGAATGAGTTTACACATAGGAAAAAAATTCAATTTTTCATCTTTCTAATTATAAAATACTACTTTTTGTTTATGTAAATAATTTTTTTTTCTTAATTATCGTTATTTGCATTATTTCCAACCGATATATACAAAAAAAAAGTACAACTTCAATGCAAAAAAAGAACGAAAAGAACAACGAAAACAATTATTACAATTCTTGAAGTGTCAAGAAACTCTTTACACAAAAGTTTATTTTTTGCATTACTGCAACGATACGGTAAATTTACCATAATTTTTGGTCTGTATTGTTAAGCTCTATAAAGTTGATCATTAGTGTGTGATTAATTGTTGGCTAATACGCATAAATAAGTGAGATATTGTGTTTTAAAATGCCAGGCAAAAGATTATCCTTTGAGTTAGTTCAGATGATATACTATAATCACCAATTAGGTAAAAGTGCACAGGAACTGTCGGAAATGTTTTGTGTAGCACGAATGGCAGTCTATAACGTTATAAATCGTGCTGAAAATGAGAATAGATTGGAGCCAAAGTGTGGAGGTGGCTCAAAACCAAAAATATCTAAACGTATAGAGCGCCTTATGATAAGGAAGCTTGATAAAAACCCCTGGATTTCGACCAGAACACTTGCTAGGGAACTCAAGGAAGAGTGTGATACTGCTGTTTCCCATGAAACAGTACGACAGGCCATCCTACGAAATAAGTTCTCATCAAGAGCTGCACGAAAGAAACCACTGTTTTCTGCACTAAACATCGAAAAGCGTTTTTCTTTCGCTACGATGCACCTTTTTCAACCCGTTTACTTCTGGGACGACGTCATATTCTGCGATGAGACGAAAATGATGTTGTACTATAATGATGGACCGGCTAGAGTGTGGCGCAAGCCTTTAACATCGTTGGAAAATCGAAATATCATTCCGGCTGTAAAATTTGGTAAGTTGTCCGTTATGATTTGGGGTGCTTCTCAAGCAGAGGAGTAGGAGACTTGGCATTCATCGAGTCAACCATGGACGCCCAACCATATTTGCATATCCTTAAAACATATTTGGCAAGCAGTGCGCAGAAATTCGGGTTTATGCATAACAGCAAACCAAATTTAAAGCCTTACCAGGACAACGATCCCAAACATAAGGCGAACATGGTGCGATTGTGGCCCTTATACAACTGCGGAAAAGTGATGGATACGCCAGCCAAGAGTCCGGACTTAAATCCCATCGAGAATTTATGGCCTTACTTAAAACAACAAGTCGCTAAAAGGCAACCCAAAAACCGAACTGCCTTAAAAATTGCGATTCTCGAAGAATGGCAAAAAATACCAACCATGTATGACCTGCAAAAGTTGGTTCATTCAATGAAAAATCGGTTGCCATGTGTGGTGGATGCCAAAGGTGGCCATACCAAATGTTAAATATACCAAATAATATTAAATATCCTGTAAATATGTAAATATTAAATACAATAATAATTTGTGTAAAGAGTTTCTTGACACTTCAAGAATTGCAATAATTGTTTTCGTTGGTCTTTTCGTTCTTGTTTTGCATTAAAGTTGTACTTTTTTTTGTATATATCGGTTGGAAGTAATGTAAATAACTGTAATTAAGAAAAAAACATTCATTTACATAAATAAAAAGTAGTATTTTATAATTAGAAAGATGAAAAATTGAATTTTTTTCCTATGTGTAAACTCATTCTTGACAGACTGTACCTTGGTGAACTAACTAGTCTTATAAATGTAGACGAATTATCGATTTTACACCTAGAAAATATACTTCACGTACAAATGTCCGCTATATTTATTTCGCACTAGTAATTTGGGCTTCGCACTAGTAATTTGAGAAAATTAAACACCAGCTGACTACAACGAAAAATTAACAAGTAGCCTAAAGTGCCGTTACATTGCGTTCGCTTGCGAAAATGATATGACGTCATCACAAATAGTGTGAGACGATTCATTTTCTCAGAAATACCTAGTGATAGTTTGTATGTTATAATTATTTCGCGCACTGTATGTGTTGCTCAAATAAATTATTTCTATGAAGTTTGCACATGGGAACCTAAAACAACTACCACATTCGAACTTGAATTTGTTCCCACTCTCAAGTCTTTCAAGTCTCTCAACTGACTGACCGTTGAGTAATTTTTTTTATTAAGTGAAGCGATCATGAAAAAATTAAGCAGTTTACGATCAATTGTATGCTTTTGTTCAATGTCTTCCTTCATATAAATTTTATTTCTTTTTTATCTCAACTTATAAACAATTTATCGAATTACTGACCTGACCCGGCCGGACGTATTTTCAATGCCACAAATTAGTTTATATTGTTTTCTTTTGATATTTTCATAAGTCTGATTAATTGTTCTCGTTGTGCAAGCAATGCTTGTTTCTATTTTTTGTGATAGTGGTTTAATCGTATAGCAAACTTTAAAAGCAAAATGTGTGATTGAAGGCAATGTTTTAATATTCTGGTTTTTAAAACCCAATATTCACATCATAAATCTATTGATCATCGTGTACACTCATGGTTTTCTACTGCATTAAATTGTTTATTGAACCAATCTATAACGAAAATGCTCTACAATAATCCTTAGTACATTTAATACTCAGTACTTAGTACATTTAATCTTTAGCTGTAATATATCTTTCCGAAAATAAATGCATAACAAATTACACTTAAGTTTTCTTAATATCTTTAAACAATAACTATTTACATATTCGTTTTTTTTTGTTTTTTTTTAAATATTGCAAACAGTGTATATTGATGATCTATTTATTTTAGATTATCATCATTTCAAGCATTTCGAAATGTCCTGAAAGAAGTCAGCGATTTGGCCGGTCAAAGAGAAGTTGTAGCAGAATCGTTTGAAGCACAAATCATACAAGGTCTCGCAGTATTATCAAAAAGTTTAAAGGAAGATCGAAAGGTAAAATATTTCTAATTTACGAATTATTTTATTTAAACTTCTCATCTTTCTTATTTTCATTTTAGCTTGCATAATCTTTCCATATAAAATATCTTAATTCTTCCATAGATTCGTTGTAAATATAGGATACTGAAATGAGAATATTTTATAATTTTACCAAAGAAATTAATTTACAAATAGCGGAAGTTCCGTTTTCTCAGTTTCGGGTTAATTTTTCACAGTTTGACCGACACAAGGTCACACATGCATCAATTGCCCTGTAGCGATGCCAAATAAGAAGACCTCAACATTAAAGGCTTAGTTTAAGTAGCCATCGAAGGGTTCAAACCTTTTTGCGAATTTAAGAATGTCCTTCAACCTCTGCTCTGCTAAGTTGTTAAATTCCATCAGCCAGGCATTACCGAAGCAGCGCTGTCTTGTTTTCCTCAGTCCGGACAGTGACACAGGAGATGTTAAATTGTTATTGAGACTCCCGGCTCCTGAGATTTCTTCCAGGTGTCACTGGTTAGGAGTCGCAGCTTCAAGGTGTAAGCTGCTACAAGACAGTGACCAGTAGTAATGCCCACCAGCCTTTTGCAGTCAGTTCGGGTTAATTCAAGTAGGCATTTGACTATGGTTTGAGGACTGAGTTGTTCGTCATCAGCACACCGCAACCTGCAGCATATTGGATTCGATCAAGCTCTTGACCGTTTGTATATGAATTGGGATGTCTGCTGATACAACTAGGAAAAGACTGGCACATGTTTGGCTATTCGTTAACATGCATTCGCTTGCTTAATCCAATTAATGTCTTTATGATCGGTAACCCAGAAGTTTCTAACACTTCTGTTTTTGCCTAGCCTAATCAGACCCAAATGGAGTCAAGTAGGCACTTCGATTTAATGTGTGAGAGATTAGTCCTTTTATCGAAGTTTCACTGTCTGTGATCTTATTCCTATGGCTTTTCGTGTCGCCTGGACAATGTGATTTGGAAGGCTGTTTCTATATCGCGGTCTGCAGAGTATGCTGTAACGCTTCGTGTAAATGCCAAGGACTGTTATGCCCATTTGCTGATTTTATTCCTGGCCATCCCCTATGGACGCTTGATATCTTCGTTTGAAGCAAAGAGTTGGGACCAAGTAGTTAGTGCATCTTGCGTGTCCCTTCCCAATACTGCTATTGTCATGCGATCTTGGCTCGTAGTGCCCCCATTCGTTAAGCGTGAGATCAGATTTTGCGGGCAACACTTCTAGCAAAGACGTCAAGCACGAGAAAATGAAGCAGGACGCTCAACGCAGACGAAAGAATCGTGGTTAGGTCACCTGAAATTCATAGAGCCGCCATTCTCTGAGCTGTATTCGGCAGGTTTGCAAAGGTAATTTTATCCTTTGCCAGCCGTAGAGAAGGATCTGTCTTGCTATCGCCGTGTAGATCCTGTGCGTTAGAGCAGTGCTTAGGCTCCATGTTTACCTAACGTCCTCATGCTGGCGTAAATCATGTTGCTTGCCCTCTTCGCTCTTTCCTTCTGATTTAACTTCCAGGTAAGCTAGTGTTTAACTTGAGTCTTAATCTAGCGCAGCCGATCTTAATTGGGTTTATCTCAGGAAACTTATATTTTCTCTTGAAGAGTATGAGATCAGAAAGTGAGTACCTACGAGGATCTTCAAAGATTCGGAGCTGTTACTTATCGATTGTCCATCTGGCTTGCAAATTATGATTGACGTGACAGGGTGTTTAGTAAGCAGTTTCCTATATCTCGTCGTTTTCGAAGTGGCTTCAAGTCTGCTGCACAGCTCCTTCCAGGAGCTCCACTTGGCTCTACGTATTTCTGATTTATAGCGTCCTAGAACAACTCAATTGATTTAAAACAAATATTTTGATGTGGCTGTACGATTATGCATGTTGATATATGCTTCATTACATATTAATTCCATCTCGATTCTTTCCCTTCTTGCATATTAGTCTACGGCAAAAAATTTACTGTTAGTGCGAAGTAATTATTTACTCCTTCGTTACTATACTTTACCGATTATGTTTCTAAGATTTTTATTGCCAGAAGTAATAATCGACATAGCAAAGCTTGGCAGCATAATTTATTCACAGATTAATATATCATTTTCCCTTGAAAAGACAAAATACTGTGAAAAAAGCTCCAAGTCGATAAAGCTTACTTTCATCGCCTATTTTACTTGCTTTATGCTATTTCATTATATATTATAATTTCTTTTACTGTTTTTATTATTTCAGAAATGCTTATTCGACGGCGCAAATCTGACACAAAACTTAAATACACAACTAGCCTCATTGGAGCGTGCAAAACGAAATTACGATAAAGCATATCGAGATTCAGAAAAAGCTGTAGATAATTACCAGAAAGCCGATGCCGATTTAAATTTGAGTCGAGCTGAAGTGGAAAAGCAAAAACACAATATGACGATAAAAATTCAACAGTCCGAAGATGCAAAAACTGAATATGCCAATCAATTGCAAAAAACAAATAATTTACAACAGCAACACTTTGATATATTGTTGCCAAATGTAAGTAGTATGATAAAGAATTTGTATGCAAATCGGGTTTGATTTGGGGTTAATTAGAAATTTATATTCCAATAAAGTGAGATCGAAAAATGCTTTAAAAAAGCCAAGTTTCAATGAAGATTTAATTTAAATTCAATTTTTCGTAGCAAAAACTTGTCAATTTAATTCAAAATCACTTTCATTTTCGATATAAAAGACTGATTCAAGCCTATGATATTATGCATATAAATAAAAATATTGGGAGAATTATTATAGAGTCATGGGAAAAGCAAATGAAACATCATACTTTTTCTCTTCGCCACAGGTATTTAATAGGTTACAAGAAATCGACGAAAAACGAACGCGTGGTATTAAAGAATTTATAAAATTAACGGCGGATCTTGAATCGGCCGTTGCACCAATTATAGCTAGATGTTTAGAAGGTATTGTTAAGGCTGCCGAATCAATAGATGAGAAAGATGATTCGATAAAAGTAATAGAAAAGTAAGTCAATTGTCCATTATGATTATATACAATAGATTTTCCAGAAAATAAAGCTTATTCATATTTTTGGTGTTTTTCAGGTATCAATCTGGATTTAATCCGCCAGATAATATACCATTCGAAGACTTATCGAAAACCACAACGGATAACACAGATGGATCGAATACATTGCAATATAATAGTACTTCATTGAGTTATATGACGTCGAGAGGTACTTTGGGTGCTAATAAGCTGAAGAAACGTGTCGGTATCTTTGGAATATTCAGCAGTAATAAGGTAAGAAATATGATTTTTTTCATTATCTTTATTATTTTTGAAGGATGATTTTTAATAATGATTATTTTTAAGCAAACATTTCTCGTAAAATGTTACAACTTCTTGTTTTTTAATTAAGTTTTATTATTTGAGTACATGATTACTATTAAGTGCATAATTAAGTTATAAATAATTCTATGAAAAATATATACTCTGATCATATTCATATATTTTTACGGAAAAATAATGAATCCAAAATATGGAACTACTTTCTACGCATATTTGATGTTATATCATTTGTAGTTTAAAGCTATAATTTATTTTCTACTTGATCAAAAATAGTCTAAATATGTATTGCTAAGAAACATATATAAATATTATTCCTTCCATATAATTGTTCGTAAACCTATTTATGTATTTTGTCTTCATATTCGCCCGCAAAATATGGTCTTAAAAACAAATCTATCTGTAGTAAATTTGTAGATATGACTTGCTTCGGAAGATTTTATATTTTAATTATTCCAATCATACTGGTTTTTCAGCCAAAGTTTGCCTTGATTCTTTTTTTGTTGCTACTACTCATATGTATGTTGGTCATGTTCTTTATTTTCTTAGAAAAAATATTTTTTATAGAATATTGTTATCAACAAAGACTATGGAATTTAGAAAAACAAACTGGACATTAATTTTAGTTTAAAAAAAATCATCTCATACGCACACTTCTTAAAAACAATCAACAAATGAATTGCTAAAACTATGTTCATCTTCCTCCACTCATTGAATTATTTGAAGTGCACTGCATATAATTCATTCACGAATTTTCTTATTATAGTACTGTGTCCTCAGTTCGCTTTATTAATAGAAAATAATGAGAAAATTCGAATCATCTAATTAACCACTATTACACGCTTCTAAAAACTAACATATATGCGATAATAATACATGAAATCAAAAATTGTAAATATTATTCCTAAAATCATATTTTTTCCTTCATATGCGTACGTACCAAAACTTTCAACGATCTGTTTTGTAATGGTGGTGAATCAACTTTTGACAACAATATCCAATATAATTGAAATAACATCAAAATAACATCACTTGGTTTTTTTCAACGCAATTGCATTCATTGCAATTTATTTTCAACGGAAAACGAAAATTATGATGTGTGGTGGTTATTGATTTAATAATCAATTGTAAAATCCACGTGCCAATAATTTCATCATAAATTATAAACATCAATCAATGATGATTTTCGTAAAAATGCCAAATTCAAATAATCGTAAGTATTTGTGCTAAGATGTAAAATGTGTTAGATATCTATACCGAATTCAAAGGCATAATTTATTGTTATATGTCTACTACATGAACTTTTTATGTTAATTGTACCTAACACAATATTGGCATAACACACAAGCATATTGCTTATGATTGCTTTAAGTTTTTTCGTTAATATAAAACTCAAAGCTTCTTAATTGCGCAAATTAATTTGAAATAGATTGTTCTAATATTGTAAGTTATTTATCGTTATATTATATAAACTATATTGAATGATATCATTCAAAGTATCTAACTTTTGCTTGTTCGTAGGATTCTAAAATATCTAAATCCTTGATTAGATCATTAATATTTGACACATAGCGATAAAATCGGTAAGATATGGTGCAATCTTACAAGTAAGCATCTTTGGGCCAAACTCTCTTCTACGATGGTTCTATTTAAATTTTTCGGTAACACTCGACTACGTGCCCCTCATAGTCGGTAGACAATTTTTTCAATTACGTTTTTGTGGTTGTGTGTTTGTGTCTGGGGGTGGTTTTTGTTTGTTTGAAGAGTTTGTTGTTTTCTTCCACTTCTCCTGTAAAAGAAGAAATTGAATTTTTCCATTGTATTCATTTAGGCTTATAGGCCATACCTGAACTTCCTTATGCTTCAATCACACCTTATCTATGATGCATCTCACAAATCATAAAACTGTTTGTTGCATACTTTGTGGCGCTACAACTATTAATTTTAACACAAGCGGTAGTTCCACCATGAGTTTGTACATTCAGAAGAGACAGTTATTGGTGGTTTTTATTTGGAATTGGCTAAAAGACTCGAACAAAAAGTCGATCGTCAAATCTCAAGGCCTTCTTCATTTTCGCTCTTAAGATCAAACTTCAGCGTCGATTTTGTTGTTAAAAACTTCGTTGTTGACTTACCTTTGCAGACTTAAATCGTTCTCACGAAAATATAACCGAACATCGATGACCGTTTTTGGACCACCAAAATTGCAAGCCAATCTGTAATTTTCAAACTTGCTACCGGCCGGCTTCCTTATCGTTCTCCAAGAAAGAGGAGTCCTGTTCGACCGTCTAGACTTACTTTGCTTGTGCTCTGATGTGCATTTTTGTCAGTAAGTGGGCTCACCCTTTTTGTGGAAGTGATGACTGAGGTGTCCTATTTTTCGTAGTTCCAGCATCGGGCAGCTCCGCTAGCTGCTGAAGTTCCGAAGATTGCTTTTCAATGTACATATATCTGCAAATACGTCGGCTTCCATTTCTTGCGGTAATTACGCCTCAAGTGCCCATTTTCCACAATTCTAACATTAAGGAGCTCCACCTTTCATTGATTCTCAGGTTATATCGCTCTTTGGCAAACGCACTCTTCATACACTTAACAGATTTCACCGATTTGTAAGTCAGATCGTTGGCTGATTGATATTCTCAATCTGACGTAGCGTAGGACAAAATTGCAAACTTTCGATACCCTGAGTCAGCTACTGCAAGGTTTTCCCTGACTTCTACGCACAAGCTCTGAGCTGTAGAAGATGAACTTTCTTTAGGTGTAAAGGCTATTAATTTGTGATCATGGTTCCCTTCTTGTCTATAAATCAGCATAGACAACGTATATCGTTGTATATCTATATCTTTCGACACCACTTAGTTAAAAAAAAGTTTCATTTTTAATGATCCCACAATGAATGTCGTAACTGCAGTTTGAGCTATTACTTAACTTAGATTAGCTGCCGCTCGCTTTTCTTGGCCCGCAATTTCAGCTGTTCATTAATGTCGAGTTGGTGAAGTCTCAAGTTTACTTTCAGCAGTGAATCCATCATCAGATCTATGTCAACGCTACTTTGTTCTTCCTGAACGTGTTCTTGGCTGGTTGAATGTGTCTTTGACTCATCCAAGAATTCCAATGTTTCTGGATCTTTACCTTCGGTGCTCAAAACTTCAGTCATTAGTTAGCCGTGATAGTTATCCGTTTTGTTCTCAGTTGTCGACAAATCGCATTTCCGGCTCTCTTCTTGTAATGTGCTAACTCGTTTATTGACTTCGGGATTCTTCACACTCATATTTCACAATTTTTCACAATGATAACTTTACTAAAATTACCGCAGACTACGAGTTTTCAAGTTTTATACAAATTAATTGATCGAATCATTCAAAAAAAAAAGAATCCCACTTGCGACACCAGTGGTTGCGTTTTTTTTAATCATAATAATAGTCTTGGCTACAAGGAGTTTCTTATCGGCGTTTCTACATGGAATTTTCCATGGGGTTGTCCGTTCTAATATTATGATGAAATACATTAAAATGTTCTGTTTCACCATACTTCGAGTCGATATTTCTCGATATTTCTGTCATTGAGAAAGTGAAATGATTTATGTTGATGTATATGCAACAATATTTCGAAAAGAAAATATCTTTCTATAGTATTCGTCTACATTAAGTTTCTATTTTGTTAAGTATCTATATTTGAAATTACAGTAGTAATAAAAGCCCGCTATTTTTTGTTGGTTTAAAAAATTTATTATATTTAAATTCGTACACATAGTATAATTAGATGCCTTTTAAGTATGCAACCCTCACATCCGAGAAAGCAAGTATTTCAATAAATTTACTGTTGAAAGTATCGATTTACAGCTCCCAGCGGTCAGTTTCAAGCTGATAATCGATGTTTTGTAGAAATATTTGATTTCTCTTTTCAAATTTAAATCCTCTATTATTTAAACTCATCGAAATTATCGATACACCTTCTTAAACTATAAAAACGATTTTATCTCATATAAAAAATATGTGCTTATTATATGTGGTTTAACTTATGTTTATTCTCTTTGCTTTTTTCATGCTGCATTATTTTTGTATGATTAAAAAATAAACAAACTACTAAACATAAACCATGTACAAAACAAACAAAAAACTACGTCAATCGCCGATGCAACAACATACGTGACACATAAACTCTCCAAATGAAATTCGATCTCTAACCAATAAAATATTTAAAAAATATTGTGAAAAATATGTACTTTGGAAATACATTGGTAAATGAAAATTTACAAAATAAAACCGTACAATCACATTTAATCATGCAAACATGAACTGAAAACAAAAACGATGCACAAATGTTAAAATACAAACAAAATATGTTAAAAAAAAATTAAAATTGAATAAAATCAACAGAAGATACTTGAAGCCTGCATCACAGTAAAGGTACGATGTTTATCAAAATTGTTTTAGGACACAGAATGTGTTGTTTTTGGTGACCTACAAATTGTGTTTATTTGATGATGTAACAACATGAAGATATTGAACTATGTTTTAGATAATAATCATGTTTGGGAAAACTAGTTGTCACTTCTTCTAATGGTTTAGATTTGATCTCGTTTTCAATTGAACTTAATTTTTTTTATTACTTAAGATTAGATTTCGAATAGGAAGAAAAATAATACATATTTCTACACTGATTTCGTATTAACGTATTTGTTTAACTGGTGAACAAAATTGTTTAGATAGAATAAGTGTATTTTATTTTGCATCCTGTGTTGATGTTGTCTTATTTCACTATAGTTAAGTTTATTGCCTTCATGATAGATAGTATTAGAATCGAAAGTGTATATTTTATTTCTATGTGAGTTTATTAACAACACCTTTATAATGCATGAATTTTCGTTAAAAATGTATCGTTTGACTTTTGATTTGATAGAAAACACGGAATGTTATAAAATTTTCCAATAACAAAGAAAGGAAATCACGTATATAGTAACGACGAGACAGAAAATGAGCATTTTTAGTGCTAAAAAATAATTTCTATGTCGGTTGTAACAAATACTCACAATCCTGATCCTACAATAAAAAAGTAATGAACGGATAATAAGAAGAGTACTCAGTAAATTATAGATGTTTTTCTTGCTATTCTCTATTTCTAAATACGTAACTTAACTAATTAATCAAATTTATTACAAAATAAGATCCAAAATCAAATTTACTACAATTTTGAAAAAGTAGTGACAGGTTATTTAGATTAACTTGCATACATGAGCCAACCTGATTTTCTGTCTCGTATTCCTGATATTTCAGATATTTCACTAACCGCACCGTACCCTTAAATTAATGCGTAATTTTTTACATATCTAGTTCACACAACAAATCGTACCTATGAACGAGCAAGTTTAATACATTTATATCCTACCATTCTCGTAGAATTCCCTATCAACGGACGGTGTGAAGGAAGACTTTAGTGACTTGCCGCCAAATCAACGACGCAAGAAACTGCAAGCGAAAATACAAGATCTTCAACAGAAGATCGGACAAGAGACCGCCGCCCGCGATGGATTGATGAAAATGAAAGTAGTTTACGAGTCGAATTCGAGTCTGGGCAATCCAATGACAGTGGAAGGGCAACTGAACGAATCTGAACACAAACTAGAAAAATTGAAACTTGACCTGAAGAAATATCAAGGATATTTAGAAAAGGCGAACAGCATACCGATAGCTAACAATAGTCCTCAAGCGCATCGAAATTATCACAATGGACACAGAGTGTCGAGGTAAGTAATTTTGGTCGTGACTGGCGCATCAAAAGCTTGATAGTAAAAGAATAAACTATTACGCACATCAATTGTCGATGATGAATTGTTGAAAACGGCTTTTGCTCAACCAGGCACCTGTAATCCATGCTAAAATTTCAACTATTGCTCTCATTAAAAATTTTGCCATTATGATGTTCTGTCTAAAAAGTTTCATGCTTTTTGTTAATTAAGCTATACAAGTTTTTCGTTATTTAATTTCTGTTCATGTTAATTTGGTTTCATTGACTACGAACAAACATCAATTGTTATTACAACAGACATTCCAATGGTAGTGGCGACAATGATGACAACGATGATCATCACGATGATGCTGGAAGCTTGAGCAGGTCAGAGTCAGAGGATAATGTGGCGCAAAATGAAAACGGGCTTAATATTAATAATAACGGGTACAGAAAAATGAAAATTTGTCAAACCATTATAAATAAATAATTTTTTTTCTGAGAACCAAATATTTTATAAAGAATAAGTTAAATTTTCAATTCACTTCGTTTTGATTTGTCATAATTTCGGTGAAATTGAAGCTGAAATTCAATTTGAACTTTTGTTATGGTTTGTGAATTGTTTTATGCATGATTCCTTGGTTAGTTTCAATCATGATTTTCATTGTCTGCCATCATATTTAATGGTGCAATAAAATAAGCAATAATTTTTTACATTTCTTTGGAAACAAAGAATGCAATACCATGATTGCAACACCAAGGACACGTTGCGTGCTATTCGACCAATTTAAAACTTAAATTGATAAATACGTGCAAAATATTTGTTAAAATAATGCATGCCCAATAACATTTTTGCCATGATTATTCCCAAAATTGTTTTATGCAAGTTATTTAAGTGAATAGAAGTATACATATAGTTTGCTGTTTCATACATACTTTCTGATTTTCTCCTAGAAATTTGGGTATAATTTTGGAATACGTTGTTAGCAAGAGCAATATTTGATCTAATAGAATATTTTTTTCTGTTTCGTAATATTTAGTAGCTCGGCAAGTCCGGAAAGCGGTTTGGGTACATCACATACGTCGTTACCGGGATCAGGTCAAGGAAGTGCCAATGAAAATGCCATGATCGATGATACTTACTATGAAGCCGAAGCAGAAGCTTTACAACCGTTGGGTACATGCCGGGCATTGTATCCATTTGAAGGTAAGTATTGATAAAAATAAAGAGCGGGTGAGACTGGTTAATGAGTGATTTGATATTATAGTTTGTAAGTGTATTTGTTTCGCTGAATATTATGACAGGATATGCCCAGGTTTCATGACAGGATATGGCCAGAAGACTGTTTTAATCACAGCATAGATATTCCTAGCATGGCTTTCTCGGCGCTAGAAATTGACAAATAAACTGGGTTCCCTAAGAATAAATATTTTGAAAATATAATTAGTGAAAGGAAATTTTGCACAAGCTTATTTTTCCCAGCAGCTCCAGCACCGAAACTAACGAAAATGAGTCCGTATCAAATATTGATTAGATAAAATCAATGATATTCAGTAAAAGAAAGATAGCGCGGAAAGAATGTAATTTACGATACAATTTACGATAATTCCCCACTCATCGTGAGAAATAGATAGCAATATCCAAGTCGAAAGTTGAAAAAAGCCAGAAAGTATCCCGCCAAGTAGTGCTGCTACGATAAAATACGTTTCTCATTCCCGCTAGGCAATATACATGTGTTTTGCCAAAAAGACTCTTTTAACGAATGGCATTTTATGCAATATTGATTTTCTTAAAACCTATTCTGATTATTAAAATGGTAAACGATAAGATAGTTAACGCGGAATTCTATTTCCGATACCATTTGGCGAGCAAAAAGAATATCTCCGACACCTTTGTGCAATCCACTAGACAATTTTGTTTGTTGCCAGCGAATTTTCGCTGCGCTTACTGTTTCTTGATGGGATGATATGCACGCCAACACATTCTAACCTATCAGCTACATGGTGAGAATATAACATTCTCACCTGTCATTTGAGGTATGCTTCTCTCACCTACTCTTCTCTGCCATCAGGCAAATATCGCACAATACCGTTCTTTCCGCACTATCTAGTCTGTACGCTTTGGCTTTTCAGCCCCTCACGGGCCTTGGCTTCTTAAGGATGGCGCCTCCAATTGTCTCGGGCCAATCACCGCGTAGGTAGGAAATCTGTGTAGCGATGTACAGTTTTCGTCAGACCAGCGCACCTGGGGTTTCCAATTTTCCTTCCACATTCGGTTTTTAGTTAGAATTCGCTTTACGCTCCAGTTACTCGTCTTTCGAAGACATTCAACATGTTGATGCTTGTGGGCTGATTCATTTTTCACGTCTATAGCACAACGCAGGTCTTATTATTGATTTATAGACTTGGAGCTTTGTTTTAGTGTGCACGCAGCTGGCCTTCAGTATAGTCAGGACGGAGTAAAAAGTTTTATTAGCGAGCTGTGTTCTTCGCTTTGTTGCATTTTGTTGTTAGTCCGACTGCTTTCTCTCGGATGCCGAAGTGCAGAATTATATTATTCAGCAAGTTTCGATAAATACTGCCGTATGCTCGCTTAAAATCCACGAAAATCTAGTAGACGTCGGTATTAAGCTCCTAGTATTTCACAAGCAATTGTTTGCAATTTTTGTTGAAAACAGGAATATTACAATATCAAAAAAAAGTATTAGGTTGCTGCAGATGAAATGGCCGATTTAGCAATGAAATAAATTTGGCTGCAATTTTAGTGTATTATATTGGCACAAGGCGGTTTATGGAGTCATTTCTGTTTTGCACTTCATAGTGATCGTAAAAACAAAAAGAGAAAGTGAACATGGAAGTGAATCAAAAACGGATACTTTTACTATACGAATTAAAATTTGAGCACAACGCAACGGAAGCAACGAGGAATATCAACAGCGCATTTGAGCCTGATACAGTTAGCGAACGAACCACTCGGCGGTGGTTCGAAAAATTTCAATCCGGAGATATGGACCTTGGAAGTGAGCCACGTGGACACCCAGGACATCAATCGGTAACGACGAGCTGCGTGCATTAGTGGTGTCTGACCCCCGCCAAATCATAAGAGATCTTGGCGAGAAATTAGGCGTTCACAATTCGACAGTTTGCCGCCACTTGCAACAACTTGGAAAAGTGAAAAAGCTTGACAAATGGGTTTCGCATGATCTTACCGATCAAAACATGACATGTCGAATGGAGATTTCAAGTTCTCTTCTCTCCCGCAACAAAGAGGAACCGTTCTTGCACCGAATTGTGAACTGCGATGAAAATTGGATTTTATACGACAATCGTCGCCTGGATGCCGATGAAGCGCCAAGACACATGCCGAAACCAAGCCTTCATCCAAAGAAAATAATGGTAAATGTTTGGTGGTCTGTAGCTGGAGCTATCCACTATTCGTTCCTGCAGCCTGGCGAAACCATCAATGCTGAGAAATACTGTGCTCAACTGGATGAAATGCATCAGAAATTGATAGTCCAACGACCTAGGCTTGTCAACAGGGATGGAGTGATACTGCTTCATGATAACGCACGACCTTATGTATCGAGAACAGCGGTCCAAAAATTAAACGAGCTGTGCTATGAGACTCTTCCTCACCCTCCATATTCACCAGACCTCTCATTAACAGATTACCATTTCTTGAAACATTTGGATCTCTTTTTGACAGAAAAAAGATTTAATAATGAAGCTGCTGTCAAAAATGCCTTCGAGGAGCTTCTTCGAACCAGAAACTGGGACTTCTACAAAACTGAAATAAATGTACTTGTATTTCGTTGGGAAAAGTGTGTTGCATCTATTGGTACCTATTTTGATTAAATAAATTGTCTTTATAAAAAGTTACAGCCGTTTAAAAATTTATTACTAAATCGGCCATTTCATCTGCAGCAACCTAATATATGGTATATGCTTCGTGATACATATATTTAAATATCCATTCTGGTTCATATTACTGCCAATAAAATACAAGTTTTAAACTCGGGCTGCCGCCATGTAGCCCCAGAATATTGCTCCTCCTCTATCATACTTTACACTCGGGGTTAAGCACTGTTCTTGAAGTTTTGTATTCGCTTTTCTTCCTACTTCCATTGGACGTAAATATACATAATTTTCTCTCAAAATCATTGAACATGTTATACCAGAAGTTAAAATTTTTATTATTGTAAGTTTTTGTGAACTTGATATGCTTTCCGCGACTTTCCTTTGAAATGAAGGGGCTTTCCTTCCTTTCCTCCTCCTTTTTTGTTTATTTTTTACTGATTTGCTGCAAAGGAATATGGCAGATTGAACTGTCACAATGCTTCTGTTCAGTCTTTCCAATTTTTTGTAACACTTTCTATTTTTGTATAGGGAAATTATAATCTTTATTTCCTTTACTGCACTTTGTCCCCTTCTGCCGTCCCTAAATATTAAAAATGAGAAATGATTATTCCTAAATATTAAAAATGATCTTAAACGAGGATGAAAAACTATCAATTAATAAACCAAGCTAACAAATATTTACTGAATATGGGACAATGACCAACCACTTAGTACAGGGTGGCGCAAAATTGATCACCCTATCGGAAGATGCTATAATTTTTGCAAATGGCGTCGTACGTGAATCATATTTGATATTTGTGAACTAGACAGCTGCAAGAAATAAAGATAAATAAAAATTTCCAATCACACAAAATAATTTTTTTTACTTAATAAAAACGTTATTCTAAAACAAAATTATATGATTAATTTTGCGCCACCTTGTAGTTTATTACCAAATAGTAGAAAACTGTAAGCGGTAAAGGGTTGTATGATTTTGTATTTGAGATTTTTCTTGCATCCGTTGGATGTTAGTGGCGTATAGAAGGAACGCCAACACATTATGATTTGTTTACGAATGACTTATTTTCTGAAAAGTTTAATGAGGATATTTCTGACCAATCTTTATCATATGAATTTTATATTTCAAATATAATCACTTTGTTGAGAAGATACTTTTTGAAGCATGCAGATAGTAAAATAGTATTATACAGATAGGCGTATGAGTCTCGTGTTCACCCATTTTGGGACATATGATGGATTTCCATCACTTCTATGGGGTTCGCTCTTAATCCCAGACAGCGTTCATAGCGCAGCTTCTACCGCATTTAATTGATTCAGGCGAAATTTGTTAATTTTGTGTACTTTATTACTTGTATTGCAGACTCGTCTTCTTCCAGCCTTAGAGAGACTGTTGAGACTTCATCAGAGACGTCTGTCGGATATAATATAATTTAGCTATGTGCAGGACTAGAAATTCAATAAAATTCCGAGCCCATCTCTCCATATTTCGACTCTCCTGACATCTCGGGATCCAATAAAAATCCACTGTTTATTCCTTTTTTTAAAAAAAATCGGATGATTCTCTTTAGCTTTTTAATTTGTGCCATTCCTGTCGTTTTTTCAATGATGAAGGCAAATTTTTTTTGGAGTCTTGTTAGGATCTTCACTACATGTTAGGATCTTCATTCAGAGCCATAGCCAGTAGGCATTTATTGTTAGAATGAACTCACATTAAAGATGATAAGAGGCAGCCGTAGTATTCCATTTCATAGACTGTACGCCATATTTTTACTGTTTAGTGAAATTAATAGTAGTAATCCTAAGGCTGAACTATAATTGAATTAAGTGAGCTTAAATTGACTTAAGTAAATGTTCGAATGCAAAAAAAAACCAATTGGTTAATCATAATGTGCTTCACGGTTGATTTCGTCAAGTTTCGTCCAATTCAGGCAATTTAAGTGAAGAACGAATGGGATCGTACACCACATAAGTCAAATTTGACATCGCCTATAAAAATCGTTAGCATTTCGAACCGCCGAATAACTCAAACGTATATATCGCTATTGGCTTTACGTGACGAGGTATTTATTTAATGAAATTTTAAATGTGTGAATATGGGATTACAAAATTTAATTTTGGTAGTACCTTTACATTCGCTCAGGTAAGCCCATTATGGGCAAATTAACCAATCGACAGCAAGCGAGTGAACTTTTCGTTCATTTTCTGCGTTCACTTCAGCCAATTTAAGTCTATTATAGTTCAGTCTTGAATCTTTTTGAGCATACGCCCGCAAACACTCATGTTAAAACATGTTAAATCATGGAAAGAATATGTACGAGATATTACATTTGTCATTTCCATTTTACGTTACGTAAAAATTTAATTGTGACAACATTCTTGTACCGTCGCTCGCAAGCAAGCAACATGATAAGCATTATCTTTATTGTGTTAATAAATTGAAGAAAGTTTCATTCAAAAGGTTGCAAAAGATGTCAAATTTTAGTCTGCTCACAATTAAAGGTGTTCTAAGTTAACTAAATAGCCGTATGTAACATTACTTTCTTTTATTTTAGCCACCAGCGAAGGAAGCATTCCAATGGCAGAAGGTGAAGAGCTACAAGTGATAGAACTGGATCAAGGTGACGGTTGGACACGGGTGCGACGACTGAATGGTCCAAATGGATGGGAAGAAGGTTTTGTGCCAACAAGTTACATCGAAAGCACTTTATTTGCTTAACTTTAAAAATACTAGTTGATATCTACAATAATTTTTAATATTATTATATATGACTACTTTTAAGTTAATGTTAATAACGAATAAAAACCTTCTTTTGTAAGTAAAACAAGTAATGTTAGACGAAAATTGATGAAAATTAGTATGTACAATTAAATGGACTCAGAAACACTACACCACCACGACCACCACATAGTTGCACTTTATAATCACACATCCATGTACACCAATTACATCATGTATCATATTGAACTATATTATATGCAAAAGAGAGAAAGAAAGAAAAAAAAAATTGAAGGCAACAACTTCTTACCGTACCCAGTTAATCGGTCACTTTCATCCAACGTCCTGTAAAATTTTCAGTTTGGACTTGGATTTGATTTATAACGTTCAAAACTATTTAAATTCCTTGCACATCAATCATATACATTAGTTATAGTTCAACCCAAAATGAATTCGAAATTACATCGAAGCTGTAACAAATAAAACCGAATTTGCCGCGAAAAAAAATTGAACTCAAAATATTAAGTTTTCTGTGAAAAAGATATTATCTATGCTATTGTAACATCTCTCTTCTTTTCTTTCCGCAACTTGTCAAAAAAAAGAATGATTTCAGCGACGGAATCGAAACAGCATCCTTAAATCTCTTCAATTTTCAGCACCATGTTATACGTTACAATTCTAACGAATTCTTACGGTTATCATTGGAGGGTGGATCTTAGAACTTAAAATATTTATGAAGATAGAATCGCAGAAAACCCTATTTTATATCAAATACTATAAAATTAAAATCACTATTGAAGAAAATAATTTGAAAGAATTAGGTAAGGAAGAATAGAAAAATTTATTCGAGTTCAATGGAATAAATTGTAGAACATAAAAACGTGAATAGAAAGAAGTGAAACCAATATTAAAATATAAATAAGAAAAAGAACTTCGTCATTAACAGCAGGACTAGATGAAGAAGTCATCAACGATGATCAATCAGTTTTATATAGTCATTTAACATAATTTTGTTAAAATGTAATTTTTTTTTTACATATGTGAAAAAATATTTGGTTTTTTTATTTTTCATTAAGATTAGAGGCAAGTTTTATTATTTGATATGTATAACTCTATCAGATGTGTATAATACTACGAAACGAATGCAAAAATGAAGAAGAAGAAGAAGAAGTATAGAGAAAAAAGTCATACTTTTTGGTTGTAAATTTTATATTGAGAATTTTTAAAAAGAAAAATAATGAATATTTGAAAATCTTACGTGTTTTGGTTTTATTTATTTCTTAAGTTCGATTTTTTGTGTCCAAGAAGAGAGGTTTCAGCAAATGTTTTATGTTTTAAAGGATATAATATGAGGTGTTGGAATCAGTGATTGATTAACCTGCAATTTAAGGCGTAAATTTAATTCTCCTCTGAAATTTGAATTCAGTTTCTTTCATTCTTGTATCTATATTTCTATTATGATTTTGGCTTTTATAATAGTTTGGATGTTTTAGACTCTTCATTAGTATATCGTTGCTGATTTGGTGCTATAACTGAAATTCAAAGGAAAACGAAACTCTTCGAGATTTTATCGTTCAAATTATCCCAATCCCTACTGACGAGTGTATTCACTGCTTGTGGGCGCATTGAGTAATTATTTTAAAATAACTATTTTTTTTTGTGCAGTCTAATGCTTTTGCATACGCTAATTTAGACACGTAGCTCATTTTGCACAGTGTTGACTTTCGCCATCGCTTTTACATTTGAATTAATTGCCACTAGAAAATTCATGTAACATACTTAGCTTGAATCCTACGTAAGTTTATTTAGTATGCACCGTATGAAAATATCTAGTTATAGCTAGCTTGATACATTTCACTTGCATAATGTTAAATATTGAATATTATCATAACTAAACATATTTAAACCATTGCAAACAGTGGAACAATCATATGCGGGCCTGCCTTTAGCCCATAAATTGGGTCAATTGTTAGCATTTAGTACCACTCGGCGGTACTTCGTACATTCACATTGTATGTAAATATATAATTTCCGACTATTTCATTGTATGTATTAATAAAAAAAATGCATATTTTGACTCTGTAACATAACTGATATTATAAAAATTAAGATATTTAAAATTATATTTGCTACAAGGTTTTTTTTTTCCTTAATATCAATCTGCTAATGTAAAGTGCTGATTAATTAGGTAATATCTATTAAATGACCTAGTTTCTACTATAATTTACGTACATATTACCACCGTTGAAATAACAGACTGGTTAAAGATGCATAAATTTACATAAGTATTACCCAGGTTTTCCTAGCTGTTTGTTTCGGCCGGTAAATAGTGCTCAAAAGTGACCGACTTGAAATTTCTCTTACTACTCGGAAACGATCACACTAAATATATCATTCACATATAGTTTAATTTACTCAAGAACTCAACAAAACAAATACGTACGGACATTCAGCCAACATCAAATGTAGTCATTTGGTAATAAATGTAAAAAAAAAAACAAATTATTCAAAAAGAATCTAATATCAAATCATACTTTATTTGGAATTGCTCGTTTTATTTTTCGATACTTAATAAAACAGAATTGTATTTAATGACGAAGTTTTAATGCAGGCGAATGTTTGATGGATTTTTTTTACTGAGGAATTTTGAATTCGTTTCTTTCCTATTTAGCAAAATGAACATAGAAATCGGATTTTCCAGCATTTAACTTAACAAGAATATATGGATAAAATGACTCGCTGAGTATGATCGGCGTAACTGAATTCATCCAGGAGATGTTGTGTTGTGCAACTTTCAAATTGCCTGAATTTGGTTACATTGGATGTTTTTAGATGCACAAAAAGTTTTCCCAAGTGAAAAAATTAAAACTATTTAAAATAAAATTAAAAAATTCCTTACAATTTCACGTGTAATCTTAAATTAAACAATATCTAGCACTAAGTTATTTCAGGGGACGTTAGAAAAAGTTATGACTCATTGATAAGGAATGCAGAAAAGGTCAATATTGCATTTTTTGACGGGTATCGATTTTTCAAGGCTAAACTGTCCTTTCCTTCAGTGACTATCAGTGTACATGCAGACTGACAAAACACCGAAGAAGAGGGCAGATTGATTTTTTAAATATCGATATCTTTCAATAAATTGTAATACGAACATTGCTTTCAGAGGAAAAATTGGTTCACGTATGATTTTTGTTTCGGCAACAACCCTTTAAAGAGGAATAAAAACAGTTAAAATGTGTTGGAAACGTATTTTCTTGATCAATTAACTGAGCCACACTTTGCTAACACAAAAACATCATACAGTTTAGTTTGGTTGCAATCCAAACGTTTTGGTAATATAGTCCCAACACTTAATCAATCCTTCCTCGTTTCCTTTCTTGTAGTATGGAAGCTTCATCATTCGATCCATCCACGCACTGAGCTTTGGACATTTTTCAGGATCAATTTTAACAAAAGCACTCACTGTACTGAGCGACGGCAGTATTGAAAAATCGGCAACTGTTAATGTATTTCCAGCTAAATAATTATTATTTCCAATGAATTTTTCGAGGAACTCATAAGCTTCCTGAAGGCTCGCATCAGCTTTTGACATTTCTTCGGGATCCTTGGTGTGTCTAGATTTCTGTGAAGAAGTAAGGATTAGAATAAAATGCAAGTATAATGTGCGACATGAGAAATCTGGATCTATTTTTCGATTGAAATTTACTTACACCGAAAGCAAACACTCGCACTCCCATTACACTGCTTTCAAAATGTAATCTTTGATCCACGACAGCTCGCTTATATAAGTCTTTTGGATAGAGAGAGTCGTCTTTTCCATATTTGCTGACCAGATATGTAATAATTGCATGGCTGTCCCAAATGCATTTGTCGCCGTCTTCCAGCGTGGGAATAGTATGCTGTGGATTTTTCTTGAGAAACGCCTCACTTTTATGTTCATTGGCTGCCGTGTCGAGTTCTTTCAATTCAAATTCCAGATTTATAGCGTAGGCAGTTAGTAAAACTGCCCGCACAGCAGGACTTCCGTCACTTCCATAGATAATTGGTTTTGGCATTTTTAACTCTCAGTTCAAACGAATTTCACTGTTAGGCTCTTTTCGAGTTTGGGAGATTACTGAGCTTCATGCAACTAACAATTTAATATAAATAGCATGTTATCAAAAAATTGTTTTGAGTCATAGCTAAAAGCTTTGCAAGTCATTTATGAAAGAAATGTCTTCGTATATATTGATTAGGTATGCAGCTATTTTACATACATAGATAGTATTTATACGTAAGTAATTTATATTATAATCAAGCCAAACTGAAAATCTAAAGACTGCAAAACCTAGAACCGCATGCCAAAAAATCAACATCTGGCAAATTTTCCTACGCATTTCAATAGATTTAAAATTCTTTTTTTGTATCTGTATTATGTTTCAAATAATCTTCAATACTTGTAAATGCATATTTCTAATGATTCCAAGCTTTTCGTACGAAAGCGTTCATACAATTTTTTGGAAATAAATATTGCAAGAAAATATGAATGGTCAGCAGCCAGCTGGGATTTATTTTGCTAGTAAATCAGTTCGGAAAAAAAATTATCGATAATGATTAGCGAATTGCCAGAGATTTGAGTAGTAGGTGATATGGCCCCATGAGGAGTGAAAACTCATGGGGCTGTATATTGATGGTGATAAGTCATCATTTTTACATGTCTTATTAGGCGGAACATCAAATCGTAAGTAACTATAATTCAAGATAATCAAAGCAACGAATCAAATGATCGTCTGAATCCATGAAAATGTTCGCGAATAATTTACTAATCTACGTTTTTTTTTTTTTCTTAAACGCATTAATATGAAAATGATGAATTACAGTTTGTTCGTTACTACACTACTAGGGATCCAATCCTGGCACAATTGTTCATAATTTAAAAATCCTGGGAACCCGCAATTAGAAAAAAAACGAAATTAGGTAAGATTCTAGGAAACAGACTATATTATGTGCCTCGTTCATTTCAAAACTATAATAATAAGTAGGTTATAAGATGTTTTTTAATTTTATAAAAACAATTTGAAATCAAATATAGTGAAAAAATTTCAGTTATCCAATAAAAAATATTTTGAAACATACATAAATTCCAAAAGACATTGACAGTATGAAGACAAAAATTAAAGTTAAATTACTGCTCTTAAAATTGAAAAATACGATAATAACGAAAATAGTAAATATTCTGCCAAAGTTCATTCGTGTTTTTTGAAAGTAAGATCGAGGTGATAGCAAAGCATTCAACGTATCATCTCCAAGCCTGCTTCTGAATTTATTCCCGATGTAAGACACCACGGAGAAAACTCTTTCTGATTCGATACTTGATTGTAGGACGGCCATTAAATATTTGTACGCCTGCTCCAAATTATGTCCACGGTTGCCACCACTTTTTAAAAGATTCATTTCCTTTGGCAATGGTTTGAAGCAAATCAACCTCTTTCGACATTTCACAATCAGTTGTTTTCATACTTTGATCTATTTCTAATTTCAGCTCTTTTTCTAGCGTCAATTGACGGCAACTTTGTCTCTATTCAATATGGATATCTACAACTACGCTCATTACTCATTAATTTGGCAAATGGGCAAAGGGTTGAGTTAATAAAATATTTTAAGAAAAAACCGAGCTAGATATATTTAATTTTGTGATAAATATCGATATTTCGAGGCTCTTCTTCAGTGTCTATCGGTCTAATCTTAGTCTGACTTAGGTATGCTATATATAGTGCTTACTTTTAAAGTACTGGCTTATACTAATTACCAACTAATCGTCTACTAATTATTTTACTTAAATACATATAACTATCTATATTAATTAAATTTAAATTTTCCTCTTCACTATCAAATGTACGTTTAAATTAACCTGAGCAATGGTGATGCACAGTTTCCTTGGTCTGTGTTTAGTCTTCTATTCATTGGGGTTTTCCATATGTTCAGGCTTTCGTACGCATCCAGTTTTCGTACCTGCTGTACCTCTTTAATCATCTCCACGTTGTCCCATGTGATGTTGTGATCCTCCTCCAGGATGTGTTTCGCTACTGCTGATCGTACTTATGTTGTATTCCTTTTCTTCGCTGTAGCTGCTTCTCGCTTATGTTCCGTTAGTTTAGCACCAACTAACCGTTTCGTTTGACCGGTGTTTATTTTGTCGCATTCTGGGCAGGTAATTTTATAAACTCCACATTTTTCCAATAATTATCGTTTCTGATGCTTGTAGTTTGGATTTAATAATAAAAATAAAAATCCGTAGTTTCTCCTACTACAAAATTGTTTATTTGCGTAGATTTTTATTATCCACATTTGTTTATTATTTTTATTATCCACATTTTTCCTTTTTTATCCTTTTCGTCTTTCACTTGACAATAATTTAGTACCTAGTTTTGTAGCTTTACTGGTTGGAACTGCTTTTATATCAAAGCGTTCAAGAAGTTCCCGAACTTTTTTGAATATTGACGAAAAAATAATTGGAACTCTTATGGCTGTTTTTTGTTTTTCCTGCGCAAAGAGCGTCGTTGATAGATCACGCTGTATTACATCCTTTTTCTTTTTGACAAGACTTCCAATTACCTTCTCGTCAAATCCATTTTTTCTTGCCGTATCTTTATTTATTTATTTATTCACCAAGCAAGGTGTACATGTACAGAAGAATAAATAATATATTACATGGATAAAATTACGAAACAAAGTAAAAAACAAAACTATATGTGAATACAAGATTAATAAATAACGCAAAAATAAACTAGTTACAAATAGATAACAAATAAAGTAATAGCTAAATGACAAACTACTAAATGAATAACAAATGATAAATAGCTAAGTGAATTTAAATTTACAATATATATATATATATATATATATATATATATATATATATATATATATATATATATATATATATATATATATATATATATATATATATATATATATATATATATATATATATATATTAGTATGGCGGGGGAAAGCAAGAGATTATGAAGAAAGAGCCCTCATAATATTTTTTTTACAAGTTGCCTTAGATATCGTAGGGGAAAAGTTCTCGCTCATGCAATTGAATAGCCTGCAGCACCTATTGATTGGCTCGTTTGCTGCATATGTTGTGTTGTGTTGGTATTCAATAAGCAATCGTCGGGATCTAGTGACTCTCAAGGGCTGATTGAGCACAAACTTTTCTTTCAAGTAGACGACATTAACCACGTCTCTGATGACATCGAAGCTGAAGCAGGCAGATAACATTGATCTTCTCGATGCAAGGGGTAACAAGTTAATACATTTAAGGCGATGTTCGTATGGTGGTAGATTACTGAAATCATAAGGGTTAAAAAGATCTCTCAGAGCGAACAGTAAAAACTGCTTTTGAACAGACTCAAATCTTTGGCTGTGAATTTCGAAAGCCGGGTTCCAGATAGTGCACGCATATTCGAGAAGAGGACGCACGAGTGAAATATATAAGGATTTAGTAACCCAGAGATTCTTAAACTCTTTGGCTCGTCGCTTAATGAAACCAAGTTGTTTATTTGCTCGGGAAGGCACTCTATCGTAATGTAGATTGAAGCGGAGCTTTTCTATAATATATTTAACTTCTGAGTTAATACTTTCCTGATCCATGGGCACTGTTAATAGCCGGTGAATCATCGAATTAAAAGGCACTATTTTTTTGGGAATGTCAATGATCAGACGCGGATGGTGTTGTTCTCTGGTTGTGTGTGTGTAAGAAGACCTTCTTTCCTTATGACCATTAAATTCAAGAATGGTAGTTTCTCATTCTTTTCTATTTCCATTGAAAACTGGATGTCCTTATGTGCTTGGTTCAACTTCTCCAAAGTTTCTCCCAAAGGATCTTTTTTAACGATAGGTAGAATGTCGTCTACATATCTCAACCAAACCCGTGGAAGCGAACCTTCTTCATAAAGTTTCTTCTCCTCTGTCCGTAAATATCTCACTCACAAGTGGGGATAAAGGATTTTCCATTGTAACACCTTTCATAGCTTTAAAGTATTTCCCCCTGAAAGTAAAGTAACTTTCATTCATGCAAACCGAAACAAATTTCAAAAAGTGTTTAGCCCTCCTCCTCCCTTCCGGTGAGCTATTCCTCTCTAATAGGCAGTCCACAAAGAACGTGAGTGCTTGTTTTACGGGCACGCTTGGGAACAAAGCCTTGACATCAAATGATACAAATTGTCAGCGCTACAAATGCTCCAACAAGGAGAATCGCAAAGTGGATTGCAGACGAGTGTAGGACCTTAGGCAAGATTAGCGATAGAACGGTTAAAAATAGGCTTAGAAGAGTGGCAACAATAGGGGAAATACTTCCCCTATTGTTGCCGTTCTATCACTAATCTTTCCTAAGGTCCTACACTCGTCTGCAATCCACTTTGCGATTCTCCTTGTTGGAGCATTTGTAGCGGTGATAATTTCCCTAAGCTCATTCCCTTCATTGTGCATCTTTGGAAGGCACCTAATTCTTGGCAACATCGGGTTAGAGACCCTCAGCTTGTTCACCTCTCCAATCGTACCTTTGCACTCTTTCAAGACTCTTTCATCGCGTTCGATAGAGTCTGATAGGGGATCTTTCCTAAGCTCATGGTAATCCCCGTTGTTGAGTTTTCCCATAACTAATCGGTCACATTCGTCTTTGTCCATTACGACCACGGCGTTTCCTTTATCGGCTTTGGTATAAAAGACCGGTCTAGCAGCCAACTCTTTAAGCACTCTTTGTGGCTTCCTAGTGTTTCCCCTCTTACGATTATCATTCCTGATGAGTTTAGCCACATTGCCTCTAATCTGTGCTTTCTCCTCTTCGAGAAGGTTTTTAACCGCTGCTTCGATGTCTACTACCAAGTTTTCTGTTGGGGATGTTGTTTCCTTGACAGCAAAATTCAGACCTTGGCTAAGGAGCTTCATTTGCTCTTCTGTGAATTGGACTGTGGACTTGTTCAACACATAGTTGGGGATAGTCTCTACGGCATTCTTTTTCTTTTCCGTGGTATCCTTTCCTCTCGTCAGTTCCTTCAGTTGCTTTGTGAGAACTTTCCGCTTTCTTAAATTTTTGTGTTGCTGGTTTTCAAAAATAGAGATTCCAATTCATTTGATAAATTTTCATTGGCAAAATGTCGATTCTGGAGATAGCTACGATACTAAATAGCGCGGCACACTGAATCTCTGTTATTTGGTCAAATATTGAGATTTTCATAGTGTTGGCAAGAATGGACCGTCTTTCTCCTAACTACCTAAATAAAAATTTTAACGAAGCATTAGTAGTGCAATCAAAATCAGTTGCTTCTAACCGATCAACAACTGAATAGTTTAGCTCTATTAACGCCTTCTGTGTGCAAGTTTTCAAAATGGAAAACCGTTCAAGCATTGTCAACAGACTATTCCACCTTTTTCTGCAATATATCTGTAAAAATGTGCTATGTACTTATTATGCAGTATTGAGCTCACAGATTACGTGTCTAAATTGCCCTTAGAATTGTTACAAAAATTGTATTTGTTTACTTACAAGAAATCATATAAAACTACTCTACTCAAAAGTTACAAGATACAATCGATCTTATGTCTTCAATATGAAAAAAAACCGTGTGATAAGAAGCTGGATATCAATCCTCCTTGCAAGGGAAAATAATATCTTTCCTGGAAGATTATATTGTCCCTTGTTTGGTTGGGTAACCATTTAGACAGACATGATTTTGGCAACGTAACTTAAAACCTTCGGAACAATTAAACTATGTGCTTTGCTGGAGCATCGGAAATTCTTAAACGCAACATACATGATGCAGCGGCAGTTTGCCAATTATGCTTGACTTTGTAAAATCCCGGGATTGGTGGTTTCTAGTCCCGGGATTCTCGGGGCCAGAAGTTGATACCAGGAATGGAACCTCTACACACTACGCCCTCTTTTAAGGTAAAATTCCTTGAAGTACGCGCTGAAAAATCCTTAGCACAATCCATGGTACATAAAAAATAGATAAAACATAAAAATTTCATATTTCTTGGGTATTGTGGCATGGTTGAAGAAGTTTTCCTCTGTATGGTGAGACAGGTGATGAAATTTTTGTATCGCCTTGAACACACATAATGATCTCCTGTAGAAAATCTATTGTGAGTAGCGGGATGCGGCTTTTGGCGAACAAAAGTGAACCTAAAGCGAATTATTAAAAAGAAACAAAATTGCATTCTTCAGAAACACGTTTTAAAGATAAATGAATTAATTCTTTGGAATGATAAATTTTGTAGCATTTTAATTAATTTCACCAAGCATTAGTTATTAACAGTAACAAAGGAGGTTTCATTTGAAAGGTTAAATGTAAAACAAAATAATTAGAATTCAAATGGTTCTTTAAAAGTTACAGCAAGCAATAATAAAAGCAATTACACATTCGAAGTCGAAAACATTTCAAGTACTTTAGCTCGTTAGGGGGCATCCTAGGAGAAGTATGTGGAACAATTTTTTCACTACCTTACCTCAAAGAATCACGTGTCATATCTTAAGGTATCTTAATCTGAATAACTTTGCAGAGAAAAAAAATATGAATAATAAAAACTAAATAACTTCGAAAAATATACATTTCCTCTACTCTATGAATATAGAAACGAAATTAAAGAATTGGTGGAGGCTCTGGTTTTTTTAAATATATTGGTGAAACTTCTAAAAAAGTCAGCAAACATAGAAGGTTTTAAGGTGGCGTTTAACAGCTTCGAACCAGACGGGAAAAGCATAGCTAAGGACAAGTTGGAATATGGTGTAATATGTAAATATGTACTTTGTTTTCAATATTTAGAACGGATTTTCTGCTAATTAGTGGTTGTAGCATTTTCACAAGAATTTGGCATTTGAATATTTTATTTTGACTAGATGCTTAATAAGTTACACTCAGAAAAAAATATATTAAAATTGGGGAAAAACGTTGTTACTTCATTTATTTTTCACTATGAATTGGCGCCAAAGAGGTTTCACTATGAATTAACTGCTACGTAGTAATTAAAAAAATTTTTTTTTAAAATAAAAATTTGATATTAATCACTACAATTTTATCGCACATTGCCACAAGTTTTTATTTGAAAAATCATCGGTAGTAAGTAATTTAAACGAAGAAAGTGAATGAGTAAAACGAAGAGCAAACGGTTTATCATATCGAGCGATTTGCTTCTATTGCACGCACTGAAACTTACATTTGCAACTTGAAAATCTCGGAATGAATGCTGCACGAATTTTGTAAAGGATCAAACAAAAGAAAAAGATACGAAATTATAATGCATCTTGTTAAATCAACTAATCGATTAGTTAATTTGGATTTGTAATTGAAATAACCGCAAGCCCGTGTTGCATTTTCTGCTTGCTTATTAAATTTACATTAAACGTTTTAATTCTGAAAAACTAGTTGCAATTATGAAAGAAACATCAACGAATATACAAAGAGACTGAATGCTTATTATGAACATTGTTTTAACATTGGTTATTCTTGATTTTACTATGCTACTATTTTCTGAGTGTAATGTTTCATCGCATATCATCCCCAAGAATTGGTTACCTAATTTAATGTGTCGGTGTGGCAAATTATCAGGTGAGCGTTTGCTCGTGAAAAAATGTACAATGCTTCTTTTTCTTGGTTGACTTTTATTCTTCATCTTCTATAGTACTGAGATAGTTGAAAAAGGTGATTCTCAGTAGTGTGGATGAGTTCAGCAGCGCTTATACCCGCAGTTTAAATATATACATATGTCGCCAACATAGAGTCCTAACTCAAAATTACAAAATTGGGCTGTATGGGAGTATCACTTATGAAATTTAGAAATAATATGGTCCCAAGTACTGACCCTTGTGGAAACCCGGTAGATATGGTGTTTACTTTTGTTTCTGCATGATCCAATTGAACGTAATAAGTTCTGTTGAGAAGGAACGAACTAATCAATTTGATTACATGTGTTACAAAATTAAATTGTATCAATTTATCAATACGTTCATCGTTCCAGACGCAATCACAAGCTAGGATCTATACGTGAGTTTTGTTTTTTTTACTGACACTTGACAGACTGTAGTAGGCTTTGCTGGCTATTTGCTTCACGTATAAGAAAGCTCTATCAAGAAGAATAAAAACAGTTGAAGCGTTGTAAACGTAATTTCTTATTCAATCAAATGAACGAATAATCACGCTTTAATAACACCAAAAAATACATACGGTTTTGTTTAGTTTGGTTGCACATCAAACGTTTTGGTAATAAATTCCACACATTTTGCCAATCCTTCACCGTTTCCTTTCTCATAATATGGAAGCTTCATCATTCGATTCATCCACGCACTGAGCTTTGGGCATTTTGCAGCATCGATTTTGACGAAATTACTCACTGTACTCAGCATCGGCAGTATTGAAAAATCGGCAACTGTTAATGTGTTTCCAGCTAAATAATTATTATTTCCAATGAATTTTTCAAGAAACTCATAAGCTTCCTGAAGGCTGGCATCGGCTTTTGATATTTCCTCGGGATCCTTAGTTCGTCTAGATTTCTGTGAAAAAAGAACGAATAGAATAAAATGCAAGAACAATATACATATATATGTATGTATGTCTACGAAATAGGAAACTTGGATCTAGTTTTCGGTTGAAATTTACTTACACCGAAAGAATACACTCGCATTTCCAATACACTGCTTTCGAAATGTAATCTCTGATCGACGACAGCTCGCTTATATAAATCCTTTGGATAGAGCGAGTCATCTTTTCCGTATTTGCTGACCAGATATGTGATGATTGCATGACTATCCCAAATGCATTTGTCTCCGTCCTCCAGCGTAGGAACTGTATGCTGTGGATTTTTCTCTAGAAACGCTTCACTTTTATGTTCATTGGCAGCCACGTCAAGTTTTTTCAATTCAAAGTCCAGGTCTATAGCGTAGGCAGTTAGTAGAACTGCCCGCACAGCAGGACTTCTTTCACCTCCATAGATAATTGGCTTTGACATTTTAATTTCGAAGTTAAAATAAATATCACTGCTGGCTTCTTTTCAAGATTGGAAGACTACTGAGCTTCACGCACCAATTTAATATAAATATCTTGTTATCAGAATATCAATTTGAGTCATATCCAAAAAGCTTCGCAAGTTATTTATGAACGAATTGTCTTCGCACTGGCTAGGCTAGGTGTCTGCTTATCTACTCTGTTGTAATATGGAATTCTAATCAATTCTTCTTGATCGCATACATTTTATTCCGGATCGGCAAACCGATGAAATGAGATCGTAGACCCTTTACTAAATCGAATTACTACCGGCTCCTGGTTGGTCTTAACATTAATGTGTTTACAAATGCAAGTCCTATATTTGTCCGGCTAGCCGTCCCCAAATCATTCTTCTGAATTTTCACGTAACTACAGTGTACCAATAATGATTTCGTACAGCAGCTATTTGAAAATTGAATGTTAAAAAAGAATGAATTGTTGCAAGAAATTTGAAAACTTTTTAATGCAGATTTATTCAATAAACATTTTTATTGAATTTGGAAACAAAAACTAATCCATCTGGATTATTCATTACAAAGTTCTTAACTAAAAATAAAACAAAGTCGACAATTTGCCCCCAATATAGTCTTCGTACACTTACGATACAGTTTATGAAAAATTTTAAAAACTATAGATACATTTTTTGTTAATATTTAGTTGGGTAGCCTTTGTTTTAATCACGGCTTTAAGGTGGTGTGGCATCGATTCTACAAGTTTTTTGCATAGCTTGACTCTATTTCTGCCCATTCCTGCTGAAGAGCCTGTTTCAGCTTAGGTTCCGAGCTAATATGATGAGTCCTGATCCTTTTTTCCAGCATGTTCCACATTGCTCAATGGGATTGAGGTCAGAACATTGCGGTGGTGTTTTAAGCAAGCGAAGAGTTTTGTACACCAAGAACATACTAGTATAATGAGCCATGTGCTTAGAATCAATATCTTTTTGAAGTTGAAAATCCTTTGATACACCCAATTTTTCAGCACCTGGCTCCAAATTTCTCTTGAAAATTTCAATACATGCCCGAAGATCCATGATTCCTTCTATTATTTCTAAGTTTCCAACGCTGCTGGCAGCCATACAGCCCCATCATTCTATAAGTTTGTTTACATGTTTTTTTTATGGGCTTCTTAAACATAGAAAAACAAACTCACAAATATTCCAAGTTGAAATCAAAATCGGATAATATAAGCATGCCGTTGAGAAAGAGGATACTGTTAGTTACAAATGTTTAGATCAATAAATCTCAAAAACCGTTATGGTTACAAAAAAAGTCAAAAAATCATTTTTGCAGGAAAATTTCGCTCGTCATACATTGTTTTTCTGAAGACGTGACCGTTACTGAGATATTTTGGAAAGGTCACTTTTGGTGACCTTTGACCCCGTATAAAAACTAACGCAGCACTCGGATCGACATTTTGGTCAGCATGCCAGTACCAAGGTTCACTCCAAAATTCAGCTTTCCCCTAATTTTTCCGAATTTCCTTGTATATTTTAATTATGTGATTCAAATTGTTGACAGGTATAGATATTAAGATTAAACTGTCGTTTCTTTCAGTGTATATCAGTGTACATTAGAGATCGGCCAAATGGCTCACCACTGATCGTTCTTTTTTACAGTGCAGCGCCTGAAAAAAGCACAGCATAGTCTGCGAGCGAAAGCTTTCGTTTGTATAAACTTAATGAAATGTGCAGCGAACAGTGTACTGAGAGTACCGCGCAATACTGTAAAAAAATCGATCAGTGGTGAGCCATTTTAGCCATCTCTAGTGTACATGCAGACTGATAAGAAACCGAAGAAGGAGGCAGATTGCTTTTTATACATCGATATCTTTCAATAAATTTTAATACAAGCTTATAGCTTTTGGAGGAAAAATTGGTTCATGTATGATTTTTTGCTTTAGTAGCAACCCTTTAAAAAGGAATAAAAATAGTAAAAATGTCGTCTTCTCATTTAATTAACTGAGTAAATAATCACGTTTTGCTAACACAAAAACTACATCCAGTACGGTTTAGTTTGGTTGCACACCATACGTTTTGGCTATATAATCCAAACACTTTACCAATCCTTCTCCATTTCCTTTCTGGTAGTATGGAAGCTTCATCATTCGATTCATCCACGCATTGAGCTTTGGGCATTTTTCAGGATCAATTTTAACAAGAGCACTCACTGTACTCAGTGACGGTAGTATTGAAAAATCGGCAACTGTTAATGTGTTTCCAGCTAAATAATTATTATTTCCAATGAATTTTTCGAGAAACTCATAAGCTTCCTGAAGGCCGGCATTGGCTTTTGATATTTCCTCGGGATCCTTTGTTCGTCCAGCTATCTGTGGAAAAAAGAACGATTAGAATAGAACGCAAATACAATGTGTGCATATAATCTACTTACACCGAAAGCATACAACCTCATTCCAATTACACTGCTTTCGAAATGTAATCTCTGATCGACGACTGCTCGCTTATATAAATCCTTTGGATAGAGCGAATCACCTTTTCCATATTTGCTGACCAGATATGTGATGATTGCATGACTATCCCAAATGCATTTGTCTCCGTCTTCCAGCGTTGGAATAGTATGCTGTGGATTTTTCTTCAGAAACGCTTCACTTTTATGTTCATTAGCTGCCGTGTCGAGTTCTTTCAATTCAAAGTCCAGATTTATAGCGTAGGCAGTTAGTAGAACAGCCCGTACAGCAGGACTTCTGTCACTTCCATAGATAATTGGTTTTGGCATTTTTAACTCTCAGTTCAAACGAATTTCACTGTTAGGCTCTTTTCGAGTTTGGAAGATAACTGAGCTTCATACACAATACAATTTAATATAAATAGCATGTCGTTATCAAAAAATTGATTTGGTCATATCTAAAAGCTTTGCAAGTCATTTATCGCAGAATTGTCTTCGCACATATTGGTTATATATTTTATTCAATGGCTTAAAAATATTTTTTTTGCTTCTACTATGTATTTTAAAATATCTTCAATCCTTTTAAATGCATTTTTCTAATGAGTCCAAACTTTTCATTTGAAAGTGTTCACAACATTTTTGGAAATAAATATTGCAAGTAAATATTATTTCGTCAGTAAATCAGTTCGAAAAGTCAATCAAGTGTTAGTTTATTGCCGATAATGATTACGAAATTCATTATCGATAGTGATTAGAGATTTGAATAGCAGGCGACATGGCCCCAAAAAGAATGATATGCTATGGTGCTATATATTGATTGTCAGAAGGTATCAATTTTATATGACTTATCATACAGAAACGTCAAATTGTAAGTAAGTGTAACACAAGATAATCGGTACAACGAATCAGTTGAGCTACCGAATCAATGAAAATGATCGCAAATAATTTACTAGTATATATTTCTTTCTTAAACCCATGAACATGATGAATTACAATTTGTTCGTTACTAAGCTACCACTCTCGTGTAAGGTAAAATGCCTTGTGTTAGGAGCAGTGGCGGCTCGTGGGAATCAATGTAAGTGGGGCTAGTCTGCAAGGACCAGTATATTGAAAATTCGGAACAGTTTTATGTTTAAAAATGGGGTTGAAATAAATAAATACTATGCACAAATAAGTCAATTCAGTAATAAATTCCTCCGGGAAAATTCTTCTAAATATTCGCATCAGCTTATTGCTGCCTATTTTTCCTTGCGCCTATTTTTCTTTTGAATAAATCTATCACCTGTTCATTAAAATGCTCAGCTTCTTTACTAATAGATAATACTGCAAATAAATTGAAACGTTTTTTATATTTATTATAAGTTTTAAAAGTTTCAGTATTCTTTAGGTTGCTAAATCATCTTTCAGAATCTACTGGATCTGATTGGAGTGATAAAACGTATTTAAATTGAATTATTTATTTGTTAAACAGAAGAAATCATATTATTATCTTTAACAGAAGCTTTAAAATTCAGTAGCAGATGACATATTTAGAGCACTTCATTATTGTATATTAATTTTGACTGGATTAAACTGGATTATAATCATATCCCAAACTTATCAATCGTATAACATGAGGATCATATAGTTTTTTTCACCATTCATTCCTTGTGATTAGACTTCCTTGATTTCAAACTATTTCTAATTGAATTGAATTAATAAACTATATCCTAAGTTAGGTTAATGTAAAACATTATGAAGAATATTCGAAAATTTTATTAAAAAGTCACTAGAAAAAATTAAAATGATCATTATTCATAAAACTTAACAATTCGATTACTTTTATTATCGTAACAACGTCCCAAGCATCCCATTTAATTAAATCAAAGCAATAAATTCGATACCCCAGGCTTTCAAAAACAGATTGTTTTATTCGGGGACTAAAACTTCCAGCAAATAATCATCGATCTTTGGGTACTTCTTTGACTTTGGTAAATTTTAACTAATAAATATTTATGCTTTGAATAGCACGAAGATTAAAAATTGTCACTTCCCGCATTTGACGTAAGAAAACTTTTTAAAAGTGTCTTCAAAAATCAATTATATTGTAAACAGTGTATATTGTATTGTCTCACACATTTTTAATGCAATCAACATTTTGCATAAAATACCATACGTACAAACTTGTCTGTATCATATCAAATCATGTTTGAGACGAGCACACAATTTTTCTACCATATTTTTTTATATTACCATTTTTTTATTACAATTTTTCTATCATATATAATGTCAACAAGCACTGTAAAAGCAAAACCATCATTTACTCTTCAATTGCAAAACCCAATTAGCTTAATTTAACCCACGGGTACTACACACTTTATTCAGTTAGCGAACGACGAACAAGCGATATACCAATAGAAGCTTAAGATTAGGGCTTAGTCCGTTGATTACTCTTTTTGCCATTGCGTATGACATGCACACACTCTGCGCTCAGTGATTTTTTTCATTCGTTTCCTCTCTTTTCTGGGGCTAGTTCAACTTAGCCCGGCGCACATTGCTTGTGGAACAGAATATGGAAAGAGAATATGAAAAGAGCATCGCGCGCATATTGCATATGCGAAGTAAGTTCTCTTGTATTGAATTATATGTACATGCGAATTTGTGAATGAAAATGAAATACAAATTTCAAAAGAGACGAGACATGAATGGATTTTAAAAACAGTTGGTGAGCCAAGTATTTTGATCATTTGTTTCGCTAAAATGAAATTTTATAGTTTGTAATAATTGAAATAGAGATTGGTTTCTTTACATTTTGGAATGAAAAAGGCTGGTGGGGCTAAGTCCCACTAGCCCCATATGTAGAGCCGCCACTGGTTAAGAGCTAAAGTGTTATTAACACAATTCATAGTACATAAAAAAAGCTAGAGATTACTTTCGAGATTAAAGACGATGACCCAAGCTATAAAAAATTAAATAAAGTGACGAGAAAAGAAAGCAAGACAGATCCAACCCAACTAGCAATTTTGGTATTTTGCCACGTGGCCGACACCTAAAGGAGACTAAAGTAAAGTAACGTTTCAACTACGCACAGAAAACACAGTTTAAGCAACTAAAACGGGGAATCAACTGGCACGTTTGTATTTGTTAGCAAGAACTAAATTCTGTTGCGTACCGTGATTATTTCAGTATAGTGCCGAGCACGAGTCAAATACAGTGGCTCACAGCTTAAATGATGTCAACACTTTTTATAAGGATAACCCTTAAAAACTCCAGGACAATCGAAATCCTTTTCTTGAAACAAACCAAATATTTCAGCTTGTGGTTTTATTTATTATTTCCAATGGAAAAAAAAACAATAAAAAAAAACTCTAGCGCACCTCCACCACTAGAAATACTAATGCTCGATGAACAATAGAAGACTCGTGCAGATTATGAGTGCATATTTTACCACAAGTGCTCCAAGCTGTTTCGAGTGCAAAACCTCTTTGATCTTAACAATGTATTTAAACTCATAGGGTGGAAAGGATTTCAGGACTACAACTTGCATGAGTTTCAATGTTTAAGAAAGCCAAACACTGCAAAACTTTGAAAGCAGCATGGTATAACATAAACAAAGAAAATGCTTAGTGCTCTCACAATTGCCTCAAGTCAAAATCAAATAACTCTATCGGTTCGATTTTATCCGATAACTTCGTGGAAAGTTACAGGGATAGAAAGATGTTTGGGATCAAAAAACGAAAGATGTTTGGGACCGAAAAATTTCTAGAACTTAGCAAATTTACAAAAATAGCCAAAAACGCTGGCAACCCTTTGCTTGCATCAACGTCACACCTGCCTCACATTGAAATCAACCTACCCTGCGAATTTCGTTTTGATCCGATGTCTCCATTGGAAGTTATAGGGGTACAAATAAATTTAGGGCTACCAGTCGCAAAAGTTTTCAAATTTTGCTGTTTATTGTCACTACAAGACCATTACCGTTTAAAAATGTTGTGATAAAATCTGTTAATAAAGATATTGCGAACAAATGCTAAACCAACAATAGCTGGTAGCCATATAAAGGTTTTTTATCCAGATTCCTTTTGAATAATGCCTATAATAAGTTCCATTTATCATATGAAATTCGTTTTGATTTCATGTTTGCACTGGAAGCTATAGGGCAAAAAGCCTTATTTTCCTGGGCGAATTTTCAAAACCCAAGACACCAAAATGACCATATCTGGCAGCACTAACCGAATTTCTACGAAACACGGCTTAGAGTAAGGTTCAGCTACCGTGTCAATTTCATGCAAATCTGGTGACTGAATCAGAATTTTTAGAGCAAAAAGCACTGGCACAAAGTTGCCCGCATTTCCAAATCGATTTCAACTGTATCTGATAATTGTGTCGTGAGTTCTCGTGAACATAAGTTTTTGATGCTTAAAATATAGGTAAATTGGAGGAGGGCTACCATTCTTGTCCGATGAGAAATTTCAAAATTTTTGCTTTGTTTGTATAGACAAAACATAATATTTGTATATGAGTTGGTTTGCATTGTAAAAGACGGAAAGTTTTTATTAGATTCAATGGTTTGAAGGTTTTCACTTTCAATGCTTGCCGTAGCTGCATGTTTGCTAGCACGGTTATTAAAAACTACACGAGTCTACAACTTAGTAATAACAATATGTTTTTTAAGTTACATAATGATCTGATAATCTGGTCAAAAGTTATCGCAATTCTGAAATTTTCAAATTTTCCCTATTTCATTTTAGGCGCTTAGCGCACACATTGACCATTTTGGCCATTTCAAAAAATTATCGTATTCACATTAAGAACACGTTTGAAATTCTTTTCATAATTTTTGTTTTGCAAAAGTTATTTGTTGACAGAATAATAGGTATATTTAAAATATCACTGAAATGGTCGCCGCCGCCAAAGAGTTAAAGATTATTAGCTTTTAGTGAGACTTGGCACTATTCTGCATATACATCAATGTATTCTGAAAATTTCAGTTCAATAGGATTTCCCTGAGATTTTTCAATGAAATTTTTTGATGATGAGGATATATATATATATATATATATATATATATATATATATATATATATATATATATATATATATATGTATATATATATATATATATATAAATATATATATATATATATATATATATATATATATATATATATATATATATATATATATATATAGAAAGCTGAATTTTTATATACAATATACATATATATATATATATATATATATATATATATATAATATATATATATATATATATATATATATATATATATATATATATATATATATATATATATATATATATATATATATATATATATATATATATATATATATATATATATAGAAAGCTGAATTTTTGGCCAAAGTGATTTTAATACTAATGTTCTTCGTACTCTGGTGAAATGGTGTACTCTGGTGAAATGGCCTCCCATTCCTGTTGAAGTGCCTTTTTAAGGTCGTCCTTACTGCTTATCGGATCTTTTCTGATGCCATCTTCTAGCTTTGACCATAAGTGTTCGATATCATTTAGATCTGGTAATTGACCATGCATTTTAATATTTTTTGGGCAATTCCAAATCAATCACGTTTGCACTAGTTCCGAGGTGTGCTTGGGGTCGTTGTCCTCATAAAACCGGAAATTGTCGTCGATGTGTAATTTTTCCGCACTCTGCAGTAGATTATCCTTCAAGATATTCATATTCTGGAATTCGTCCAGGTTTCCTTCAATGAACACCAAGTTTCCCTCTCCGGAAAATGCCCCCCAGACCAGTATGTGGCTACCACCGTGTTTTCACGTACTGCATGAATTCTGTGGTTGAAGTGCAGCATACGGTCGTATCCCAGATTGTTGCACCTTTCATTAAATGCTAACGACAAATTCCATTCTTCTTGCCTTTTTTCAGCACTAATATAGGCCGTTTTCTGGGTACTCTTCCATTAAAATTCGCATCCCTTCAGATTCTTCTTACGGTTTCTGGGTTACACTTCTTATTAAGAATTTTTTCCGCTTCCTGTGCCAGTTTTGGTGCGCTCAGATTGGGATTTTTTTCGCCAGTGAAGGGGAAATATTTTATTGCACGCTGTGCTACCCTTATTTTCCATGCGATTGTCCAGAACAAACCGTTCAATTATGTGCTGGAGTGTAGACTTTCATTTGCACGTGATTTTAGTTAGTTTTTCCTTTTTTGTAAGGTTCAATAATGAGCTCACGATCCATTTTCAAATAAAATGTTCGCCGATCCATTTTCAAATAAACTGTTTCTTTCTACTTTTACTGTACAGTCCAAATGGTAACAAAGTTTCACTAGGAATCGTAATACCACTCCACGGCTAGAATAATAATGAAAATGCAGAATTGAGTAACGCACACCGTTGTATGTATGCTCTATGGCGCATCATTTAAGCTGGGAGGTGAAATTTGGTGTTTATAATGAGCTTTTATTTTTTGTGCTGATTGGAGTATTTTGTTGTTGTTTTTTTTTCATTGGAAATAATGAACAGAACCACAAGGTGAAATATATTGTTTGTTTGAAGAAAAGGATTTTCCATTTTCCGGGAGTTTTTAAGGGTTTTCCTCATAAAAAGTACTCACATCATTTAAGCTGTGAACCACTGTACGTAAATTGATATTCATTAGTCAACACTACACTAACACAATAAAAAAGTATTGGATTGAAGCATTTTGTATGTTCCAACTGGTTCCATAAGTACTGAATGTATTTGTGTGGCTATAACGAAAAATTAAAGCAATATCAAAATTTTATTTTGAAATTTTAAGTGAAGATGTATAAGAGAAGGGGCTGATTTACGAGTCTCATAATCAACATAGATTGAAAACTAAAATTCATTTTAAGGCCGGAAATTACAATGTGCCGGGATAGCTTGTAAAGGTTAAAATTTTTTATATATTTTTCATCTTATTTAGTTTTTCTGGTTAGTATAGATATAACTTATAAGTTTCTGCACTGGATTTAGCTTTCGCATCTACGCCAGCACATTGTTTTGATCTATTCACAAAAGGAATTTTTCTTGGGTTTCAAGTGCAGATCCGCTACTATAAAGCAATCGTTACTTCATAATTTTATTTTATAATTTCAGTTACTTGTACCAAACTAGATATTGAATATATTCTTTGATATAGCTTTGAATGAGAACATCTGTAAATCAATATATTCTAAGTAAGCTGTAGGAAAGAAAATTCTAATAGTGTAGAAAAGAATTAAAAGTAGTTTTAGTACTAACCTAATATAGAAAAGGTTGGAAACTCTGTTATTTTTCATACTGTAGACTGTTCCTAAGTTGCGGACACGTGTGGTTTTTCATGAACGAGCTGGCAACCCTGCAGCTGCGGCAGGTATTGAAAGTGAAAACCTTCAAACCATCGACTCCAATGAAAAATATTCGTCTTTTACAGTGAGAGCCAACTCATATGGAAATCTAATGTCCATACAACGAAAGGAAAACTTTTGAAATTTCACATCGTACAAGAACGGCAACCCTCTTGCAATTTACCTATATTTTAAGCATCAAAAACTTCTGTTCACGAGAACTCAGGACCCAATTATCAGATACAAATGAAATTCACAGAATGTACTGGTATTAAATAGGACCAGGTCTGATAAAAACTCTGCGCCAGTGGTGCCATCTTGAAAAATTATAAAGAAAAAAAACTGCTTCTTGCCCTATGAATTCTGATTCAGTCACCAGATTTTCGTGAAATTGAGACAGGAGCTGAACCTTGCTCTAAGCCGTGTTTGGTAGAAATTTGGTTGAAAAATACTGACAGCTAGTAAAATGATAGCAAAGTAGCGTTTTTTGCCCTATAACTTCCAATGCAGTCTTCGGATCAAAACGAAATTCGCAGAGTAGGTTGATTTCAATGTGAGTCAGGTGTGATATATTTTTGGCTTTGGTGCTACCAAAGGGTATGGTAGAATATGCACTCAGAATCTGAACAAATCTTCTACTGTTCATCGAAAATTAGTGTTTCTAGCGGTTTAGGTGCGCTTGAGTTTTTTTTTAACTATTGTGTAGGAGATCGTTGAATGTTTGAATAACTTAGCATTTAATATTTGATTCAGATTTAACAAAAATTTAGTTATTTTTAGCCCTTTTGAGGTGTCTAGGTTAGGCATTCTTATAATTCTATAAATAAACGATATTCGAAAAAATCTAGTCGACGAAATGGAATTTGGGTATTTTTTTTTTACCTTGGATATGGTAAATTGCTGGTTAGTTTCAACCTAAGGAAAAAAAAAGTAAGAAGACAAAAATTTGTTAAACGTGAGCTGCGATAACTTTCGACAGAGTTACCGGATCATCGTGAAATTCAGATGACATAATGGTAATAATGAAATATATCGGTGTGTGTTTTTATGAATGCGTTTGAAACCCTGAAGCTAAGGTAGGCACGTAAACAGAAATTCTTCAAAACATTAAACCTCTTGAATTTTTTTGGCTCGTTGGAAAAAATGCAAACTATATGCCTGTATAGCAGTTAAAATTTCTATTAACTATTCAGCAAAATGACCAGAACTCGAAAAATTCGTTCCCGAGAACTGACGACCGGATTCTTAAGATCAACATGAAACTCTCAGGTTATTATAATTGGAGCTGGTCTAGTAGACTATTGGTGGTGGTGACGGTTTGGCTATTCCCTCGGAGAAATGCTACCATTAAATTCGCATATGCTGAATACTAAACCATGTGATCTCATCCTGAATACGAAGCTTGATTTCTTAAACACTTCAACTTTATAAAATAATCAGAAACGAAATTTACACATTCCCTCCGCTTTTCTTCAAAAACGTTTTTTGTGACAGTTTCTAGGCGCTTGAGTATTTTTTAAACATTAACATGACTTATTGAATTTTAATTATGATTTTGACTGTATTTTATATCTCTTCTGAAGTACTTACCTTCAGCTGCGTCTCAAATAGGCTCATTATTTTTTTCCCCCGATTCATTCTTCAAAATTTGACTTGGCTGCTGAAAGTGAGAATATCGTACATTAATTTCATATCCTCGCAATGCTTTAGGATCAGCAGTATAGCGCATGTTCGTACCTTGCTGTCATAAGGATATTGTCAAGCATAGGTTCATAACAAACATGGAAAAGAAGGAATCGCGTCCAGTGAAATTAAAAACGAAGTTAATTTTCATCTATTTGATCATTTTCGGATTTCGCTTTAGCCAAGCTGCCAAACGTACGTACGAAGAGATAAGCGGTGCAGTCTTCCAATTTCCGGAGTTTAGTTACGAGCATAATAGGAAAAATGTAAGTAGGAAGGATTGTCATTATCATTAACCAAACTGTTGGCACATATCTATATAGGAAGTAGCATATCGAAAAAACGAAACATCATGTGAACAAAATGTAGATTGTGAAGTTCTCAAAGGACTGAAGAGGTTAAATTGCATTTCACCATCGTGTTATCATCATATAAATGAGTTTGACGAGGTCAGTGCTAAGGCGTCGTTACTTTCATCAGGTATTGTTTATGTTTCCTTTGATTTTCAGCTCGAGGAAATCGAAATTGATGTTAGACTCAATTCATCGAAGGTTGCTTCTTCAATTAAGACTATCGTGTAAAAAACGCTAAGAAATGGAGATCATAGGAAGCTGAATCGTAAAAATATAGTCAAAATACACAAATATATAGTTAATGACTTTTATTCTTAATTATGGACATTCATGTGCCGTTTTAGATCATATTTCTGTGTAAATGCACGGCAACAAATTTCGCATTTAAATTTTTTATCTTTCGAATGTGTGAGCATGTGCCTTTTCAGGTGGAAGCGCCGCAGAAAACTTCGCGAACAGATACTGCATGTAAAGGTTTTTTCGCCAGTGTGTATTTTCGTATGCTGTGTCAGGTTACCTTTGGCATCAAAACTTTTACGACACACTTCGCAGGCATGATGTTTCTCACCTGTGTGCTGCTGTGCTATGTGATACTTAAGACGTGAGCTTATTTTGAATTTTTTGAAGCAGACGTCACATTGGAAAGGATTCTCCCCTATATGCAAACGGTGATGCGCCAGCAAGCCTGCACATTGTGCGAAGGACCGACAGCAGAATTCGCACGTGTATGGCTTTTCACCGGTGTGCAACCGACGATGTTCTTGGAGATTAAAAAAGGATCTGAATGCTTTCGGGCAGAGGTCGCATTGATAGCGATTGATTCTGTTATGACATTTCATGTGATATTTTGGTCCTACACGAGAACCTAACACTTTGTCGCAAATAATGCTGGAGAGTATTTCTTTCATTTTCTTTTCTTTGTACTTTTTAGGAGTTGGATTGCTTACCGCTGTGTAACGCTGGCTCTGAACTGTTTTTTGGGCAAAACTCACATCACAATTTACATTCCCACTTTCGTCTGCTTCTATTTTCCAGTCCATGATGCATTCTTCGGGCACGTCAGCTAAGTTTAAGCTGCTCCTAAGGTAGTCGTCACTTTCTTCAATTTGCTGCTTAAATTTCAAGAAGTAATCTAAATTGAGGGAGCAATCGTCACATACATATTGAGGTAAACCATCTTCAGATGATATCTGTGATTTAAATACAAATTGATAATTGGTTCTCTTAATTTAAATCAAATTGTATACCTCTACATTGGCCAGTTTTGTGATTTTCTCAGAAATAAGTCCTTCATCTGTCGGCGTATGTATGGAAAGAAGATTAGTAGTGCTAAAGCAAATTCGACACGTTTCGTCACTCATTTTAATGTGGGGAATATTTATCACTAAAAACACGACGAATGGATTGAAGTTACTGGTCACTAGAAGTTTTATTTATAACTGTATTTATATTGCAGCTGGTATTTTGACAGTTATCGCAATATACAAAACTTCAAAACATAACCACAGTGGCTCTCAAAGTGTAGCTCAGTGGTGAACAAAAATTGGATTCACCTCGGATGCCCATTCAACCGGATATAGGTAACATGAAACTGTTGGGATTTAATATTCCTCGTTGCTCGCGAATCCGTTAACTAAACATCTGTCAAAGAAAATCATCGAAAGCAATGGAGAGTCTAAAATTGTGCTTAAAAGCAGCGCATGCAACTCAAAACAAGTGTTTACTGATACGAATTTGCGCAGAAATAGTGGAGTTTCTTGATCATATCGAAAACCGGTCGCAGAGAAAACTCCTCGCTAATCAATTGTGTCCAATGAGTGTTTTACTCACATCGATTCAAGGAATCACATCGGATATGGAATTGTTATTGCACATCTTGAAATTGCTGTGTTATATATCTGAAAGTGAAAACTTTGTGGAATATTTTTGGTCGGTTTTGGGAACTATTGCTAGAACTCTAGCGTTCGTAATCAACTCCCACGAGTATGGAAAGTTGCAGGGAGAATTCGTAGAAATTATTTTTATGGTAGATGTGTTGATGAGAAGGTAAGCATCGATCAAAGTTTTTTTTTCAAGTTTTCTATCTTAATTCTTGCAGGTTTCGTGGCATCATGAATCAAGAATCGATTAACGAAGACAATGTTCGATGTGTGAGGTCGTTAGTTATTCTCGCTGGCACTATATTTCACTCCCCAATGACCGGGAGTGCTGTCAGGATCTCAATAGTTTTGTTATTCAATCGAATTGTATCCATTGTCTTGGACTTCAGGCATGCCATTGCCAAGAGTGACGACAAACTCCTTTGTGTTGCACTAGAAAAACTTTATGGTATGATTGAATTTTGTTTTGAATATCAAAACGCATCTATTAGCCATCCTATTTTGTTCATTGCGCTTAAGATGCTTCTCAGCTTGGCAAGGTCAGTATAATGTAACATAACAAGAAATTCTCGCTAATTTATAAACAGTTTCCAGGATTTGCATCAATTCGAGCAAGCATGTCTTCATAAGTTTGTAACCGTTGTAATTGAAAATCACATGTGGGAGATATTATTTGTATCTCAAGAGTTATCTATAGCTACGCATAAGATTTATTTATTATCCTTATTGCAGGAAGATGTTGGCGACCTAACCATTGCTGACTTTTTGATAACATATATCAACAGTATATTGTGGCTGATTAGATTCGGGGAGCGAAATACTCTACGCAAAATAATGAAAAAATTCGTCAAATTCAATGGGATCGAGCGTCTAATCATTTTCTCAAGCGGAACAAGGTAATATGCGGCTATGACGTTTTTCTGTTAAGGCCTTATACGCAATCAAGATGTAAAAAAAATGTTGTTTTAAAAATATTATTTATTTTTAATTTTAAAGCATAATATACACAAAAAATTCTATGTCAGTTCGACAAATATTCGCAGGATGCAGGTCCCATCACTATTCCGAATTCTCAGAAATTTCTCAGCTTCAAATTTTCATATATATTTTTCAATATATTTTTTGAAACAATTCAAGGGCGAAACTTTTTATCGAAAATCATTTCTTTAGAAGTCGCCATTTTATTAAAAATTAGTATTTTGCTTATTCCTTGAATTAATCACAAGATAATAATTTATGTCAACGAAATGTTTTTAATTAATTAATTTTAGATGATCCAATCTAGAGATATCGTGTTCAAAACAAAATGCTTTATTTTGAGGAGCTCACGAAGACCGGTTGTAGGAGTTTTAGAAATCATAATTTTTGCAATTAAAAAATATCAATGAATAAATTTGTATAAGATTTTTCGTTAGTTAATCAAAATATATTTCCAGGAAATAATCTTGAAAAATTGTTTTTTGTTGTGATTGCGTATAACCCTTTAAGCTGGAATGCATCTATTTCAATTTCACAACGTTTGTTTTTCAGCTGTGACCATATTCTGGCAACAAAAATCAAACTATTAATCGGAACCGCTTTGAGTTTGACCATAATTCAACATGAGCAAAATCTTTTCGCATTTGTAAAATCCATTCTGCATGAAAATATGGAAATTTTCTCCAAGCTCAATGAGCTAAATTCAGTTGAAATTTACAAGAATGCAAAAAGTTTTATTTGCATTTTCTACGTCATAGTAAAATCTAGTAAGGATAATTCACTTGACTTATTTTCAGCAGCTCTAGAAAAACTTCATTCCGTCATTCACATGAAGAAAATAAATAATGTGCGCATGACTTCAGATGAATTTAGGATGTGTTTATCAATATTCCAGGTAGTATATGTATATTCACTTAATTTTGACCATTTAATATTTTGAATTTGATATTTTAACAGGCATGCCAAAGTCAAATTAAACAGAATACCTACGAAACTGATGTGATGGAAAGCATTTTCGTAGAAATAGATGAACTGCTTGGAAATGTATTTGAAGAACAATTTTGTATGAGCTCAGTTCTATTGGAGTCTGAAGAGTTCAAATGGATCAAAAGATACAATGAAAATTTCTTCCGACATTGTGTACGTAATTTCAAACAAATTTCAAAATTATTTGTTTCTCAATTTAATCGAAGTAATGTTTATATAAAGTAACACATATTTTTCCTTTTTAAAATTTGTAGGTTGAATACAATCTTGACCAACGGAACTATCCTACTAGTAAATATATTCTTAACAGTTTAGCAGAACTAATACAGGCCGATCAAATTTCGAATTTGGTATTTTCGAAAAGCTACAATCAAATAATCAATTCTAGTAAAATTTTAGCATCCATTACATTGACACCCGACGATTTAAATAACCTCTTACAACTTTACGCTACTTGTGAAGAAATACATTCAACAAATTATCTTGGACTATTTTTTATATTGCATCAGCATGTGGACTACTTGGAAGATATCGATAAAGTATTGACGGTTTGTAGATTATTCATGAAAAAGAATGATCGGACTTCTTCGGTATTTAGTATAGAATTGAAAATAGTGATATTTGATTTGATTTCAAAAATTATTGTAAAAAAATCTGATTTGATAAATGTTAATTTTTTTCGAAGAGAATGAATAATTTTTTTGAAAATTTTCACATTAAAATAGAATCTTGTTTTTTTTCTGGGTTACTGAGAAGCAAACTTTTACAGATACAGTAGAACATGTCAGAAATTCATTCAGAAAAGAATCATAAGTTTGAAGGAATTTCATTTACCAACAATACTAAAAACACAAAATGAGTTTTGCGATTCAGTGTAGTTATGCTCAAGAAAATAATACATGTCTTTCATAAATTTTTTCAAACTCAAATCATTCAATTTGAAATACAGGAGCATATCTGATATGACGGTGCATGAAAAAGAAAGTCGATGATAGAGCCAGAAATATATAGAATGAGCTTTGCAGCAAAGGCCCCAAGGTTTGCTTAGCTCGCTAACGCGCCAGTCCGAAGCAGTGATCTACTGCCCGCGGGTTCGAATCCCGCCGTGCTCGAGGTTGTATTTGTTCGTCTTGTGTTTATTTATTAATTTATTAATCCCCTTGCGCTTAACAGCCGGCGACTGGGCATAATACCAGCGCTCGCTTAATTTAGTGTCACATTAAAGCTTTATTGACAACAGCGCTTCTGAAAATAAGACAAAATGTAGCACTTAATGAATAATGGAATAATTGATAGCGGCTTCTCCCTTATGTCCCTCCCTTATGTACCGCCATAGCTAAGCATTCGCTTCAAAGGGTAATCATGTGAGCTTTGGCATTATCATAGAAAAAACTCATTTAACTTGTTAAAATTAAATTAAATTTTAGATTTAATTTGCGTCTGCTAACTTCAAATGTCTGATTTTTTAATCAAAATTTTGTATGTTTAGGCTGCCGAAATTCTACTTTGCTGAATTTAAGATATAGTACTAGGATAAAAAAATACGCAGAATTTTTAAATATCGCTGGCTGTATAAGTGCAATTGTCACAATTTTTTGGTGTTGCGTCGCCATTTTGGATGATTATTTTACTATCGGCTGGCGGAAAAGTTACATATGTTTTGGTGAGCTCGGCACTTTTTGACTTGTGACAAAAAAGGAGCAGAGATTTTGCATTAAATTTCGCTTTAAGAATGGAATAAACTTCAGCACCGCATTGAAAATGTTGAATGTTGATTTTAGTGAATCTTCTATGAATACAACAAGCATTTACAATTGGTACAAGATTACCGTGAAGGCGTTGAAGATGGCAACCACCCTGTAAAGTGAGAAAAATGATTATGGGAAATCGCCGAATCACTATCAGGGAAGTTGTTGATGATGTTGGAATATCATTTGGCTCATGTCAAGTAGTTTTATTGGATGTTTGTTCATGAAACGAGTGGCAGCAAAATTTGTTCCAAGATTTGTAACATGCAGAAATTTCCTTTCGAAATTTCTGCACGGCTTATTTCAGCACACACTGTCGTGCCCTTGAAATAGCCAAATTATTTTTCATTCGGACTAGCGGTACCTTGTTTTTCAATTTGAAAAACAAGACACTGCAAGTCCGATTTGACATTGACTGGCTTGAGGCGATACGAATGCAGGAACCGGTAACGGTATCTTGTTTTCGTGTCGCAGATCAAGCCAGAATTCGAGACAGTCATTTTGGATAGCTTGGGTCGAGCGGTCGTGATAGCGACGGCGGGTCGTTTCTAGATGTTAGTCGGTCGGGGCCAGAAGGCCAAACGAAAAGCGGTGTGGTTAAGATGAATTAACAATGTTCTGAAGACCGCGTGTGAAAGGTTCAAGAAGTGGTTTGTACAAAGGTAGTACATCACATCGCGGCAAATTTGTGGCCTGGTTAATAGTGCAGAAAGAAACTCGTCAGGCCAATATTCAATTTGTCATAAATCATAAAAAGTGAAAAGTGATTGTTGTGCCCCTGCCGCATTCCTTATATGAGCAACGGACGGTGGTAGAGCAGAATATTATTCGGGTCATAGTCGTCTCTTTTCTGCAACCAGAAATATATCTTATGCTGTTTTCGCCCACAAATACATTAATACGCCAAGAATTGTTCGTTGAGTTTCGATGTATCCAATTCGTGTTCTTGTCAAAAAGCTCGTACATACATAATATCCCGTTCTTGAGACACGCTCGATTGTTCTTGTGAACTGTATGCTACCGACTCGTAGTTTGTTCTTTATTATTATACCTACATACAACATACATCAATCTGCGATGAAAGTGCGGTCATATTCAAGTGTAGCTGTGCGTGCATCTTGGGTGACATTTAAATTTTGACTCGCAGCGACAACGAAGACGACGCTTCTGCTTCTTACGTTTGCCCGGGATAATTAGTCAGAAACATTTAGTGACAATTGTTACTGATCGACGCAGGCCACAGTTATTTCGCGTTGACAGTGCGTGTGTTGGATTACTGGGGAGAAATTAATTGGCGTTTTCTTGCTTCGGGTTCTGTCAACGCAGCGCGCGTGCTTTCTTTCAATCTCTTTCGGGATTTGTATTTCGATGATCAAATTTTCTCTGGTTTTGCTTGTACCAGACGCCATCCTTTGTAGTTTTCGGTATGGGATGCAAGTAGGCGAAACGAAAACCTGTGAAAGCGAATTGTTGATCGGCTACGTACAGATTTGGTCTTGTGCTCGATTTGGTTCAACTGATTGAATTGTCGCGGTTTCGGGACTCGGGGCGCCGAGCAAGCTGGAACTTTAGGCGGGCTCGCGTGGTTAGAACTGTAGAAGCATCCGGAGTTGTGGTTACTAAATCCATCCATAGTGGTCGCTGTCGCATCGTATGTCAATGACTGCTTCAAACCACTATCCAACAACTCCCCTATGTGAAATTTCTGAAACGGGTGCTCCAAGTCTGCGCAGTTTGTACAATATCCACTGACCAGAAGAAGCCGATCAGTTTTTCAAGGACAACGACCTCATCAAGCATATTCGCAACGAGCTCTAAGGCGAAACGTGGTAAACTGTATTTGTAGATTTAAGCTTGTTTAGATTCTTTTTGTACTCATGAACAATGGAAGGTTTTCTTGGATGCAGCCGTTACGGAGGCACGTAAAGCAACGATAGGGGAGAAGTTCCTTTCGGTTGTGTATTCGTTCAGAACAATCAAGTGATAGCCAGAGGTGGCAATTATGTGGATATAATCAAGAACGCGGATAGACATGCTGAGTTGGTGTGCCTAGACCAAGCGTCGCAGTAACAGTATAACCGAGTATAATGTGCGCTAGTGCACTCTACAATTTAAATGTGAAAAAAGTCATCTAGAGCAGCGCCAACGATCATTTCGGCGGAAAGATTATTCTAAATGTTCCTCCATATTTCTTTTCAACATACCTTTGGAATTGCTTTATACTTTATACGATGGAATCGCTTACAGAGTTTTTTTATAAAGGTGTGAATCCAGCCGCACCTGTACCTAGAATTAAGAAGCATAATATTTAATCAAGTACACACTTTTTACCACTGGTGCTTTAAACGATATGTGTATACGACTTTAATTTGTATCACAATGTGTCTTAGTAATTTTTATATGCTTACAAACATAGTTTTTACAAAGTACAAATATTGAATGCTTGTGAATATTGAAGAAAAGTATATTCTATAATATTTTTGGAAGCCCATTGTACAGTGAATTGAATAGAGTTTATATACCTGTCTGATATACAGCCCGTTGCAGTTGTAACTCTTTTGCGATTAGACAGCACATTCATGAAAAATTGAAATAGTTTTGGATTGATACAACGAGTTAACTAAATAAACCCCTCCTACACCGACTGAAATTAAGGTACCTTAGTTCCCGTGTTAAAAGGGTAGAGACGTTAGCTAGGAATGTCAATACTCAATCGCAGTACTGATGTTTTCGGGGAAAAAAAAAAAACCAGTAAAATATTCATTGGTGTCAACCATCATATCAAGTTTAAGTAGGTTGGAAAAAGTTAGGAACCATATTATAGGTTTTTTTGAATGTGATGCACCTAATCAGCATAATGTAAAGTAAAGTTTTCTAATGAAATCTATTAAAAGATAAACAGGTTCTTCCGATTGAATATGTAAACTTAACGTTATGAATATAATTTAGACTAGACGAACTCACTCAGTAAAAGCAAAGTATGAGAGCAAATATAATGAATTTGTAAAGTTTAAACTTTTTGGCCTTCTTATTGGGCGGAAGCCCGGGAAGTTCTTTCCCTTTCAGGGTCTGCGCGTGGCCTGGCTGGCCAATGATGAAATAGTTCCGTGATTTTTTTTCGGTATTTTACAGCTTTGCTTCAAAGGGAGGGATACTGGCCCAAACCTAGTTAGTTTCAGCATTTTTTGGTAGATTTTTGAATTTTTGAATATTGAGGGCCAGTATCAGAGGGTGGAGGACCCCAGACCATCGGGGTCAGGGCTCCACTAACATCGGGGGCCCGGGGCTGTCTGCCTCACCCGGGTTCCTTGTAAAGAGAGGTAGCCTTTTTTCCTATTTTCCCGTTTTAGATTTTCAATGTTCTGGCTCCGTGCGTTGTCACGAGCACTGGGTCTGCTTAGTCAGCCCATGTTGCAGAGCCATGGGTGGTTTCCTGTACGGAACGATGCCCCCTTTTTTTGGTCCCTGGGTATTTTACATACCAGTTTGCGGCTACGAAATTCATGACGGATGAATACTACGTAGCATCCCGTTTTCTTGAGAGCAAACCATCCCCATTTGTCAAGAACCCACCCCAGCCGCAGCGAGCTAGCAAAGCGGCACCCCAGCATCCGTCGGGGTTGGTTAAAGGGTGCTCCGCTAATGCGGACAAGGGGCCTTCACGGCCATTTCTAGGGCACCCTGCTCTCGGGGCAATTCTTTTTTTTTGTTTTGCCTCTTGAATGGCAGCAGCCATTCTCCACTGTTTGACCTTAGCACTCTTGGTTCTGGACTTCGGTCTGGTTCTAAGTTGTGCTAAGGCCACTTCTACCTTCAAATCTGCTACAAATGGCGCCCAACGTGGGGCCCGAAACTTGTTTTTGGGCAACCCACACCACAGTGAGAAAATACTTATGAGTTTCGACTCATACTCCCCTTTAGACTTTACGTCTTAAATCCTAATAATTTCCATTCTCACTAGCAGGTCTTAGAATCGCCTCCTATGCGATTCAATATACTTCGTTCGAGAGAACAAACCCCTTGAATTAAGACCTGCATCGCTCGCTCTTTCCTTACTAGCCGCAAACATCCTTCCCAGTCCTATCCGGTTAAATTCAATTCCTAGTTAGTTTACCTCTTGGGCAGCTTCCTGTTGTGTTGTCCTTTTGAGTTTTTTTGACTCTGGGTGCAACCTGGAGGTTGGCCGCGGATAACAGGTTGTGGTGGTTTACCGCCACTCCTGTCCCGGTCAACCGAAGGGCCCCTGCCCCACTTTATGTTGGGAAGCTGTCCCAAGTTTTGATTCCTTGTTGTCTTGACCCAGCTTCGGCTTTTGGCTTGAGTTTGGTTCAAGCTGTGGTGGATTACGTGGGGTTGGCGTGGCGCTGCCTACACGTCCCTGCAGCTTGGCCAAACTTGAACCATTTGCTGAAGTTGAGTCAAGCAGCAACATAGTTGTTTTTGGTCCCTAGCTCCTCTCTTTTCGAGGAATTTCGGGTGGGTAAACAGTCCCCCATAATGGGCGGTACCCTTCAGGAGCCGACCCGAGTTAAAGTTTTTACTTACAAATTTCAATCGTATAAAATTTCAATACTTTCACCATCACACATCCACTTTACTTTGACAATTTTTTTTTAAATTTTTCACACTGTTCCAGTCTAACATTTCATAATTAGAATTTCTATTTCTTGCGTTTTTTAAAATCAAAAGCCAGCCAGCCAGCGGACCTGAATTGGAGAGGAATGGATCGGGTTTCGTCTAATAAGAAGGCCATTTCTGAAAATTAAAATTTTTGACAAATATTAAATTTTTATCCTAACTTGGAAAGTTTAAAACTTTTCTTTTGAAATCTATATCTTTCTCATTCGAATTCTAGCCACTTGGCTTTAAGAGCTTTATTGTTTCTTTGGAAGAGTTAGTCACGCCACAGGTGTGCACACACATAAATATATATTTATATATTATATATTTCCTTTTCACCTATATATATATTCTATATATATTTTTGAATTTTTGGCATTTTTCTTGCCCTTAGCTGTTAAGATTTTTCTCTTTGGAAGAGTTAGTCACACTCGTTGTGCACAGGGTTGCATTTGAATTTGCAGCAACTCCTTAGTTATAAGCGTAATTAATTCGTTAGTCACGAGTATCGTGCATTTTCTTTGAATTTTCATCACTTGCCAATTATTTTCACAGATTGGACATGCCATTGCATCACAGTAGTGAGGATCTGTCTGGCACCACAGTGGAGGCTCAGTGCTCCATATGCCAGCAGTCATTCGCTGCTGCCCAGGTTACGTACACCACAAAATGTGGTCATACATTTCATGAAACGTGCCTGGAGCAATGGCTTCGGAATCATACAGATTGCCCGCTGTGCCGTGGACCACTGAGTCTCCCCTTAGGAGCCAGACAGGCCCCCACTGCTGCAGCATCTATGCCACGAGGGGCTCGGCCCAAAACCCAGCGGCCGGGAGTAAGAACCCGAGGCATGAGAAGCAATGAAGATGTGGAAATCAGGGACTTTGATTTACAGGCCGAGTCGGGGGCGGAAGGTTTAGTTCAGCCACCTGGCCCGTCATCAAAAGCGTCCCCAATCTCAGATGTGATGTCAGAAGCCGCAGGAGCGCGCTCTATAGTGCCTCAAGATTTAAGCGGACTTCAACAACAGATTAACGAGTTGCAGAACGGCATGCGTGTGATGCTGGAGCGCATGGCCCAATTGAACCTTCCGTCCCGGACTCGGAATGTGGAGTCGCCAAGACTGAACCCTCGCGCACAATCATTTGTTCCAGTGCCGCGATCCTACTCACCTCGCACCCCTCGTGGTAATAATGTCCAGTTCCACCACGATAAGGTGGCAAGCATCATTGGTGGGTGGGGACTAAAATTCTCGGGTCGTGAATCCTCCATGCCCGTGGAAGTCTTTATTAACAGGGTAGCAGCTCTTACCAGGAACACCTTGGGCGGAAATTTTAATGTTCTATGCCAGCATATGCATTTACTTTTGATTGGACCTGCCGCTGATTGGTATTGGCGGTTTTACAATTCGAGACGTGATTTCAATTGGAGGGATTTGGAGTCGGCCCTGAGCGACCATTTCGCTGATCGCTTCACGGATGCCGACCTGATGGAGCAGATACGAGGAAGGAAACAGCGACCTCAAGAAACATTCGACGATTTTAGTGCGGACGTCTACAAGATTGTTGACCGGCTACAGCGCCCTATTGCTGACGCGGATTTAGCTGACATTCTTAGACGCAATTTGTTGCCAGAAATCCGTCGTGGTCTGCTACAAATACACCTTCCCTCTGTTCGTCTGCTCCGTCAGGCCGTCATCCGTGCGGAGAACTTTGAGATGGAGCTTGGAGGTCGACGCCGATCCTCCCAATGGAGAACTACGTGAGGAATACCCGCTGGACCAATATGAGGATTCCCCGGAAGAACCTGGAGTGGAGGCGGTCACGGTCCTGCCTACTTGCTGGAACTGTAAGCAAGTGGGACACCGTTTCGACGATTGTTTGGAGCCCAGAACAATTTTCTGTTATGGCTGCGGAAAGGCAGACACATATAAACCTAATTGTGTGAACTGCCAAACAAAAAACTTACCACAGGGAGCGCGGAACAAGATCTCACGCCTCCCCCAGAACAAACAGTCTCCCCCACGTTCCAGCAGGTAGACAGGACTGATGATCTGTCTCCAAATTCCGTGGGCCCAACCACCAATGATGTTAGTATTCAGCCGAGTGGGGACTCTCCTACCTTATCGATCCCACTCTTACAGGCAGAGCCTCCTACACCTTTGGCTTTTCTGCCCTACCACATTAGATGGCGGAAATACACGGCGGTCCGAAACCGAATTTTTAACTCCGAAATTGACACCATTCACAAACACCTTAAAACACCTAAACGCTCAACGTTGAGAATGAGGCGTTTTTACGCTCAGTTCCGTCGTTGGCGTTATCAATTGGATTGTGCGACTCTGTTGAACGTGCCTCCAGGTGACGTTCGACCGTACGCTCAGGTTCTGTTGTTCGGCCAACTAACATCGGGTTTGATCGACACGGGAGCCAACGTGAGCGTGATGGCGGCTGATCTAGCCCGCTCCTTCCTCGAGAGGAACGCTTTTCCCTGGAAAAGAGCTTCTCTCGGGTTGAAAACAGCTGACGGCACACAACATCAAGCCGTAGGCCGAGTATCAGCCGACATCACGTTCCGGGGGCTCACCAAGACGTTGACGCTGTGGATAATACCCACTCTCAGTCAGAATCTCTATCTGGGAGTGGACTTCGTCCGTCTTTTCGCCCTGGCCACAGACCTGTTTGCGCCACCACCACAGGTCGACACCACCAACAGCCTCGACGCACTCGACGATTGCGCCCACCCTCTCACACAGGAGCAGCATCGCAGACTTCGGTCTGCGATTGCTTGCTTTCCTTCGTTTGCTGTGGAGGGCTTGGGAAAGACTACGCTCATCCGTCATGAAATCGACACTGGTGACCAGAAACCCATAAAACAGAGACATTTCTCTGTGTCACCAGCTGTCGAAAAGCTCCTATATCAGGAAATTGACCGGATGTTAGCGTTGGGCGTAATCGAAGAGTCGAAGAGTGCATGGTCTTCGCCGGTAACGTTGGTGGTAAAGCCCTCGAAAGTACGCTTATGCCTGGATGCCCGGAAGGTCAATTCGGTCACAGTGAAGGATGCCTATCCTTTGCCGCTGATTGATGGAATTCTCAGCAGACTTCCTAAGGCAAATTTCATCTCCAGCCTTGACTTGAAGGATGCCTTTTGGCAAATCCCTTTAGAGGAAAAGTCGAAAGAGAAGACAGCCTTCACTGTGCCCGGTCGCCCCCTTTACCATTTTGTCGTGATGCCGTTTGGGTTGTGTAATGCACCCCAAACGATGTCACGGCTGATGGATAAGGTTATTCCGCCCCAACTCAAGCACCAGGTATTTGTGTACCTCGACGACCTGTTGGTGATCACAGACGAGTTCGACGCGCACCTTCAGGTACTTCATCAGGTCGCCTTCCATTTGAGACAAGCTGGCCTCACCATCAATGTGGAAAAGAGTAAGTTCCTCTTGCGAGACGTCAAGTACCTTGGCCACATTGTTGGTGGGGGCACTATCCAGACCGATCCTGACAAGGTGAAATCTATCATGGATTTCCCACTTCCCTCTACCACGAAGCAACTCCGAAGATTTCTAGGAATCTGCGGTTGGTATCGGCGCTTCGTCAGGGAATATGCGTCATTGTCAACACCACTGACAGACATGCTTTCCAAGCGGAGTCAGTTTGTGTGGACCGATGAGAGGCTAAATGCTTTCAAGCAATTGAAACACAGCCTTGCTTCAGCCCCAGTGCTGCACAGCCCAGATTTCAACAAGCCCTTCTCCATCCAATGTGACGCAAGTCAACATGGAGTCGGTGCCGTGCTGGTGCAGCGCACAGAAGACGGAGCTGAAGCCCCCATCGCCTATATGTCCCACAAATTGAATCCCGCTCAGCGAAACTACACCGTCACTGAGCAAGAATGTCTGGCAGCGGTGTTGGCAATCAAGAAGTTCCGTGCCTACGTGGAAGGTCACGAATTTGAAATCGTGACCGACCATGCTTCCCTAAAATGGCTAATGAACCAACCAGACCTCAATGGACGATTAGCCCGGTGGGCCTTGAAACTTCAAGGTTTCAACTTCAAAATTGTCCACCGAAAGGGAAGCAAAAACGTAGTGCCGGACTCCTTGTCGCGCATGTTCTCTGCCGAGGCGTTGACGCCGGCAGAGGGCGAGGAGACTCCAATGGAGCTAGACTTAGAGTCGCCCCACTTCAAAAGTGCCTCCTATACGGAGCTGGCGGCTAAAGTCCAGGCAGAACAAGACCAACTGCCGGACCTAAAAGTTGTAGACGGGTTCGTGTACAAGCGGACTGAGTATGCGACCGGAAGCGGACTTCAAGACCAGTTGGCCTGGAAGTTGTGGGTGCCGTCAGAAATGACGGCAGAATTAGTGAAGGGAGCTCATGACCCACCCTTGAGTGCGCATGGTGGCGTGGCCAAAACCCTCGGCCGATTACGGCAATGGTTTTTCTGGCCACGAATGGCCGCTCAAGTGCGTGATTATGTGGGATCATGCCTTACATGCAAAACCACCAAAGCCCCTTCACACACCCTTCGTCCACCAATGACGCTGCAGTCCGTTCCCGAGCGCATATTCCAGCGCTTGTACATCGACATTATCGGCCCCTACCCTAGGTCCAAGTCTGGCAACATTGGAGCGCTCATCGTCTTAGACCATCTTTCGCGATTCCCCTTCGTTGAGCCGCTTCGGAAGTTCACTGCGAAAGCAGTCATCGACATCCTGAGGAAAAGGGTATTTCACCTTGTTGGAGTCCCGGAGAGTGTCGTAACAGACAATGGTGTACAATTTCGGTCATCCATCTTTCAAACCTTTCTACAGGAATTCGGTATCGGGCATACCTTCACCGCCGTGTATTCCCCTCAAGCCAATGCCTCGGAACGTCTTAACCGTTCCATACTGGCAGCAATTCGATCTTATATTGACCCTGCTCAAAAGGAATGGGATGGTAAACTCTCAGAAATAACCTGCGCGCTACGTTCAGCACCTCACGCAACCATAGGAACTTCGCCCTATCAGGCAGTCTTCGGGCAACCTATGGTCACCCATGGCCGCACTTACCAACTATTGCGGCAACTCCATCTTCTGGATGACCCCGAGACCACTCTGCCACCTCCTGACCACCTGGCCCTTCTACGCCAGACCATCCGCGACCTCACCACCCAGGCCCAGTCTCGAAATGCAAAGGCCTATAACCTTCGTTCCAGGTCGGTTTCATACCAGCCTGGCGAAGTGGTCTACAGGCGCAACTTCCGGCAAAGTGACGCAGCCGCGCACTACAATGCAAAGCTGGACCGGAAGTTCTTACCTAGTAAGGTAATTAAGAAGATCGGCGGTGCTTACTACCAGCTAGCCGATCAAAATGGACGATCAGTGGGCGTCTTTCACGCGAAAGACATCACTAAGTGATATACCCACTAGTTCACCAGTTCACGATCTGTTTCCGAATCTTATTTGGAAGATCGTCCATTTGCGCCTATTTCAGGTGTCACTCCTGCTTCAATTGAAAAGTATCTAGAGATGTTCACATCGTTCACCCTTTCCTCTACCAAAGATACTTTCAGTATTAAGTCAGTATACGTTGTTCACGATATTTCCTTTCATAAAAAAAAAATTACCCCTTTTCGTTCTGTTCACATTATTCACGATTTTCTCAAAAGGATTGGATAGTAAACGACATGATCACCGGTTCACGTCATTATATTTCCCTTATTACATCCATCCTTCAGCTCTTTCCACGCACTTGCCCTTGTGGAAAGACCTGTGTTGTAACATGCAGAAATTTCCTTTCGAAATTTCTGCACGGCTTATTTCAGCACACACTGTCGTGCCCTTGAAATAGCCAAATTATTTTTCATTCGGACTAGCGGTACCTTGTTTTTCAATTTGAAAAACAAGACACTGCAAGTCCGATTTGACATTGACTGGCTTGAGGCGATACGAATGCAGGAACCGGTAACGGTATCTTGTTTTCGTGTCGCAGATCAAGCCAGAATTCGAGACAGTCATTTTGGATAGCTTGGGTCGAGCGGTCGTGATAGCGACGGCGGGTCGTTTCTAGATGTTAGTCGGTCGGGGCCAGAAGGCCAAACGAAAAGCGGTGTGGTTAAGATGAATTAACAATGTTCTGAAGACCGCGTGTGAAAGGTTCAAGAAGTGGTTTGTACAAAGGTAGTACATCACATCGCGGCAAATTTGTGGCCTGGTTAATAGTGCAGAAAGAAACTCGTCAGGCCAATATTCAATTTGTCATAAATCATAAAAAGTGAAAAGTGATTGTTGTGCCCCTGCCGCATTCCTTATATGAGCAACGGACGGTGGTAGAGCAGAATATTATTCGGGTCATAGTCGTCTCTTTTCTGCAACCAGAAATATATCTTATGCTGTTTTCGCCCACAAATACATTAATACGCCAAGAATTGTTCGTTGAGTTTCGATGTATCCAATTCGTGTTCTTGTCAAAAAGCTCGTACATACATAATATCCCGTTCTTGAGACACGCTCGATTGTTCTTGTGAACTGTATGCTACCGACTCGTAGTTTGTTCTTTATTATTATACCTACATACAACATACATCAATCTGCGATGAAAGTGCGGTCATATTCAAGTGTAGCTGTGCGTGCATCTTGGGTGACATTTAAATTTTGACTCGCAGCGACAACGAAGACGACGCTTCTGCTTCTTACGTTTGCCCGGGATAATTAGTCAGAAACATTTAGTGACAATTGTTACTGATCGACGCAGGCCACAGTTATTTCGCGTTGACAGTGCGTGTGTTGGATTACTGGGGAGAAATTAATTGGCGTTTTCTTGCTTCGGGTTCTGTCAACGCAGCGCGCGTGCTTTCTTTCAATCTCTTTCGGGATTTGTATTTCGATGATCAAATTTTCTCTGGTTTTGCTTGTACCAGACGCCATCCTTTGTAGTTTTCGGTATGGGATGCAAGTAGGCGAAACGAAAACCTGTGAAAGCGAATTGTTGATCGGCTACGTACAGATTTGGTCTTGTGCTCGATTTGGTTCAACTGATTGAATTGTCGCGGTTTCGGGACTCGGGGCGCCGAGCAAGCTGGAACTTTAGGCGGGCTCGCGTGGTTAGAACTGTAGAAGCATCCGGAGTTGTGGTTACTAAATCCATCCATAGTGGTCGCTGTCGCATCGTATGTCAATGACTGCTTCAAACCACTATCCAACAACTCCCCTATGTGAAATTTCTGAAACGGGTGCTCCAAGTCTGCGCAGTTTGTACAATATCCACTGACCAGAAGAAGCCGATCAGTTTTTCAAGGACAACGACCTCATCAAGCATATTCGCAACGAGCTCTAAGGCGAAACGTGGTAAACTGTATTTGTAGATTTAAGCTTGTTTAGATTCTTTTTGTACTCATGAACAATGGAAGGTTTTCTTGGATGCAGCCGTTACGGAGGCACGTAAAGCAACGATAGGGGAGAAGTTCCTTTCGGTTGTGTATTCGTTCAGAACAATCAAGTGATAGCCAGAGGTGGCAATTATGTGGATATAATCAAGAACGCGGATAGACATGCTGAGTTGGTGTGCCTAGACCAAGCGTCGCAGTAACAGTATAACCGAGTATAATGTGCGCTAGTGCACTCTACAATTTAAATGTGAAAAAAGTCATCTAGAGCAGCGCCAACGATCATTTCGGCGGAAAGATTATTCTAAATGTTCCTCCATATTTCTTTTCAACATACCTTTGGAATTGCTTTATACTTTATACGATGGAATCGCTTACAGAGTTTTTTTATAAAGGTGTGAATCCAGCCGCACCTGTACCTAGAATTAAGAAGCATAATATTTAATCAAGTACACACTTTTTACCACTGGTGCTTTAAACGATATGTGTATACGACTTTAATTTGTATCACAATGTGTCTTAGTAATTTTTATATGCTTACAAACATAGTTTTTACAAAGTACAAATATTGAATGCTTGTGAATATTGAAGAAAAGTATATTCTATAATATTTTTGGAAGCCCATTGTACAGTGAATTGAATAGAGTTTATATACCTGTCTGATATACAGCCCGTTGCAGTTGTAACTCTTTTGCGATTAGACAGCACATTCATGAAAAATTGAAATAGTTTTGGATTGATACAACGAGTTAACTAAATAAACCCCTCCTACACCGACTGAAATTAAGGTACCTTAGTTCCCGTGTTAAAAGGGTAGAGACGTTAGCTAGGAATGTCAATACTCAATCGCAGTACTGATGTTTTCGGGAAAAAAAAAAAACCAGTAAAATATTCATTGGTGTCAACCATCATATCAAGTTTAAGTAGGTTGGAAAAAGTTAGGAACCATATTATAGGTTTTTTTGAATGTGATGCACCTAATCAGCATAATGTAAAGTAAAGTTTTCTAATGAAATCTATTAAAAGATAAACAGGTTCTTCCGATTGAATATGTAAACTTAACGTTATGAATATAATTTAGACTAGACGAACTCACTCAGTAAAAGCAAAGTATGAGAGCAAATATAATGAATTTGTAAAGTTTAAACTTTTTGGCCTTCTTATTGGGCGGAAGCCCGGGAAGTTCTTTCCCTTTCAGGGTCTGCGCGTGGCCTGGCTGGCCAATGATGAAATAGTTCCGTGATTTTTTTTCGGTATTTTACAGCTTTGCTTCAAAGGGAGGGATACTGGCCCAAACCTAGTTAGTTTCAGCATTTTTTGGTAGATTTTTGAATTTTTGAATATTGAGGGCCAGTATCAGAGGGTGGAGGACCCCAGACCATCGGGGTCAGGGCTCCACTAACATCGGGGGCCCGGGGCTGTCTGCCTCACCCGGGTTCCTTGTAAAGAGAGGTAGCCTTTTTTCCTATTTTCCCGTTTTAGATTTTCAATGTTCTGGCTCCGTGCGTTGTCACGAGCACTGGGTCTGCTTAGTCAGCCCATGTTGCAGAGCCATGGGTGGTTTCCTGTACGGAACGATGCCCCCTTTTTTTGGTCCCTGGGTATTTTACATACCAGTTTGCGGCTACGAAATTCATGACGGATGAATACTACGTAGCATCCCGTTTTCTTGAGAGCAAACCATCCCCATTTGTCAAGAACCCACCCCAGCCGCAGCGAGCTAGCAAAGCGGCACCCCAGCATCCGTCGGGGTTGGTTAAAGGGTGCTCCGCTAATGCGGACAAGGGGCCTTCACGGCCATTTCTAGGGCACCCTGCTCTCGGGGCAATTCTTTTTTTTTGTTTTGCCTCTTGAATGGCAGCAGCCATTCTCCACTGTTTGACCTTAGCACTCTTGGTTCTGGACTTCGGTCTGGTTCTAAGTTGTGCTAAGGCCACTTCTACCTTCAAATCTGCTACAGATTGTTGAATTTCTGAGTGAACATCGCTCAAACGGATAATAACTGGTAATGAAGCATGGGCGTATGAATATGTCATGGAAATTGTACCAAGGTAATGCACCTGCTCATACTTCACTACTTATACGTGAATGTTTGGCCAAAAACAAAACCGTTATGGTTCCTTGAAGATGTTTTGCCAACATTAAAAAGATTAAGACAGAATCGTTGAAGGAGCTAAAATCCATAACAAAAATTGCGTTCCAGATGTGCTTTCAAGATTAGAAAAAGCGGAAGCACAAATGTATTATGTCTCAATTAATATCAATGAATAAATAAAGACTTTTAGAGAAAAAGTAAAACTCCGTGAAAGTTTTGATCCCACATGATTTGAAGAGGTGGCTCAACTGAATCCGAGTCCGGAAGAGATGTCTGCCAAAGGTGTGATGGGCAACCATCAAAGACACGAAAAATAGACTAATTACCTGGGGAGACTCCTAGTCCGTATTAGTGGTGTACACTTTTATTGCCATCCGAAGGATGCTGCACTGATAAAACACATAGCGCCAGACGCCATAATTTATAGACTTCTGGTGCCATGTACATAGTCGATTTCGGGATTTTGATAAAATATAGCGCAACACGTCATAGTACATGGCGCAAAGTACATAAGAATAGACGCTATGCTTATAGCCCTCCACGCCATGTACTATAGTAGTACATGGCGTGGATGACTATAGTGCGTGGCGTGGAGGACTATATTACATGGCGTGGAGGACTATATTACATAGCGTGGTGGACTATATTACATGGCGTGGAGGACTATATTACATGGCGTGGGGGACTATATTACATGGTGTGGGGGACTCTATTACATGGCGTGGGGGACTATATTACATGGCGTGGGGGACCATAATCAAATATGTCAAACGATTCTGAATTCGCTTGTAAAGTTGAATCTATCAGTTAAATCTATCATTCGGACAGTGGTCATTACGTTCAAAAATCAATAGCAGGTAGCAAAATCACAGTGAATATCAATACGATTTCATGAGATCATTGTCATACATTGTCATGTATAGATATCCTCAAACGTCACTTGCTGACATTTATACATCCCCTCACACAGTATGGCTGGGAGTTATAATTGCAATGACAACTGAAGTCATATTACATGGCTCATGGTACTATGTAACATAGCGTGTGGGTCCCTAATTTCTGCGCCATGTAATTATGGCGCTGGGAGCCATACTGCATAGCTCAGGGTACTATGCACATAGCGTGTGGGACCATAAATGCTGCGCCATGTTACATAGGACCACGCGCTATGTAGATTCTGACATTATGGCGCTGGGAGCCATATTGCATAGCTCAGAGTACTATGTACATAGCGGATGGGGCCAGAAATAATGCGCTATGTTAAATAGCTCTGGGCGCCATGTGGATTTTTTTCAGTGTTGCTTGCCGCTTTGATAGCTCTATGTAATCTTTAAGATGAATGGAATGGATGTATCTTTAAGATGGTGTGGATAAGCTCCTGGAAGAGGGACGTTTCTTGTTATCATATGTCATTGGATTATACAATAGCTGCAATATAAAACGAATACTATACGACTTCTTCTGCCCATACAGGACCATCGAGCTCTCAGGCATGGTCTGGCAAGCCAGGTTAAAACTGACAAAGCGCGGCCACTAGAAGGAAAAGTCATGAAAAAAAAAACACATAGCCAAATGCGGGGAAATGCCTCCATTTCAGAGACATACCTACTTGAAGGCAGGTTGGATCGGGTACTGTGTGTTTACACTGGTAAACACCTGGTGATTTAGGTCGAATCTGGTGGACCGGCCGCGGACTAAGCGTTCAGTGTAAACTAAGCCAATGTATTGATTAACTCCAAAACTAGCTATTGAGGTGATCAGTAGAAATCATTCCTTGGCTGTAATACTGACTGAAAGAATTGCTTTAGGTCAACAACTTGAACGGTATATGATTGTCAGATAGTAAATGTACCCCTTTGTAAGAATTAAGGGACCAACTATGAGATAGTAAATGACCTTAAAGCATTTTGAGACCTTAAGAAAGGTCGATACCGAGCTGCTAAATTGTTATCTTGAATTTTTAACAAGGTACACATGTCTGGGCCCAGGTGGTAAGTAATTTTGTTGAAATGTACATACTTGTTTAGAGCACAAATGTCAGGGAGAGTCAAAATCCTAATGCTCAAAATCTCGTGGAACGAGATCCCGTATGAAACCTATTCATATAATGAAATAACAAAAACATAGTGATTTAAGTTTTTATTTAGGAATAAATTTCAACATAAAGACATATTGTACGCGATTCTTCTCAAATAATCGATTTTTTTTTCAGTTTAAAACCTTTTTCTAATAATTTTTTTTAGTTTTTTGGTACCTTGTCAAAGTTTTCTTCTTCATGGGTACTGATTCTCCTCCATTAATTTTCCTTATCGTCGTTTTAGCGCCTGATTCTATATTATGCAAAACAACGGGATTTTTAAATCGGGATTTTGTATTACGGGATTTTGTAATACTGGATTTTGTAATCGGGGTTTTGTAAACGGGATATTGTAATACGAGTTTTTGTATCCAACCCTACTTCCACTACGGACCCCGAAATAGCTCTGACATACTTGGAAAATTCATTTATGCAGCTGTATCAGTATTTTTTCAGATGGAAGAGAAAAATCAATACTGCAAAAACAAAAGCAATATATTTTACTAAAAGGCAGAAAGCATCATACCCTCCTTTTCGAAAATTCAACTTACTGGGGCAGACAATGGAATGGGCTGAGGAAATTTCTTATTTGGGTGTAACTCGATAGAAAATTCACAAACAAGGCTCTTGCCTAGAGGTCGCAAAAAGTGCACATGCCCTTTATCCATTGTTAAACCACTAGTCCGAATTGTCATTAAAATACAAAATGGCTCTTGTTAAACAAGTAATGCAGCCAGTGATGCTTTACGGTGAACCAGTGTGGGGCATATGTGCAAACACTCACATAATTAAATTACAGATTATCTAAAACAAGTCATTTTTCTATCACACGCGTAAGCTTAATGTAGAAACCGGAGTCAAGGAAGTAAAAGAAATTATAAAAAATCAATGATTAAAATTTATTGGTAAATCTAGCCATTGCAACAATGCTCTTACACAATCAATTGTTCTGGCTCATATTAGATAATAATAAAAATGTTTTAGCGCTAGCCTTAAGTAGATTTAAGGTAGATTTAAGTTAAAATAGAAACATCTAAATACAAGGTTTTGAGTATATTTTTCCTTAAGCTGATTCACTACTTTAAGTTCATATAATCTCAGGTATAAGTCTAAATTTAATTTTATAGCTGTAGAGGCAATCTGCCTAAAGCTCTATATTAAGTTTTAACAAACCTGTTGTGTAAAAAATAGTAAATAAATTTAAATTTTTATTTGAAAAAAAATTGAGTAGAATTTGAAGGAACTGTAGTAGTGAAGTAGTTGTCATTTTCAATTGAAAAATGAAGTAAATCTACTTCAAATGGAGTAAAGTGTGATCCTGGATAGAAGTACGTGGAGGAAACTTAGGTAGCTCCTGTTATATTATTGAGATGTACAATACTGCTGGTGTCAAAGCCATATACATACACTACCGTGCAAAAGTATAAGGACATCATCGAAAAAATCGATTTTTTGAGTTTGTGATTGTTTTTTATTGTGTTCAACAACATTTTATGATTAAATCTGGTATATAAACTAGAAAATATACGTTTTCATTATGATTTACATACATTAGCATTAAATCAGTTGGTTATTATTAGTCAAAATGATGGAATTATGAAGGAACCAAAAATTCTTATTGTTAAGTAGCATCATTTTTGCGCTGTAATTTCAAATATTATAACTATTATTTTATTTTAAACTATTCAAATATGGACGCTAATGTTTTAAACAGTTATTCTGGATCATTTGAGTCATGGCCGTCACATAGAAGGCCGATCGCAAAAGCGATTCACGTACAAAGATGGCGTCCTTAATGTACCTTTTTTCGACCAGTCGACGTACAATTCTCGACCAGCTCGACCAATAAAAGTACATTAGTACCTGTCAGATTGCATGTCGCGACCAGCCTTCTATATGACGGCCAGGTTTGAGTGCCTGTCAAAAAATAACGGTTCTTTGCGCCCTCTGCTCTGCTCTGTGTGCACTAGAACTGTCAAATTCATTTCCGTTATTGTTTACACGTGCAAAATCGACTGTGATTGCTGAAAATGTCTCGAGAAAAGGAAATTTCACTTGAAAAACGTTCACAAATACTTATTTTGGGAAAAGTGGGTAAAACAATTCGTGAAATTGCAAATATTATTGGTGTTTCAAAGTGTGGAAGTGAAACCACATTGAAGCGGTTCGCCGAAATCAACTCAAATATGAATCGAAAACGCTCTGTTCGACCAAAAAAACAGCTCAAGCTGATGATCATTTTATTGATAAGCAAGCAAAATCGGTTCAAAACAGCACCAGATATTCGTGCTGAAATCAACGAAACCCTGACGAACCCAATTTCGGTGGATATTGTCAAACGTCGTTTGCGAGAGAAGGGCTATTTTGGTCGCGTTGCTGTAAAGAAACCACTTCTACGACCACAAAACAAGCAGAAAAGACTATTGTTTGCTCGAAAATATAAAGATTGGCCAGTAGATCAGTGGAAATCTGTGTTATGGACCGATGAATCAAGGTTCGAGATTTTTGGATCCAGACGGCGCCAGTATGTTCGTCGAAATAAAGATGAGCGATCTAATCCCCAATGTATTGCGCCAACAGTTAAACATGGCGGAGGCTCCGTGATGGTCTGGGGGTGTTTCAGCTACGATGGTGTTGGAGAACTGGTCAAAATCGACGGAATAATGCGAAATTAACACTATCACAGTATTCTTCAACGAAGTGCCATTTCATCTGGCATTCGTTTGATCGGTAACGGATTTATCTTTTAACAAGATAATGATACCAAGCACATCTCCCATCGGCGCATAAACTATCTGCGGTGCAAGGAAGAGAAAGGTGTGCTCAAAATCATGGATTGGCCGCCGCAATCTCCTGACATCAACTCGATCGAATTATTATGGGATGAGCTCGACCGGTAGATGAAGAACATGCAGGTGACCAGTGAAAAACAGTTGTTCGACAGTCTTAAAGTGACTTGGAACAATCTCGCAACTAAACACTTCAAAAATTGATCGAAAGCCTTCCAAGAATTTGCGCTGCAATCATCAAAGCACATTGATGAAAAAAACCTGATGTGACTTGTCTTGATATTTCCGATATTTTTATGCAAAATTTGCATACAATGAACATAAATCATAGCAAAATAGTATATTTTTAGTTCAAATCTAGTATATTTTCTAGTTCATAAAATGCTACAAAACATAATAAAATGCAATCACAAACTCAAAAAATCGCTTTTTTAGATGATGCGTTTATACTTTTGCACGATAGTGTAGATCTATTCAAAAATTAATACCAGAATCTCAGCTCAGAGCAAGCTATTCAAAGATGTAAATTTAACGTTTTGCGATGTATTAAGAAGCAATTGCTGTCAAGTAGTTTATATTAAGTGGCAAAATAGGAAGTGAAATATTTTTTTGGCTTAATTCGTTTTGTATATAAATAATAAAATGTATAACATAAATAATAAGATTAATATTTTCCTAAGACTTTCACGCTTATGCAGATAAAAAAAAGCTTTGTATTTGCATGCATACATACTACACACATTGTTAAGTTTATCTTTATAGCCTATGAGTTTTAACAGCCTGAAAATAATAAAACTGTTTAACGAATTTCTATTGAGTTTCCATTCACGTCGATTTAGATCGCATTTCATTTGATATGCACACCTAAATCAATAATATTGTTATTATTCCTCGGAACATAAATACTAAGCGAAAGTAGCTGCTACCTTGCAGATCTTGAATTGAACGTTCTTAGAAAACCCAGCAGCTCGGCGCACTTTAGATAAGGTCAGTGATTTACGCACGTATGGCCATTTAAAAGAAATAAAATCGCAGTATCTTTATGAGCACTGCACGGATCAACAGAAAAACCCATGGAAGTTCGCGAAGTGATATCGCGACATTCCAGCTCAGTAGCTATAATTGTCTCCAAGCGAACAGTACACCGGGCAGACAGTGAAACATAATCATTTGAATCCGTACAGGCCGCGCAATTTACCTTAATTATTATCAAGTATGTCGAAGCCAATTATTTACGGGTCGGAACTGAGTCCGGCCGTTCGAACAGTCTTGTTGACAGCCGCCGCGATCGATTTGGACTACGAGTTCAAGGAAGTTAGTGTCCAAGCAGGTGATCATAAGTCGGAAGATTTCCTCAAGAAAAATCCACAGCACACAATTCCTACGCTGGAAGATGACGGGAAGATGTTATGGGACAGTCATGCTATTGCGACGTATCTAGTTTCGAAGTATGGAAAAGATGATTCGCTGTATCCGAAAGATTTATTCACAAGGGCTGTGGTTGATCAACGGCTGCATTTCGAAAGTAGTGTTCTTTCGATCAGAATCAAGGCAGTATCTGTTAGTAGATATATTCCATTATTCAACTGAATTGTTTTCTTTTGTTAAATGTGATAATCACTCAAGTTTCGGTTGAAAGTCAAGCTGAATGCTATCTATAATTAGCGCTTGTTTGTTACAAAGCTTTTTTTTTATTTTGTTGACGATATCACAAAAGCTCGGCTGGCTATACATTTTCATCAAATAATTCACATGATTTGAGAACCTTTTAAATAATTTAAATTTCATCTACTGATTTTTACTTCCATCTTCTTTTCAGGCAGCACTCCGATCACATGACGCCCAAGCATTTGAAAAGGCCAAAGAAGTATTAGGTGAAGCCCTGGAATTTCTTGAAAAGTTCCTTGAAGATAACTTGTACATGGTCGGGAACTCATTAACTGTTGCAGATTTCTCTATAATTAGTAGTCTTTCGAGTGTTAATGTTTTCGTCCCGGTCGATGGTACGAAGTATGCCAGGCTAGTTTCATGGATGAAACGAATGGAAGTGTTGCCGTATTACCAGAAGGCTAACAGTGCTGGGCTGAAGAAAGTAGCCGAATTCGTGGAGAGACTCAAAGCAGCTGTTGCTAGTAAAAAGTAGAAAGCGATAGCTGTGAACCGAATACGTCCAAAAGCTGCTGCTTGACGATTTTTGGAAAATTCTTGCAGTATTATATTGAGAGAGATAAGATAATAATGTTTTGATTGTTTTGATGCTTGTGATTATGATACACATCAGAATATATAGATGTGTGATATGTGTATGAGTATTTCATGAAACAGGCTTGCTTTTATACATATTGCATAATATTCTTTGATGGGAGTAAGATTTATACTTTCCAGAACTTTCGTTATGAAAATTTGAGTGGTTAGTGTGCGAGATATTTGCTTCAATTTTAAGTTTGTGAACTGATTAGGCTTGTGTGCACTTAGTTATGAGTATCCTCATAAGTTTTGGTTTAGAGGCAGGGTAAGTCATAATCTTAATCATTTCATACCAGAGCATATGGATTATGACATGCAGTTGCTATCAACTTTTTTGTGCTGACTCGAAACGGCTTTCAACATTAAAAATTTACAATAATCGGTAATCGGAAAAAGAAGAATATGGAAGTTTTGACTATTTCAAAAGACGCGGAAGTCTTATTCTGGCAAGAACATACCTATTTCCGCACAATAATTTACCAACCAAAGAACCTAGCACCACCTAAGGATGCTGCTCGATGAAAACAGGAGAGAACAGGCAGTAGAATTATAGTTTAGAAGCTCAAGAGAATAATGTTTATAACTATAAATATATATATATATATATATATATATATATATATATATATATATATATATATATATATATATATATATATATATATATATATATATATATATATATATATATATATATATATATATATATATATATATATATATATATATATATATATATATATATATATATATATATATATATATTTATATATAAATCAATCCACTCATTGAATCAGAATAGTCACGTGTGAAAAATTTCAGGCTAATCATTTTTACGGTGTAAAAACATGGAAATGGAAAAAAATGTTGATCAAACATTTAGTTTAAAATGTTGCGAGCGAGAATTTGTGAGCGAATGTATTGGAAATGTTGAAAAGAGCTTATCGCGACTGTTATATCGAGAACGAGAGCATTTGAGTGGTATAAAGTATTTAAGGAAGGCCGTGAAGTGATTGATCAAAAACGGCCTGCAACGGCGAATAGTGAAATAACATCAACGCTGTGGCTGTAGCTGCCAAAAGAACTCAATTTTATTCAAATGAGGCATCGTAATTGGACATCTTGAACGCATGAATTCCGACCCAAAATTCATTGAGAGTATCATTACAGGTGACGAGACATGATTGTATGAGTTTGACATTTAAACAATCCAACGGTTGTCAGAATGGCGCAACCCAAATGAGCCAAAACCAAAAAACTCTAGCGCACCTGAACCGCTAGAAACACTAATGTTCGAAGAACAGTGGAAGAATCGTGCAGATTTTGAGTGCATATTCTACCACACTAGCTGCTTATTACAGCCAAACTAATTCAAACGCCAGGTTTTACTTTGGTCTTATAACTCATATGGTGGAAAGGTTTCAGATATTACCAGTGGCATGAATTTCAAAGTTTATGAGAGCAACACTTGTTAATTATATTCGCTCTCAGTTGCTTATTTCACAAAAATTTTCAAAGCAGCATCTCATATAACATCAATGAAGAAAATGCTCAGTGCCTGCAGCACTGTAACTGAAGTTGGTGTTTGGGGCAGCGATCCGAAACATTTGCAGAACTTTGGGAATTGAAACATTGGTTATTTATTTTCATTGTAAATGTTTCCGGTATGAATACTAACTGGAAGCATTTATTGATGCATAAGTAGCACAACCGACTCGTGCTGGCAACCTTTTGCCAGTATCAAAGCCAATAATATATTACATCTGCTTCACGTTGTTATATTACATTCGAAGTTATAGGAGTATAAAGAAATTTAGGGTTACCTGCAGCAAGTTTTTTCAAATAATCGAAAACTTAATATTTCCTGTTTATTGTCACTACGGTAAATTCTACGATAACACCGCTTAGTAAAGATATTGCAATTAAACACAAAACCAAAAATAGCTGGCAACCCTATCGTGGCTTTTCAACAAAATTTAGCCTGAATAATGCTTATAATAGGTTCCATTAATAATATGAAATTCGTATTGATTTCATGACTGCACTGGAAGTTATAGGGCAAAGAGTTTTATTTTCCTGAGCGAATTTTCAAAACCAAAAACACAAAAATTACCATAGCTGGCAGCACCAATCGAATTTTTCAACCAAATTTCTATCAAACAGAGTTTAGAGTAAGGTTCAGCTATTGTGTTAATTTCATGAAAATCGGGTTACTTAGTCACATTTCATAGGGCAAAAAGCAGTTTTTTTTCTTTATAATTTTTCAAGATGGCACCACTGGCACAGAATCGCCCACAATTCAAAATCGCTTCTATCAGACCTGGTCCTATTTAAGTCCAATGCATTCTGTTGTATCTGATTATTGGTTCGTGAGTTCCCGTGAACAGCAGTTTTTGATGCTAAAAATATAGGTTAACTGGGAAAGGGTTACCGTTCTTGTCCGACATGAAATTTCCCAAGTTTTACTTTGAAAGTGTAGATTAAGCATAATATTTGTATACAGATTGGTTTTATTGTAAGAAACGGACATTTTTTAGGATATTCGATGGTTTGTCCTTCCAAATTTTTATTTTTTCAAATTTAAGACACTAAAATTATCATAGCTGGCAGCTCCAACCGATTTTTTCAACCAAATTTCTACCAAAACTTGGTTTGAAGTAAGGTCCAACTACTGTGTGAATTTCGTTAAAATCGAACGATTCAATCAGAATTTATAGGGCTAAAACCAGTTATCTGTTTTAGTGATTTTTCAAGATGGCAACACTGGCACAGAATCGCCCGCATTTCAAAATCACTTCTATCAGACCTGGTCCTATTTAAGATCAAGGTCCTATTTAAGATCTGTAAGTTTCAATTAATTTTGCTTATCGGATCGTGAGTTTCCGTGAACAGAAGTTTTTGATGCTAAAAATATAGGTAAATTGGGCAAGGGTTACCAGGCGTGCCCGTAATACCATAACTTTTTTTTCCTTGTTTTGTAAAAAAGCACAAAATTTACATATAAATGGCTTTGTTTTGAAGTAACGGCGTTTTTTCAAGAGAGACGATGATTTGGAGGTTTTCACTTTGAGTGCCTGCCCTAGCTACAGGGTTGCCAGCACGCTCATTAAAAGCTACACAAACTTAGAACTAATAAATACCAATATGTTCTGAGAGTTTCGTAATGATTGAATAGCTTTTTCAAAAGTTATCGCAATTTAAAAATTTTCAAATTTTCCCGTTCTCTTTTTAGGCACCCAGCGCACACATAGGGTCAAAAAATTCCAAAACATTATCCGATTCACATGTAAAACACGTTCGAAATTTATTTCGTCAACTTTATTTATGCGAAAATTATTTGTGTACGGAATAATAGGTATATTAAAAATATCACTAAAATGGCTGCCGGCTCACACAATTATCTCACTGAAATTTTTTGATGATATATGTATATATATATATATATATATATATATATATATATATATATATATATATATATATATATATATATATATATATATATATATATATATATATATATATATATATATATATATATATATATATATATATATATATATATATATATATATATATATATATATATATGGAATATATATATGGAAACATGAAATTTTGGCCGAATCGATTTTAATACTATTGTTCTTCGAACATTAGTAAAAATACGTCAATGTCTCTAGAACTCAGAAGAGAGAGATATAATGAAATGAAAATGGTGAGAAGTGAGAAGTGAAGCAATTTGCCTGAGGCTGAGCGTTATTCGTAGTAAGGGAATTTGACATTCATTTACTCCCCGAACAGAAATATAGAGTAGATAGAGTAATCCATGTGTACGCAAATTTGACAGTTAGTAACTCAGCAACAACAAAAGCTCGTCGAACTAAGGCATCGGGGGAAAGCAAGGGGAATTCTGAGGTAGCAATTCTCTCGATTTTTTCTATTTATAGATTTTACCTTTGTAGTAAAATTGCTTCACTAAATTTCGTATATGCATACGCTTGTTTCATTTCTTTAGATCTCTATGTTCTGAGCTCTAGAAAAATATTTTTTCCCTTCTGCAAAGCCAAACAGTGAGCAAAGGCTATTACATGGCGCTTGTGAGGCGTTTGAGAGCGAGAGAGCATCCGTAAAAAAATGGACAGAATTGTGGAGGGCAATTCTTGGATTTCACCTCACGAGAATGCGCTTCCTCACAAACCTTTCATTGTGATCGAATTTTCGGGCCAGAAATGCAACAGATATCATCGATCAATCACCGTATTCGCCAGATTTGGCCCGGTGTTTGTTTTCCTGCTATCACTCTTTATGTAGATTGAAGACATAAAAACGACTTCATTGGAGGAACTGAAATGGATCACGTAATATGACAATAAAAAATGTATAGATGATTGTATTTGTTGTTGGAAAAAAGCATCATTTCAAATGAAGCCTATTTTGAAGGTAAAATTAATAATAAATTTGGATGAATAATTAATTTTCGTTGTTTTATTGACTATGTCCGGGTTATATACATATATATTTTATCAGAATGTACTTCCTCCATAAAACTTCTACTCACTAAAATTATTTCTTATTAACAGTAAAATTTCTATTTTAAGTTCACATAAGGATGTACCACTGCTGGAATAATCTCATCACAGAAAGGTAAGCCGGTGCGGAACAGCTGTGAACAGCCGCCACCACAACAAACATTTTAGCCTGATATGCTACCCTCGCGTGACATATGGTACCGACTAGTCACCGGTGTCGTGGGTAGGGTGGGAGACAATCGTACACACAACATAAAGGAAAACAAAACTAAGTGAAAGGAAGAAGGAAGCCCACTCATGGCTGCACTGAACCTAAATGGACAGGATTGTTATTACAATAGCTAATCCAAATGAAATAAAAAAAAACCGAAGAAAATTTGACCAAAATAAAACAAATATATTCAAACAATAATATGAAAACAATTCGAAAATTCAAGCAATATTGAAAATGAAATATTACTAAATAGCAAAACAAAATTTAAAGAAGCATAGAAATAAATAAAAGTAATTGTACTTTAAACCATCAAATATATTAAATACTTAAATCCAATGAAAATAAAAATAAAATAGTGAAATCCGGACGATGTTACTGTGAGACGGGAACCACTGTAAAACTTCATATTATTATGAAAGTGAATTAACAATATTTTTCGTAAGATGATTTTAGCAAAAAATGGATGATAAACTCAGAAGCAAGTTGTATCGAGCGACACAGTATAATTTCTAAATCGTTAGTTTTTAATCTTAAAACTGTTTTCAAAGAAGCAGAAACTCCTCATATTCACATTGAATCTTGACCATATGCTAGATCGATATAAATACTACTATTTGAGAGACTAGAAGACCATGCGACATCTTTCAGCATCTCTTTCAAATTTCAAACTTCATCACCTGTAGTACATGAAAGTGGTATTCTTACTGTAGAAAGAAATTATTAGGCCGTCATCTTCATCGTTCCACCGATGTACGATTCGTCTGCTGCATTTGCTGTATGTAAATTAATACCGATTGCTGTAAGTTCTCCTATCCAATCGATTTCGTTGCCCTCTCCGAAACCAACCAATTCGTCCCCGATTGTGAAAATTCCAAAATTCGTCCCTAAAATGCGAAATAATATAATTGCTTTTTTCTACGCTGGTAGCAGATGGTCCGTCTATCACCACAAATCAGGTAGAAAACTTAAAACTCCGATCGGCTTGTTTGTAACGGATACACATACGTAACGCTCGTCTATTATGCTTTCATAGTTAACTTTTGCTAAACTTCATGCACCAGATACAAGAGGAGACTTTGTTAGCCCTCACAAGCTACACCACAGCGTTCGAAGTAATTTCGTAATGTTGCCACTCTCCAATCTTTTCCAATCACTTTGATATTCCTTTTTCCGAGGCATTTATGCGATTTCCGTTTGCATTATTAAGTTTAAGCGTCAAACCAAAACTGTATCATCTCGCCGACCACCACTATGAAAATTGACGGCAATTGAACGACACAAAGCCATTTTTTCTTTTCTTGCCAGTTCCATTCAATTGCATTGTCTTTGTTTGTTAACAACTTGAGCAAAAAGGTCACTTATCAATCAATCCGTTTATTAATTCCACGAACTGGTAAATTATGCATATATTCACAAATAAAATTTCTTCGATCGCCGTAAACTTTAATTCAAATTTATTTTGTAGTCCCGGTCGATATCGCGGTAAGCTTTAAATAGGCTAGCCACACTATGTTGAAATTTCCAATTTAGGCAAGGATCACACTCCATACATTCGACCACAGGTACTCTACAAACTCCACGGTGGCAGCCACACTCCCTCTCCAGAAGAATCTCCAAGAATGCCAGTAGCCACCCCACACCAGTAGCCACCGCGGCTGCCGAAAGCTCTTAGCAATTCACGGTGGCTACCGGGCACCGGCGGCTGCCACCGTAGGTCATATCTCAAACGTGACTCTCGAACAGTCAACACCTGCAAGGCTTGCTGAGTGATCCACCATGCACCGGCTCTAACCAGCCGTTATCCTAAAGTGTCAGCTGTGAGCATGCTGCGCAGCACACGCAGGCAGCACCCAACATTTCCAGTTTCGCTAGTCTGATAACGCAGCTGATACAAATATTGTTGCAAATCAGTTACACTCAGGCCAGTGACCCCGATGCAACAATGTAATGCAATATGCGTCAATCAAATGCATATACATTGCCTGTTTTTGGATGGCCATGCAATGCAGTTAACCGTCGCATGCAGCACTGTATTTGCTATGTTTGTGGGTGTGTGTGGTTATTGGTGGCGTGGCTGTTCCGTAACAAAGCTTCTCTTCTGCACAAATGCACATATCAGTGGATGATGGGTTCTCAGATCTGGCCCCTCGCTCAGGCCCAGGCTCCAGCCCTTCGTATTGCCACCTGTAGTCGTGGAATGTATGAAGCACGCAACGGGATCTGTGGATCTGTACGTTGATGGTGTGTTAGGGTTGTCTTTTTCCCATCCAGAATCAAAGCGAGCCGCGCTATTTTCAAGCATGATGGAAATATATTTGCCAAGAAACACGCATTATACATTCGTGGCAGCACTTCCACCAGGATACTCTCTGGCCAGTCGCTCTTCGGTTCTTACTTTTGAGGTGCAAAGATCTTTTTCTGCGAATAAAGGACTATCTTTCTGACGGACTATGAGAATATTTTCTACCCTCACGTGATGCATCGGGAACAACGAGTTCCGTGGTTTTAGACTTTCCTCCAACATCCAAAAGGTAATGTAGCGGCGTTCCCTTACAGAGTAATCCTGCATTACCCTCCATACTCTAGTCAACGTGGATTATGCTTCCGAGGCGAGGTTGTGTTAGGTATACACTCGGCAGAACCGATTCTATGATACTTAGGTATTGAGCCCCTGTTTAGTACAAAAATATTCAACCTAGCCACCATATCTATAACAAATTTCCCTTCTGTGCTCTGAATTGGCATTCTCAACTCTAAAGTATCCGCGTTGAAGTCTCAAGACTAAAAGAATATCTACTAGTGTTTTTATTTTACTGTGGAACTCCCTGATTGGGCCTTCCATTGAGAAATAACAACTGACAAAGCTTATGACTCAATTTCCAATCCAAACATATTTATTGTCTGAATCCCCCCGCATTGACTCAAACCCTTCGAGCGTCTGCAGTCCAGAAAGCTGCAAAGCCCAAAAAGTCTGTATACCATGTCCCAATTCACCTTCAGTATGGCTCGTTAATCATTGCGATTTGAGCTCTCAATTCACAAAAAAAAAACATTTATATTTTGAAAAAATTTTCGAAGTAAAATTAGGATGGTTTTAGTAATGTTTGCTCTAAAATATATTTATAAGTTGTAATCACGTTACAATGAACATGAACAAAATATGTTCAAGTTTTATAAATTTTGATGTTTCTGCGGGCGGGCGGTAACTCTTAAAAATCTTTCCATCGCTATAACTTCCGATGCAGTCATTGAATTAAAACGAAATTTCAATGGTTGATTTCAAAATGAAGCAAGTATGATAAATTTTTGGTTGATTATGACACAGGTGTTTTTTGTATTAAGCGATAATAAATTTCCACATGATGAGCACTTTACAATAGAAATAAGCAATAAAGATACAATTTTCATAAATTTTGAAACTTTTTCGGGTGATAGTCTTCCAAAACGTTTTCATGCCTGTAACTTATGATTTAGCCATCTGATCAAAGCGATTTAAAAAAAGACACCAGCACCGGTCATTTTATCGTTTTGCATTAAGTGTAGTGATAAGATGCTCGATGACCATGTTGAATTGCTGTGGCATGCTTTCCATGAAAAACTATATCCAGGTGAAGTTAGAGCTACCCCTAGCACTGAAACTGAACAGCGTTGCTTCTATAAAGAAAACTCTCATACAAGAAGAAAATCCAATTTCGCTCGCGTATCAACACAGAATTTAAACGGTCCGTTATAACCAAACCAAAATAATTTCTGCACTTTTTCGATTTTACATTACTAAACCGTTTATAGCATATCAAATATTCGGCAGAGTTTCCCAATTTATATTCCACAAAAAATACAAAACACGAAAGATCTAACAAAATTGTTATCTTTCCGCTTTAATCCTGTTGTAATCACTTCGCTTGCTCGGCCATTTTCTTCGCGACAAGCTCGATTACGCCTTTAGCACCTGCAGCGTTGGCATCGTAGAACGGCATTGATTCCATTCGTTTCATCCAGGCAACTAAATTCGGGTATTTATCCGGTGTAGCGGGAAGAACGCCTTGTGTTGACGAAATAGTCGCCATGCAACATATATCGGCAACAGTTACAGTATCACCCACCAAGAAGTTATCCTTCGCCAGGAACTTGTCCATGAAGCTGTACGCTTGGGCGAGTGCATCAAGTTTCACCTTCGGTATGGATTCTTCCTTGAAAAACAAAATCGGTTCCTATTCGGGAAGTTCAGATCGGTTACAAAATTCTTCATCACATATTCGAAGTCGCTATCTTACAAATATGGCTCTGAGGCGGGGGAACAAAATTCCTGAGTCGAAATGCAATCTTTGGTCGATCAAGGTGCGTTTGCGCAAATCTTTTGGGTAGAGTTTGTCGTCCTTCCCGTATTTTTCGATGAGATAGGTCGAAATCGCATGACTATCCCAGACTATGAATCCGTCGTCGTCCAAAGTGGGTACGGTGTGCTGCGGGTTCTTAGACACGAATTCCGGCTTCATCTGCTCCAAATCCAGTAAATTCAGTACACGGAAATCGAGTTGGAGTCCGATCACCTTAGCCACCATTAGAACCGCACGGACTGGTGGGCTTAGATCTACACCGTATAATATTGGCTTAGTCATTTTGATTTAAAAAAACAAAACTCAATGGCAACAATTTTCTCTAATCAATAAACTAGTTAGCCAATAAAATGCACAAGACCGGTTCGAAGTCGCGATCGCACTGAAACTGAAAGCAATAGATTAAATTATTTAAAGCAGTGGCAAAGTGCTGCGAGAATCAGTAGATAATAGATGCTCGAATCTGAGCGAATATGAGTTGATATCTACAGAGATAACCTTGACCGTATTCAGATACGAGTGGACATAAGGTTTATGCATGCGCGGGGTGCGATTTTAGAATTAGTGTATCGAATGCAAAATCAACAATGTGAATTGATGAATGCATCATGTAGCACTTGCTCGTCGAAGATAAGGCATATCGATAAAAATACTGCTAATTCAAGTTTTGGAGTTTCAGTATACTACTTCGTTTGTTCCCCCACCGCATAGCACCGGGAGCGATACGATAAGATTTATATGATGACTTTTGTCAATAACATAACACTATATGTTATTGGCTTATAGGATTCATTCTCAAAAAATGAGATTCGAATTATCTTAAAGAAATATCAGTTCTCAAAAAATATAATATGTACGAGTATATAATGAACCAACCCTGATCATGTCCATATTGAAAGTGTGCAATCATGCAAATAATCATTATCTACATGAATGGACGTTTTTTTTCAGTAACACATACGGCAATAAGTTGATTATATAGTTATCAACGTTTGAGAGAAGAGTACCAGAAGTGATATATGCCCAAAAATAAAATATATTTGAGATAGAATGGGGGTGTCTCTTAGAAAGAATCGGTGCATACGTTCACTGCAAGTTAAATATAGATTATTAAATGCAGATAGGTTTTTTAAGTATAAATTATTAAATACAGATAGGATTTTTGTAAAATTATCACTTCAACAATTTCTTCGCAGTGCTAACAATTGGACAAACTTATTGTATCGAAAGTTCGAGTACAATTCAAGAAAAGCAAAGCAATCTATAATTAGCCTCTCTTTCAATGAAATCGAATGAAATTCGAATTGATCAGAATGTAATGGTATAGATATTGATTCTAATAAGACTTTAATGGAATTTAATAGTATGGATTAGATTTGGATTTTAAAAGTTATATTTGTTATATGTGCTGTTGTTAATATACACGTAAGTATATCCATTCACTCAGAGTTGCGCATGACTTTCCAAAATGTAGAAGATGTTCCAAGGCGAATTTCCGAACATCAGTCCCATAAACATTCACGGAACACAAAAAGGAAGCATATTACGAACAAGTCAAGCGGATCCTCAATTGCAGCCAAAGGTATGATGTAAACGCCATCGTTGGACATCAAAACGCTGAAATGGTCAGAAGATGGTATGCAGGCACTACGCAGGCAAACATATTTGCCACGAAAACATTGCCGACAATGGAGTAAGATTCATAAAATTGGCAAAATTGAAGAACTTGGCCGTTGCAGCTATCAATTCTCGTGTAAAGATACCTATAAGGCCACTCGGGTGTCAACTGATGGAACGACTCGTAACTAAATAGACCACTATACGACTTCTTGCGCAGAGATATTAAATTTCAGACATCACCGAAGATTCTTCCAGGGAAGAAAGAAATCAGCAGATATTTTCAAAATTGGCAGAGGATTTGTGCTTTAAATTATCAGCCAGCAACATTCGATACGAGTTCCATGCCTGGGCGTCCAAAAAAGTTTGGAAGAATCTAGCGAGAAAACCAAAAGAAGGGAAGTTGACGACTTATTACAATCACGCGACGTTAGTCAATTAATGAAAAACATGAGCTCGTTTAGGTCGCAATGGAAGTTCCGGTCACAGCGCTTGGAAACAAGAGTTCACAAATAGTGTAGACACTGATGATTTTTGTTTGTGTTTTTATTTGCACCGCTTCAATTATGTGATGATATAGTTGAAATCATTTGGCATATTCTCGACCATTTTTGATTAATCCAGAGAGTTTTTAGTCAACATAAAGAGCCTTGGTTCTGGTATATCTCCATTGCACAAAAGGATTTGTGGTTTTGAATATTTGCTTCATCTTAGCTGTCGTTTTGAAGTGAAAAAGTGGCAACTACGAGATGAGACTGACCAAGCAAATATGAAAAAATATTCTGCCCACCTTCAAAATAGTTGTTTTGAATGTGTACCAATTTTTTCCAGCTTGTAAAAACTATTTAAAAAAAACCGATTTTAAAAAAACCGAAGCTAGATATATTTAATATTTGTGACAAATATCGATATTTCGAGGGTAATCTGCCCTCTTCTTCAGTGTTTATCAGTCTAATCTTAATCTAACTTATGTATGTTATTTATAGAGCTTACTTTTAAAGTATTGACTGATACTAATAACCAACTAATTGTCTGTTAATTACTTTACTAAAATAAATTTAACGATCTATATTAATTAAATTTTCCTCCTCACTATCAAATGAATGTTCAAATTAACCTGAACAATGGTGATGCACAGTTTCGTTGGTCTGTGCTTAATCTTCTATCTTCTATCTTCTAATCTTCTATATGTTCAGGCTTTCGTACGCATTCAGTTTTCGTACCTGCTGTACCTCCTTAATCACCTCTACGTTACCCCATGTTATGTTGTGATCCTCCTCCAAGATGTGCTTCGCTTCGCTACTAATGTTGTATTCCTTTTCCTCGCTGAAGCTGCTTCCCGTTTATGTTCCGTTAGTCTAACACCAACTAACCGTTTCGTTTGACCGATGTATATTTTGTCGCGTTCTGGGCAGGTAATCTTTTTAAAAATAGATTCCTCGGCTCCTTTATATTCTACTGGAAGCCTGCTAATACTTTTCTGATCCATAAATTCAGTGATCCAAGTTGTATATCCAATTACCCTCCCATTTCATTCTTTTGTTGCTTTAGTAAAGTACTCGAAAAATTTGTTTACAATACGTTGTTGGTTTCATCCCATTCCAGCAGCATGGGTTTATAAAAGGAAAACTTTTCATCTCTAACACCTTAGCGTGTACGGTTGTTGACAATTTTAAGGATTTTGGTGTGCTTTTTGACTAAAAACTTAAATTTGTTATACATATTGCATTCATAACTACCAAGGCCTGTCGTTTGTCCGGTTTTGTCCTCAGGTCGACCACTGGTTTTACTAACATCACCACTTACCTTTGACTGCTCTCTTCACTTGTGGTAAGCATCCTTGAATACTGTTTTATTACCCTAATTATAGTACCCTAATTATTTTAAAATCTCCCCATCTTAATTATTTGAATTATGCTGTAGAGTGCATTTAGCGTAGATTTACCCTCTTATTATTATTTAAACTTCATAAAACTCATTGCGAGTCTAGTTATAGTTTGTCCTAATTCCAAATTGCCTCCTTAAATGGTCGTGGAGTGTCTTCTAATGAAGGCTACTTTTCAAGCTCCTCCACTTATTCTATGCTAACTGATCATGGTTCTGATCGGTTATTACGTGAGACTAATGCTCAGGTAGATCATCGTCCGTTCGCAAGAACATACGTTTTTTCTACTCGCCGTTATTGCGTATTTCCAGTAGGTACAAGAACTACAGTTTGATCTTTTTCTTTCGATTTAGACTGCAAATCAAAACCTTAATTCTTGAAAATTAACATAATTTCTGATTTCTCATTATGATTCTATACATTATTGTTTATAATTCCGTCTTCCTACTTCATTATTGTTTCATTGCTATCTTAATTCAAGTTTTTACTAATGTTCTTCGAACATATTCCTATAGTTCTATCGGCGAATAATTTTCAAAAAAACTGTGTGCGAAACAAATTTAAAACGTGTCTTCTAAGTGCACCGGCCATTTTGACGCTTTTGCATCAAGTGTAGTGACAAAATGCTCGATTACCATGTTGAATTAACGTGGCATGCTTTCCATAAAAAACTATATCCAAGTGAAGGTAGAGCTACCTCCAACTCGTTCGCACTTGACGACCCCTAGCACTGAAACTGAACAGCATTGCTTCTATAAAGAAAACTCTCATCCAAGAAGAAAATCCAACTTCGCTCGCGTATGAACGCAGAATTTAAACGTTCACTTATAAACAAATATTATATCAAATATTCAACAGAGTTTTCCGAATTTCACTTTATATTCAACAAGAAGTATAAAGCACAAACTTTTTCACAAAATTGTTATATTTCTGTTTCAATCTTGCTGTGATGATTTCGCTTGCTCGGCCATTTTCTTCGCGACAAGGTCGATTACGCCTTTAGCACCTGCAACGTTGACATCGTAGAACGGCATTGATTCCATTCGTTTCATCCAGGCAACTAAATTCGGGTATTTATCTGGTGTAGCGGGAAGAAAGCCTTGCGTTGACGAAATGTTGGCTATGCAACATATATCGGCAACAGTTACAGTATCACCCACCAAGAATTTATCCTTCGCCAAGAACTTGTCCATGAAGCTGTACGCTTGGGCGAGTGCATCAAGTTTCACCTGCGGTATGGATCCTTCCTTGAAAAATAAAATCGGCTCCTAGTCGGGAAATTCAGATCGGTTAGAAAATTCTTATTCACATATTCGAAGTCACTATCTTACAAATATGGCTCTGAGACGGGGGAACAGAATTCCTGAGTCGAAATGCAATCTTTGGTCGATCAAGGTACGTTTGCGCAAATCTTTCGGGTAGAGCTTGTCGTCCTTCCCGTATTTTTCGATGAGATAGGTCGAAATCGCATGACTATCCCAGACTATGAACCCGTCGTCGTCCAAAGTGGGTACGGTGTGCTGCGGGTTCTTGGACACGAACTCCGGCTTCATATGCTCCAAATCCAGTAAATTCAGTACACGGAAATCGAGTTGGAGTCCGATCACCTTAGCCACCATTAGAACCGCACGGACTGGTGAGCTTAGATCCACGCCGTATAATATTGGCTTATTCATTTTGATTAAAAAAAAAAACTCAATGGCAACAATTTTCTCCAATCAATAAACTAGTTAACCAATAAAATGCCGCAGACCTATTCGAAGTCGCGATCGTACTGAAACCGAGAGCAATAGATTAAATTATTTAAAGCAGTGGCATATCATAAGAACTAATAAATAGCATGGAAAAAACGGTATTGTGCGATATTTGCATGATGGAACAGATTTGCAGAAAGCGAAGGATCTGCCATCAGCTGGCACCTAAGAAGAACCAAAACCAGAATAAGATCACTTTATCATATGCAAAAGTGAGAAAAGCATACTCTCAAACGACAGGTGAGAATGTATATATCCGTGTTAGCTGATAGGTGAGAGTGCGTTGGTGTGAGTATAATACCATCAAGAAATATTAGGCGCAGCGAAGATTCACTGGCAACAAACGAAATTTTCTGCATTGGGTTTCATAAAAGTGTCGGAGATATTCCTTTTACTTGCGAAGTGGTATCGAAAGTAGTATTCCGCCTTAACTGCGTTATCGCTTACCATTTTAATACTCAGAAAATGTTTTAAGAAAATCAATAATGCATAAATCGCCATTTATTATAATAGTCTCTTTGGCAAAGCACATGCATATTGCCTAGTGGAAAAGAAAAACGTATCTGATCGTATAAAAGGGGCGTGTCTTATCTTGGCGGGGTACTTTGTGTTATTTTTTCAACTTGGACTTGGATATTGCTATCTACTTCTCGCAATCAGTGGGGAAATATTGCAAATTGTATCGCAATTCACGTACTTTCCGAGCTATATATAGTTCTTAAGCTATGGCAGTTGTAAAGTGCTGCGAGAATCAGTGGATAATTGCTCAAACATGATGTGTTGAGTTGATGTCTACAGAGATAACCTTGACCGTATTCAGATACGAGTGGACATAAAGTTTAGCAAGTGTGGGGTGCTATTTTAGAATTAGTGTATCGATTGCAAAATCAACAATGTGAATTGATGAATGCATCATGTAGCACTTGCTCGTCAAAAATGAGATATTTCGGTAAAAATACTGTTAATGTAAGTTTTGGAATCTCTGTATACCATATCGTTTGTTCCCCCTTCGCATAGTGCCGGGAGCGATACGGTAAGATTTATATGATGACCTTTGTCAATAACATAATACTATATGTTATTGGCTTACATGATTCATTCTCAAAAAATGAAATGAAATGTGTTGCTATAATCGTTTACTAAAGATATGGCAAAAAATACAAAAAAAAACATAGCTGGCAGCCCTATAATGGTTTTTCAACCAGATTCCTATAAATGTTGCCTAGAACAGATTCCATTTACCAAATGAATTTCGTTTCGATTTAACGACTGCACTGGAAGTTATAGGGAAAAAAGCTTTATTTTCTTGAGTGAAATTGGATGAAATCGGGTTCAAGTCTGCTAAAATGAAAATGAATAAATAGGTTTAAGACTAGAATGGGTTTCATGGTAGATAAACCAAACGGTAATACAAATGATAGCCATACTGCTGAGCTAAGCGTAGATATTACAGGATTATATGTGACGCTAATCAAAAGTTAAATCTTTAGCTTCTGCTCACGAAATTTATAAGTAAATATTCAATTCTGGTATAGTAATAGTTATAACTACCACCTACTGTTAACATAAGTTCTAATGTAAAAAGTGCTAGTCATAATGTTAGCGTGCAGTATTATATTGCAGATGACTCATCAGAAGCCGAATTTATTGATAGGTTAGGTTAGCGAAGAGGGCTGCCGCGAACGCGGCCACCAGTTTGGGCCCATTTGCCACCCTCATAGACAATCACACGCATTCACACTTAGGCCATGACACTGGCGGGATTCGAACCCGCAGGCCCCGTAGCACGCCGCTTTTCGGCCTGACGCCTTAGCGAGCAGAGCTACCGGGCCCCCTTAATTTATTGATAACTAAATTAACAAATAAAATAAATTATTTATTTATTTACTTCAATCAAACAAGACGTAAAAACAATTAAAATTGATATTTAGCAATTAAAATGCATTTGGAATGTACATGATAACAAAAATATGTTATAAAAATTTGAGAAATATAATAATTGTTGGTAGGAAAGGGGCCTTTATGACGTGAGCACTTTAGGCAGAGTTTTTTTCAACCTTGGTCTGGAGATGGTTGGAAAACGGTATTTGGCGATTCTGTTGAATATTTTGCAGGATCTGTTCATCTGTTCATTCAGTATTCGTGGATGCCTCGTCCGCCTTGCTGATTCGTTGAAGACTATCACATTGGGCAGCAACACAACATTGATCAAACCCCTTATAACATCAAGGATAGACTTGATATATTTAAAAGATCTAGTCCGCGAAGATAGGCTTAATAGATTTAAAAGATTAAGTCTGTATTTTTATGCTGGTAAATTATCAAGTTCGTAAGGATTATAAAGATCTCTCAACGCAAGGAGCAAAAACTGGTTGGACATCAAAACTAGGGTGGCAGACAACACATGCCTATTCGAGCAATAGGCGAACGTGACCCATAGGTTTTTAAATTAAATTAAAACGCAGCTTTTTATTCCAAAGTAAGCGGAACAACATATTTTAGTGAAACATTATTGAGGCGGTAATTAAAATTTATTTAGACTAATTAGACTTAAGACGAATGACCTGACATTTATTGTTGTTAATATTGAGTGTAATTTGTGTGCACTATTGCTCAAGAGATATCAGTTTAGATTGGAGATAAACTGAGTCTGATTTCGATTTAATTTTGAAGTACATTTTCAGATCATCTGCGTAGAAAAGGTGATGAATGTCTGATTAAACTTAAAAATATTGAACATAGATGTCCCATACCTTGTGATACACCTGGTGAAACTTAAATTATTTTGAACAGAATGCCCAGAAACTTAACGTACTGCTCCTTATTTCGAAGATATAAGTCTAACCAGTTTAATAACGGTCTCGAGATACAAAATTTTTGTAATTTAATTCGCATCTAAGGGCTCGCTGAAGTCTGTGTAGATCGCATCAATTCGTTGTCCTGTTTCCATGCCAAAGGGAACATCTGAGATGAGAATAACGAGGTTGGTAGTAGTTGACCTGCCCTTTCAAAAACCGTGTTGTTGCTCGTTCAAAAAAGGTTCTAATAGAATTGTGAGCTTATCACAGACAATTTTTTTTAGAATAGTTTAGGCTATGCTGATAGTAACGCAATACCTCTGTAATTATCAATTAAACGTTTATCACCACATTTAAAAATCGGCATCAGATGGAAGGATTTCCAGAAGGAGGAGAAAACCCCGCAAGAAAGTGATTTATTGAAAATTAAACGCACGGGCAAGCTAAGCTATTCCATACATTTGAGTATGAAACTAGGAGTAGTAAGTCAGGACTAGGACCCTTGTCGACGTTAAGATCTTTGATGGTGTTTGCAATCTCCTCTCTAGTTAATTACATTTAATAAACGATATTTGGCAGGAATGTTTGAGAATACGTGAAAAAAATACTCCCCAGAAATCGTCGGCTGACAGGTCACAAACTTCGTACGGGCTTACCGAAAAAGATTTTTTTTGGTATATCGATGTAGGGTAGCCCGAAGTTTTCCATTTGGTGTTTACGAAATCAAATTGCGCCGAAACTGTTCAACCTGTTGATTGTTCGCAAAACGTTCTCCTCCAAGTGCTTAATTGAGAGGCCCAAACATATGGAAATCACAAGGTGGAAGATCAGGCGTGTAAAGAGGATGATCAAGTCTAGTCCAATGTATTTAATCAAAATTTTTGGGTTGCTAGGGCTGCAGTGTGGGGTCTTGCATTGTCGTGTCAGAGCAGGACGTCTCGGATGGGATGACAGCGCCTTTTTGACCGATATGCAGCTCGAACCTGGTCGAAGAGTTCACAGTAGTAAGCAGCGTTTATTGTGCGACGATGGTGAAGGAAAAAAACGATTAAAAGTCCTTGAGAGTCCCATAAAACCGTTGAAATATCCTTACCGGCTGCCAAGTGAGTTTTGGTTTTGGTTGGTCCTGGCTTCTCCCTCTTTTCTCCACTACATAAAGACCCTTGTCAACTCGGGAGTGTAGTGGTGAGCCTAAGTTTCAACGCACGGGACAATGCGTTGCAAAAAAGCCTGCCCTTCATTTTGAAAATGAGCAAGAAGCGTTTGACAAACTTCAACTCTCGCATTTTTGTTTTCTTAGGTAAGTAGACTTGGAACCCACCTCACTGAGATTTTTCGGAATTCAAAGTGGTCTCGAATGATGATGTGTACACTTTCAATACTGTTTCCCGGTTCTTTACTGATTGTTGCTACAGTGGCGCGACAATCTCTTCCAATGAGCTCGCGAGCAGCTGCAACGTTGCCAGGCGTAATGCTGGAGCGGGGACGTCTTCGGTGACTAACATTTTCAACTTTTTCACGCCCTTTTTGAGCCTTCTTCGCTTGTGGCCGTGAAAGTGCATTCTCCCAGAACTGGGTACGCACTCGATTTCAAATTTCGGCTGGTTTAACGCCATCGTTCGTCAAAAACTTTATTATAATGCTTTGCGCAACTGAAGGATGAATCTCTCTTTAGCTCATTGTGAAGACAACTAAACAAACCGTTTGGGTGGCTGGCTTGGCCTTTAGCCATTTAGACGGGCTCCTCGTCTACCTTTACTTTTTGCACACTTTCCTCTAAAGTAAAAGGCTCGTTTATATTTGTAGGCCCCTCGTATATATCCTTGATATCTTTTTTGACATCAGAGGATATATCAAGGATATTTTCCATTCTGAGAACAAAATGACCCATCCTCGTATATAGGAAGCAATTGATTGCGTTACTAAGCAAATCAAAATTGAAGATGTAGTTTTTGGTTGCAATTCTTATGAAAACCATAGCTTCGTTGAAACTCTATTTATGCTACCTAACATTTTTATGGGACTGTTTGATCGGGTAATAGATTTATAAATTAGTCCACCATAAATTGCATAGACAGATTAGAGTCTATCGCACTGCCCATGAATTACTTTATCAGCGAAGCTTGATAACGCTATGTTTTAGGTATATTTTCGTCGCATTAACTGACATTGTCATCAGTGACGACAGAGCTTATAAAAATCTACACGGCCGGGCTCATTAATTTTATCTGCTCAGATATGCCGGCCTAAAAGCATGAAATCAGTCTCACCTCACTTTGAGAATATTTTAGTGCGAGTTAGGCTTTAGTTCGTTCAATTAATTCATATTTGTACGGTATTTGTAGCGTTCGATTAAGTGCGGGTAGAACGAGAAGTGGTTTATATAACTTTTGTAAAATGGCAAAACCAATTTTGTACGGGTTCAATATGAGTCCGCCAGTGCGGTCTGCACTGATGACAGCTCACGCAATTGGCCTTGACTACGAATTCCGTGAAGTTAACTCCATGCGCGGCGAACATTTGTCCGAGGACTTTTTGAAGAAAAATCCGCAACACACAATTCCTACGCTCGAGGATGACGGCAGATACGTTTGGGACAGTCACGCAATCGCTATATATCTCGTGGAAAAATATGGAAACGATCAGTTTTTATATCCAAAGGATTTATACAAGCGTGCCGTAATTGATCAACGATTGCATTTTGACTCGTCCGTGTTGTTTCCCAGACTTCTTCAATTTGCGGTAAGCTCCTCAGGGTTTAGTTAATTTTCTATCAGGTTTGATCAAATTCACAATGTCGGTCAAAGTGACGTGTTTCCAATTCACTAACCTACCTTGAAACCTTCAAGATAAGTTCAAATTAATGAGCATTGATGCAACAGTAAAGTCTAATTTTCCATTTTTGACTCACTGTAGAATGTGGTGAGACAAGGAAAAAACACGGACGAAGCGATGAAAGCGATTGAAGAAGCTTATGACTTCTTGGAGAAATTTTTAGTGAAGGATCTGTATCTGAGCGGTAATATAGTGTCAGTTGCGGACTTATGTTGTGTACCGACGGTTACGACCTTGAATGCCGCGGTCCCGATTGATTCAATGAAATATCCGAAGCTGAGTCAATGGAAAAGGCGCATGGAGCTGTTACCTTACTACCAAAAAGCAAATGGAGAAGGACTTAAGCAATTTGTTGAGGCATTGAAGTCAATGATACCATCGTAAAAATGTTAAAAGTATTTTGTTATTCATTTTAAGTAAACGTATGAATTAGTGCCGATTGTGTCTTATTTACTGAAGTAAATGTTTTCGCTATAATTCAATTAGTTGGGTTGGATTAGTAATTCTAGGGCTTATTTAATTTGACAGTCTAGGGTCAAATCAAATGTATTATCAATTTAAATTTGACTTTTGATCTTTGGTAAGAAAAAATAAAATAAATAAAAATAAACTTGGGCCTTCCCCAATAAATAAAAATAAACTATGGGCCTTTCACAACAATGCCCCAAAGGTCATGTACAAAGCATTTGCAAGGCACATTATTAACGATGTAGTTCTAACAGGAGAGCTTACTGTCGCCAAACAGTTCCGCTTTGAAGAGGAGCAAAGGGCCCTTAGAGAAATAGCCTATGTGCTAAGTATTACAACTCTTCAAGCTGCAAACTCGATAGATTCAATGAAAGATCCGGAGCTGAGTCAATAGAAAAAGGAAAAGAATCTATTACTTCACTACCAAAAAGTAAATGGAGAAGCACTAGAAAATAGTTTATCCCAGCATTGGTAGTATTTTGTTGTTCATATTAATATTCATAAATTGGTACCGATTGAGCTTTATTCATTGTAGCAAATATTTTCATCAAAACGCAATAAATTGGGTGAGTTATGAATTTAAATTGCAAACAGAAATCAAATCAACAGGTTTTGATTATTTTCATTGCATTTTCATCAATTCAAATGAGATTAAAATAATTTCATATGCATTAAGTTGAATAGCTTTGTACAAATGAAATTAATGAAATAATTTAATGTAATGTAAAAATAATGTAATGTAAAAATGAAATCAATGAAATAATGTAAAGTGAATTAATTTCCGTTTCGCATACGCATTCAAGTGAATCTGTATCATCTAACTAGCATGCATAGATTCTACAACAGCGCACGAGCATGTAGAGAATTATGAAACGATCAAAGAGAAAATTAATAAATTAAAATAATAGTCTACGATAACTACTGGTAAACAGGTCAATTATTTCGAGTAGATCTAGTTTAAATAAAGCTCCAAAGATATTTTTTGTCATTGAAAACTTACCATAATCTAGATAGTCACTCCAATCATGATACTATTGTCAAATTTACTTAAAACAAGTTGAAAAGTATGTTGTAGTAACAGCAGTTCCACTCACAGATCCTCGATTCTCACAGTATGATTCTGCGTTTAATTGCCTCTAAGCAGTTCTGTGTTCTTCATATATAGACATGCAAAACATTTTCCTAAAAGATTAAACACTCTCACCGAATGCGATAAGCCTACTACGGAGATTCAGTTTAATTAAATGACCTAACTATGATTGTCGTGTATTTCAATGGCACCATACTTGATTCCGAAAAATTAAGTCGGTTTAAGTGGTAGTTTAAAAATTAAGAATTTGAAATAATTTTTGTTTGAACAGTAGATTAATTCATTTTGTAAAAAAAATGAAAAGAGTTATTATATTATGTTTAAACTTTATTTGGAAAATATTTAAAAAAAAATATTCATGTCGGACCCTATCCTACATGTCGTGTTTTGTGGCGACCATTATAACATGTAACTGGTTTATCTAATAATCATAGTTGATTTAGTGCCTGGTGGAAGTTTTTTTTCGGGAAAATTACAGCCTCTGATAATTTCCTCACGGAATTGCAAGCAAAAATCACAAATATTAGTTATAACAAAAAACAAAATGTCTTAGGTCAAGCACTAGTTCTTCGTGTTTTGAATTGGTTGTATAAATTTGATTCAAATCCTTTAGGAGGTTTTTGAATTACTGTTTTGTATTATAGTGGTTTTTGAACATACTCATACTTTCCAAGAAAACCCATTTGAATTTTGACACTTGATTTATGTAAAGAAATACTATTAACTCAATTACTTCCAACGAGTTATTTATTTAGGGGCCATATAATAATTCGCCTGCCAATATAGAAGCTTTTAGGAAATTCATCATATACATCTATCTTAGCCTGTAGCTCAACATCGATTTTTATCAAAGAGTTCTTCAGTAATTTAAGGATTTTTTTAAGAGTCATACTGATAATTTAAGATATTTTGATGAGTCTATGATCATTGAATTTATTTCAAATTTTCAGATAATTTTTTCAACATATCGATGCTTTAAAAAAGTACAATTCTCAAACACTCGATATTTTGAAACTTTGCCCTACCCTTAACTCATTAAGCATGACTTTTCTGACTTCCGTGTCAGGAAATCATATTGTATGTTGTGATCGGCGCTTCAACTGGAGTCGTCTGAAATAAAATAAAACTTGGAAATCGTCAGTTAAAAAACTAATTTATTCATACCCCAGATGTCTATAATTCAGTCTATAGGCTTCAAATTAAAGACTTGATGTTCTAACCACTTACTTTTGATGCAAGATAACCCAAATGAAGACAAAGCAGTACAGTTTCAGTTCAATGTTCAAGCAATACGGGCCGGCTTAGTAATTAGCAATGGTTAGGTTCCCATTTCACAGCTTCTAGTGCTCAAAAACTTATCGTCCAATCATCTTCCCGTAACACTTAAATCATTTGTTTTACTAGTTCCTAGACTTATTATGTCTATTATTATTCAAAGATCTGTCAGAAATCATTCACAACGGTCAAAGAGATAAAATTATCAATGTGTTCGGAAGGAAATTGCAAGAGGATCGGGATGGAGCTACATCTAAAATAACCTCTTCTATGCAAATTATGTAAGTTGTATAGGTTGGCCATTGTCTAGGCCGGCGTTGATGTGTAGGCCTATGATGATGATGGCGATGCTACAGGGATCCAAACACAAAGAATTTGTTCAATGAACTCATTCTGCAGATTCGGCCTACCGTACTTAAACTTAAAAAAACTCTAGCGCATCAGAGCCGCTAGAAAACTGATTTTCGAAGAAATTGTCCTTGAGTGACCAAAAGTCTGGAAAGGCGTGATACGCTTTTTTGTAGTATCATATTAACCAGTTATTACCCAAAGCACCCAAAATCATTTCCCGACAACATGTCTTGTAACATAAATTATGAAAATGGTCAGTGCTGGTAACACTTTTCCAACGAAACAGCAATAAGTCTACCCATAACAGGCTCATGCTACAATAAGCCTATCCTTTGAATTTTGTTTTCATCTGAGAATTTCATCGAAATTTTCAGCAATATAATGAAGTTTGAGGCTGCCATCCGCAAAATTTTCAAACTCGGAAAATTTGAACTTTGGTTCCCTATTTTTGTTGCAAACACTTTGCATATGAATATATAATGGAAGCGATTGTTGGTGGAATATAAACGAAAGTGACTGCTGCTGGCAACCCAGTCTTAGTAGCATAGCCAAAAATATACCAAATCTACCTCACGTTAAGTTAAACCTACGCTGTGAATTTTTTTTCGATTGAATGACTGCGATGGAAGTTATAAGAGTGAAAAGAATTTTAGGGCTACCACTCGCAATTTTTGTTCAAATTTTTGAAACATCAATATTCGTTGTTGATTGTCATTGCAGGATCGCTCATACTTGCAAATTTAATGAAAAATAGCTTAGTAAAAATTAAAAAAATTACAAAAATTACCATAGCTGGCAGCCCCTTGATGATTTTCAACGAAATTTCTATGGAATTAGGCTTATAATAAAGTTCATTCACTACATGAGGTTTCGTTTTGATTTCATGACTTCATCGGAAGTTATAGGAGATAAGGCTTTATTTTGGTGAGAAAATTTACAAGATTTAGGTCAAAAAAATTACCATAGCTGCCAACTCTATTGTAATTTTTCATTCAAATTTCTATCAAATGTAGCTTGAAATAAGGTGCAAGTACTGTGTAAATTTCGTTAAAATTCGTCGGCTGAATCGGAATAGGCCAAAAAGTAGTACTTTCTTGTAGTAATTTTTCAAGATAGCACCACTGCCACAGGGCTGCCTGCATTTCAAAATCACTTCCATCAGACTTGGTCCTAGTTAATATCAACACGTCCTGTAAGCTTCATAATGATCGCACAATCCGATCGTCAGTTCTCCTGAACAGAAGTTTCGAGTGCTGAAAATAGAGCTAATTTGGTGATGGATATCCGTGTGCAATTCGGGATTTTGAAAATTTTAAATTGACATCGTGGGCAAAGGTTGAAATTTATCAATAATGGGAATGTATAGTCAAAAACCAAAAATTTTTCAGGACAGTCGATGATTTGAAGCATTTTTTTCACCTGCCTGCTGAAGCTACAGGATTGCCCGCAAAGTCTTGAAAACCCATAATTATACTAATATAATTATAATTCCCAATTTTTTATCATGGGAAAGCAAGAAACATACTAAGTTGCTATTTTCATTACTTGTTTATAACAAAAATGTACTCTGCATGGAAATATAGGGGTACCTGAAAATTCACTAAAATGCCCGCTGCCGCCAAAGGGTTAAAGATATCCTAATTTTGATTAGTCAATGCACTAGCCCTTATATACGTCAATGTCCTCAGATATTATTACCCTTAAACTTTTTGCTGATATATATATTATATATATATATATATATATATATATATATATATATATATATATATATATATATATATATATATATATATATATATATATATATATATGTATATATATATATATATTTATATATATATATATATATATATATATATATATATATATATATATATATATATATATATATATATATATATTATATATATATACATATATGTAAACAAATATGAATTTTCAGCGAAACGATTTTAATACTAATTTTCTTAAAAAATCAATAAAAAAAGCCGACCGCATCAGAACTGCTAGAAATCTGATTTTCGAAGAAATTGTCTTCGAGTGACCAAAAACTGTGGCAAGACGTAATAGACTTTTTTGCAGTATCATATCAACCATTTCTTACAAAAAGAAATACATATAATTTCTCGACAGCATCTTCTATAACATAAATGATGAAACTGTTCAATGCTGGCAATACATTTTCAGCGAAGCAGCAATAAAACGGCGCACAGACACGGAGATCTGGTCGTCGACCAAATTCACTGTCTGTGGGCTAGTCTCAGATCTAGTTTGTTCGCAAATACCGCAAGTCTCCAACCAAGTCGGCAACCAGATCTCCGTGTCTGTGGTCCGTTTAAGTCTATCAATCTATTCTTTGAATTTGGTTTTCATCCGAGGATATCATCGAAAGTTTCAGCGATTAAACTGCCATCTGAAAAACTTTGAAAACTAACATTGGTTGCTTATTTTATGCAAATGCTTTGCATTTGAATATAAATTGGAAGCATCTGTTGGTGCAATATCTACGAAAATGTTTGGTGCCGGCAATCCTGTGTTAGCACCACAGCTAAAAACGTAGTAAATCGTCTTCAAGTTAAGTTAAATCTACTATGTGAATTTCGTTTCGATTGCGTTACTACGCCGGAAGTTAAAGAGGTGAAAATAAGTTTAAGATCAACACCCTAAAAACTTTTCAAATTTTCGAAAACTAAATATTTGTTGTTCCCATTTGAAAATTTAATGACGAAATCGCTTAGTGAAGAAATGTCAAACAATTACGAAAATTAACATAGCTGGCAACCCTTTAATAATTGTTCTACGAAATTCCTACGACTGCTGGTTCAGTATAATATCTATTTACTACATGAAATTCGTTTTGATTTCATGGCCGCAGCGGAAGTTATAGGTGAAAAACTTTATTTTGCTAAACAAATTTACAAAATTTAGGGGACAAAAATCAACAAAGCTGGCAACTTTATCCTAGTCCAAGTACTATGTGAATTTTGTCAAAATCTGATGGCTGAATCAGAAGCTATGAGTCAAAAAGCAGTGTTTTTTCTCAGTAATTTTTGAAGATTTTTCGCTGCCAAAGGGTTTTTTGCATTTCAAAATCACTTCTTTAGACCTGCTCCTTGTCAACGTCAATATGTTTTGTAAATTTCATATTGATCGAACTATTTGGTCGTCAGTTCTCACAAACAGAAGTTTCGAGTCCTGAGAATAGAGGGAATTTGGTGATGGGTTGTCGTTCTTGTGCAACTCGGAATTTTGAAAGCATTAAATTGACGTGGCGGATAGCCAAGCTGTGAAGTTGTTATGTACGTTACCAAAGTTGTTTATGTATTTCGAGGACAATTAGAGTCTCTTCAGTTTTTGCACAAAATCCAAGCAAATTTTTTCAGCAAGAAACCAGGACGAATGTATTTTTCCTAATCACAACCTCTGTATTTTAGGGGCAGTTATCTCTTAGTCATGTTCAACAAAAAACCTAAGCCTTCACTTGAATTCTAAATTAACATTTGAAGCACATGCTGTCACTGTTATCTTGAAAACAGCAAGTAGCATAAAATACAACTATCCTTTATCGTTGTAAATCAATAAATCAAAGTAAACAATTGCACTTATTGTTGTTGTTCATGTGAAAGCCGTTAAATTTGCGAACATATTCATCCGTTTATGAATACCATTACCGATTTGGAACGAACCATGGTTACTTATCGTCGATGTTTCTCGATAATATCACTTCTTCTCTAAAAGAGGTTTGTTTTTCAAATTCACAACTTTCTCCCTCTAAGCCAGCACCAACAGCTTTTTTCAAGCACTTAGTGAAGAATTACGTAAAGTTGTTTTGCAACATCAAAGGTTCTCCGAATTTCAGTTTTTAACTCCAGATCACTTTCGTCTTGAGTTTCCCCAATCTGTTGGAAACTATCGAATACCACACCCATATTCAAAAATGGAAATATACGCTGTATCGAAAATTATAGGGGCATTGCCATTATATTTTCAATTCTACAATACAATCCTACAATAAACTTTCTCCACTTGTTGATTTCCGTCTGAATGGCTTCAAAATGGTTTTAGAAAAGGTCGCTCAACCACCGCGAAATTGGTAGCTCCAATCTCAGACGTTCTGTGTAAAATTGATAAAGGATATCAAACTGGCACAAACTAAACTGACTTTAAAAAGACAGTCTGACAGAATTTACCATTTTGCCTCAATTCCAAAGCTTACAAAAGTGCATAGTCCGTAAAATTCAATGAAATGTGTCAAAAAATGCTTTACTACCTGTGGTGTATCAAAGTGTGACGATTTTGGGCCACTTCTTGTAAAAATAAATTTAACGACCTATCTCACGCCCTACGAATATACCTCACTTACTTTATGCAGACGATCATAAAGTTCATCACATCATTGAATTTAAATCTGGTGCACTTTTTCTCCAATCCAAACTTGACTAACTTGAGCAGTGGTACAATATAAACAAGCTCTCGCTTAATATTGATAAGTGCAAAATTAAAAGCTTCATCTACAAATGCACGATTACACAGAACACCTACTTTCTCGGCAACAACTTATCAACTCGCATTGATAACGTTGTTCATGTTGCATTAGTTTCCTACTTTCCTTTCCCAAATAAAAATGCAAATTCCTTTCGCGTGGGAATAAACAGCTCGGATTTACGAAACGACGAACCAATTAATCTTGTGGACCACAAGATCATTATACAGTGCACTGGCAGAATTTTTTCCACCCTGAAACAATTCGAAAGCCCTTACGATTTGAATAGCCTACTAACTTATGAGTTTCGACTGGCTCATATAAACTTATTGGCACTTGCATCCATCGGCCAACTTCACATTCGGCGTCATTATAGGCGTTATTAGTTTTGATTTTCTGAACAATAAAATGATGATGAATATCCCTGCAAGGAACACCAGGTCCAATCATTTGATGAAGAGATATCAACATTCCAC